>JAFELL010001596.1:0-69806 GCA_019059645.1 Caranx melampygus | reverse complement strand
CTGTGTCAGCGTGGCTTTGAAAATTACTTTTCTTACCGCGAGCCAGCGGCTGCGGCCAGCTGCCCCCGCCCCCCTGATTCCTGCTCTGTACAGTGTGCCCCAGTGTTTGAACGGGTGGCTGTGGCTCTCGCTCTGTGGCCTGGCCATCGTGGCGGGTGGCTTTGAAAATTACTTTTCTTACCGCGAGCCAGCGGCTGCGGCCAGCTGCCCCCGCCCCCTGATTCCTGCTCTGTACAGTGTGCCCCAGTGTTTGAACGGGGGGTGTGGCTCTCTCCGTGATGGCCGGCCTGGTCAGCGTGGCTTTGAAAATTACTTTTCTTACCGCGAGCCAGCGGCTGCGGCCAGCTGCCCCGCCCCCTGATTCCTGCTCTGTACAGTGTGCCCCAGTGTTTGAACGGGTGGCTGGCTCTCGCTCTGTGCCTGGCCATCGTGGCGTGGCTTTGAAAATTACTTTTCTTACCGCGAGCCAGCGGCTGCGGCCAGCTGCCCCGCCCCCCTGATTCCTGCTCTGTACAGTGTGCCCCAGTGTTTGAAGGGTGGTGGCTCTCGCTCTGTGGCCTGTCCATCGTGGCGTGGCTTTGAAAATTACTTTTCTTACCCGCGAGCCAGCGGCTGCGGCCAGCTGCCCCCGCCCCCTGATTCCTGCTCTGTACAGTGTGCCCCAGTGTTTGAACGGGTGGCTGGCTCTCTCCGTGATGGCTGGCCTGGTCAGCGTGGCTTTGAAAATTACTTTTCTTACCGCGAGCCAGCGGCTGCGGCCAGCTGCCCCCGCCCCCCTGATTCCTGCTCTGTACAGTGTGCCCAGTGTTTGAACGGGTGGCTGGCTCTCTCCGTGATGGCCGGATGGTCAGCGTGGCTTTGAAAATTACTTTTCTTACCGCGAGCCAGCGGCTGCGGCCAGCTGCCCCCGCCCCCCTGATTCCTGCTCTGTACAGTGTGCCCAGTGTTTGAACGGGTGGCTGGCTCTCTCGTGATGGCCGGCCTGGTCAGCGTGGCTTTGAAAATTACTTTTCTTACCGCGAGCCAGCGGCTGCGGCCAGCTGCCCCGCCCCCTGATTCCTGCTCTGTACAGTGTGCCCCAGTGTTTGAACGGGTGGCTGGCTCTCTCCTGTGGCCGGCCTGGTGGCGTGGCTTTGAAAATTACTTTTCTTACCGCGAGCCAGCGGCTGCGGCCAGCTGCCCCCGCCCCCCTGATTCCTGCTCTGTACAGTGTGCCCCAGTGTTTGAAGGTGGTGGCTCTCGCTCCGTGATGGCCGGACGGTCAGCGTGGCTTTGAAAATTACTTTTCTTACCGCGAGCCAGCGGCTGCGGCCAGCTGCCCCCCCCTGATTCCTGCTCTGTACAGTGTGCCCCAGTGTTGAAGGGTGGCTGGCTCTCGCTCTGTGGCCTGGCCATCGTGGCGTGGCTTTGAAAATACTTTTCTTACCGCGAGCCAGCGGCTGCGGCCAGCTGCCCCCGCCCCCCTGATTCCTGCTCTGTACAGTGTGCCCCAGTGTTTGAAGGGTGGCTGGCTCTCGCTCTGTGGCTGGCCATCGTGGCGTGGCTTTGAAAATTACTTTTCTTACCGCGAGCCAGCGGCTGCGGCCAGCTGCCCCCGCCCCCCTGATTCCTGCTCTGTACAGTGTGCCCCAGTGTTTGAACGGGTGGCTGGCTCTCTCCGTGATGGCCGGCTGGTCAGCGTGGCTTTGAAAATTACTTTTCTTACCGCGAGCCAGCGGCTGCGGCCAGCTGCCCCGCCCCCCTGATTCTGCTCTGTACAGTGTGCCCCAGTGTTTGAACGGGTGGCGGCTCTCGCTCTGTGCCTGGCCATCGTGGCGTGGCTTTGAAAATTACTTTTCTTACCGCGAGCCAGCGGCTGCGGCCAGCTGCCCCGCCCCCTGATTCCTGCTCTGTACAGTGTGCCCCAGTGTTTGAAGGGTGTGTGGCTCTCTCCGTGATGGCCGGATGGTCAGCGTGGCTTTGAAAATTACTTTTCTTACCGCGAGCCAGCGGCTGCGGCCAGCTGCCCACGCCCCTGATTCCTGCTCTGTACAGTGTGCCCCAGTGTTTGAACGGGGCTGGCTCTCGCTCTGTGGCCTGGCCATCGTGGCGTGGCTTTGAAAATTACTTTTCTTACCGCGAGCCAGCGGCTGCGGCCAGCTGCCCCGCCCCCTGATTCCTGCTCTGTACAGTGTGCCCCAGTGTTTGAACGGGTGGCTGGCTCTCTCCGTGATGGCGGCCTGGTCAGCGTGGCTTTGAAAATTACTTTTCTTACCGCGAGCCAGCGGCTGCGGCCAGCTGCCCCCGCCCCCCTGATTCCTGCTCTGTACAGTGTGCCCCAGTGTTTGAACGGGTGGCTGGCTCTCTCCGTGATGGCCGGCCTGGTCAGCGTGGCTTTGAAAATTACTTTTCTTACCGCGAGCCAGCGGCTGCGGCCAGCTGCCCCCCCCCCTGATTCCTGCTCTGTACAGTGTGCCCCAGTGTTTGAACGGGTGGCTGGCTCTCGCTCTGTGGCCTGGCCATCGTGGCGTGGCTTTGAAAATTACTTTTCTTACCGCGAGCCAGCGGCTGCGGCCAGCTGCCCCGCCCCCCTGATTCCTGCTCTGTACAGTGTGCCCCAGTGTTTGAACGGGTGGTGGCTCTCTCCGTGATGGCCGGCTGGTCAGCGTGGCTTTGAAAATTACTTTTCTTACCGCGAGCCAGCGGCTGCGGCCAGCTGCCCCCGCCCCCCTGATTCCTGCTCTGTACAGTGTGCCCCAGTGTTTGAACGGGTGGCTGGCTCTCGCTCTGTGGCCTGGCCATCGTGGCGTGGCTTTGAAAATTACTTTTCTTACCGCGAGCCAGCGGCTGCGGCCAGCTGCCCCCGCCCCCTGATTCCTGCTCTGTACAGTGTGCCCCAGTGTTTGAACGGGTGGCTGGCTCTTCCGTGATGCCGGACTGGTCAGCGTGGCTTTGAAAATTACTTTCTTACCGCGAGCCAGCGGCTGCGGCCAGCTGCCCCCGCCCCCTGATTCCTGCTCTGTACAGTGTGCCCCAGTGTTTGAACGGGTGGTTGGCTCTCTCCGTGATGGCCGGACTGGTCAGCGTGGCTTTGAAAATTACTTTTCTTACCGCGAGCCAGCGGCTGCGGCCAGCTGCCCCCGCCCCCTGATTCCTGCTCTGTACAGTGTGCCCCAGTGTTTGAACGGGTGTGTGGCTCTCTCCGTGATGGCCGGCCTGGTCAGCGTGGCTTTGAAAATTACTTTTCTTACCGCGAGCCAGCGGCTGCGGCCAGCTGCCCCCGCCCCCCTGATTCCTGCTCTGTACAGTGTGCCCCAGTGTTTGAACGGGTGGCTGGCTCTCGCTCTGTGGCCTGGCCATCGTGGCGTGGCTTTGAAAATTACTTTTCTTACCGCGAGCCAGCGGCTGCGGCCAGCTGCCCCCGCCCCCCTGATTCCTGCTCTGTACAGTGTGCCCCAGTGTTTGAACGGGTGGCTGGCTCTCGCTCTGTGGCCTGGCCATCGTGGCGTGGCTTTGAAAATTACTTTTCTTACCGCGAGCCAGCGGCTGCGGCCAGCTGCCCCCGCCCCCTGATTCCTGCTCTGTACAGTGTGCCCCAGTGTTTGAACGGGTGGCTGGCTCTCTCCGTGATGGCCGGACTGGTCAGCGTGGCTTTGAAAATTACTTTCTTACCGCGAGCCAGCGGCTGCGGCCAGCTGCCCCCGCCCCCCTGATTCCTGCTCTGTACAGTGTGCCCCAGTGTTTGAACGGGTGGCTGGCTCTCTCCGTGATGGCGGCCTGGTCAGCGTGGCTTTGAAAATTACTTTTCTTACCGCGAGCCAGCGGCTGCGGCCAGCTGCCCCCGCCCCCTGATTCCTGCTCTGTACAGTGTGCCCCAGTGTTTGAACGGGTGTGTGGCTCTCTCCGTGATGGCCGGACTGGTCAGCGTGGCTTTGAAAATTACTTTTCTTACCGCGAGCCAGCGGCTGCGGCCAGCTGCCCCCGCCCCCCTGATTCCTGCTCTGTACAGTGTGCCCCAGTGTTTGAACGGGTGGCTGGCTCTCGCTCTGTGGCCTGGCCATCGTGGCGTGGCTTTGAAAATTACTTTTCTTACCGCGAGCCAGCGGCTGCGGCCAGCTGCCCCCGCCCCCCTGATTCCTGCTCTGTACAGTGTGCCCCAGTGTTTGAACGGGTGGCTGGCTCTCGCTCTGTGGCCTGGCCATCGTGGCGTGGCTTTAAAATTACTTTTCTTACCGCGAGCCAGCGGCTGCGGCCAGCTGCCCCCGCCCCCTGATTCCTGCTCTGTACAGTGTGCCCCAGTGTTTGAACGGGTGGCTGGCTCTCTCCGTGATGGCCGGCCTGGTCAGCGTGGCTTTGAAAATTACTTTTCTTACCGCGAGCCAGCGGCTGCGGCCAGCTGCCCCCGCCCCCCTGATTCCTGCTCTGTACAGTGTGCCCCAGTGTTTGAACGGGTGGCTGGCTCTCGCTCTGTGGCCTGGCCATCGTGGCGTGGCTTTAAAATTACTTTTCTTACCGCGAGCCAGCGGCTGCGGCCAGCTGCCCCCGCCCCCTGATTCCTGCTCTGTACAGTGTGCCCCAGTGTTTGAACGGGTGGCTGGCTCTCCGTGATGGCCGGACTGGTCAGCGTGGCTTTGAAAATTACTTTTCTTACCGCGAGCCAGCGGCTGCGGCCAGCTGCCCCCGCCCCCTGATTCCTGCTCTGTACAGTGTGCCCCAGTGTTTGAACGGGTGGCTGGCTCTCGCTCTGTGGCCTGGCCATCGTGGCGTGGCTTTGAAAATTACTTTTCTTACCGCGAGCCAGCGGCTGCGGCCAGCTGCCCCGCCCCCCTGATTCCTGCTCTGTACAGTGTGCCCCAGTGTTTGAACGGGTGGCTGGCTCTCGCTCTGTGGCCTGGCCATCGTGGCGTGGCTTGAAAATTACTTTTCTTACCGCGAGCCAGCGGCTGCGGCCAGCTGCCCCCGCCCCCCTGATTCCTGCTCTGTACAGTGTGCCCCAGTGTTTGAACGGGTGGCTGGCTCTCTCCGTGATGGCCGGCTGGTCAGCGTGGCTTTGAAAATTACTTTTCTTACCGCGAGCCAGCGGCTGCGGCCAGCTGCCCCCGCCCCCTGATTCCTGCTCTGTACAGTGTGCCCCAGTGTTTGAACGGGTGGCTGGCTCTCGCTCTGTGGCCTGGCCATCGTGGCGTGGCTTTGAAAATTACTTTTCTTACCGCGAGCCAGCGGCTGCGGCCAGCTGCCCCCGCCCCCCTGATTCCTGCTCTGTACAGTGTGCCCCAGTGTTTGAACGGGTGGCTGGCTCTCGCTCTGTGGCCTGGCCATCGTGGCGTGGCTTTAAAATTACTTTTCTTACCGCGAGCCAGCGGCTGCGGCCAGCTGCCCCGCCCCCCTGATTCCTGCTCTGTACAGTGTGCCCCAGTGTTTGAACGGGTGGCTGGCTCTCTCCGTGATGGCCGGACTGGTCAGCGTGGCTTTGAAAATTACTTTTCTTACCGCGAGCCAGCGGCTGCGGCCAGCTGCCCCCGCCCCCCTGATTCCTGCTCTGTACAGTGTGCCCCAGTGTTTGAACGGGTGGCTGGCTCTCCGTGATGGCCGGCCTGGTGGCGTGGCTTTGAAAATTACTTTTCTTACCGCGAGCCAGCGGCTGCGGCCAGCTGCCCCGCCCCCCTGATTCCTGCTCTGTACAGTGTGCCCCAGTGTTTGAACGGGTGGCTGGCTCTCTCCGTGATGGCCGGATGGTCAGCGTGGCTTTGAAAATTACTTTTCTTACCGCGAGCCAGCGGCTGCGGCCAGCTGCCCCGCCCCCCTGATTCCTGCTCTGTACAGTGTGCCCCAGTGTTTGAACGGGTGGCTGGCTCTCGCTCTGTGGCCTGGCCATCGTGGCGTGGCTTTGAAAATTACTTTTCTTACCGCGAGCCAGCGGCTGCGGCCAGCTGCCCCCGCCCCCCTGATTCCTGCTCTGTACAGTGTGCCCCAGTGTTTGAACGGGTGTGTGGCTCTCTCGTGATGGCCGGACTGGTCAGCGTGGCTTTGAAAATTACTTTTCTTACCGCGAGCCAGCGGCTGCGGCCAGCTGCCCCCGCCCCCCTGATTCCTGCTCTGTACAGTGTGCCCCAGTGTTTGAACGGGTGGCTGGCTCTCGCTCTGTGGCCTGGCCATCGTGGCGTGGCTTTGAAAATTACTTTTCTTACCGCGAGCCAGCGGCTGCGGCCAGCTGCCCCCGCCCCCCTGATTCCTGCTCTGTACAGTGTGCCCCAGTGTTTGAACGGGTGGCTGGCTCTCGCTCTGTGGCCTGGCCATCGTGGCGTGGCTTTGAAAATTACTTTTCTTACCGCGAGCCAGCGGCTGCGGCCAGCTGCCCCCGCCCCCCTGATTCCTGCTCTGTACAGTGTGCCCCAGTGTTTGAACGGGTGGCTGGCTCTCGCTCTGTGGCCTGGCCATCGTGGCGTGGCTTTGAAAATTACTTTTCTTACCGCGAGCCAGCGGCTGCGGCCAGCTGCCCCCGCCCCCCTGATTCCTGCTCTGTACAGTGTGCCCCAGTGTTTGAACGGGTGGTGGCTCTCTCCGTGATGGCCGGACTGGTCAGCGTGGCTTTGAAAATTACTTTTCTTACCGCGAGCCAGCGGCTGCGGCCAGCTGCCCCCGCCCCCTGATTCCTGCTCTGTACAGTGTGCCCCAGTGTTTGAACGGGTGGCTGGCTCTCTCCGTGATGGCCGGACTGGTCAGCGTGGCTTTGAAAATTACTTTTCTTACCGCGAGCCAGCGGCTGCGGCCAGCTGCCCCCGCCCCCCTGATTCCTGCTCTGTACAGTGTGCCCCAGTGTTTGAACGGGTGGCTGGCTCTCGCTCTGTGGCCTGGCCATCGTGGCGTGGCTTTGAAAATTACTTTTCTTACCGCGAGCCAGCGGCTGCGGCCAGCTGCCCCCGCCCCCCTGATTCCTGCTCTGTACAGTGTGCCCCAGTGTTTGAACGGGTGGCTGGCTCTCGCTCTGTGGCCTGGCCATCGTGGCGTGGCTTTGAAAATTACTTTTCTTACCGCGAGCCAGCGGCTGCGGCCAGCTGCCCCGCCCCCTGATTCCTGCTCTGTACAGTGTGCCCCAGTGTTTGAACGGGTGGCTGGCTCTCTCCGTGATGGCCGGACTGGTCAGCGTGGCTTTGAAAATTACTTTTCTTACCGCGAGCCAGCGGCTGCGGCCAGCTGCCCCCGCCCCCTGATTCCTGCTCTGTACAGTGTGCCCCAGTGTTTGAACGGGTGGCTGGCTCTCTCCGTGATGGCCGGCCTGGTCAGCGTGGCTTTGAAAATTACTTTTCTTACCGCGAGCCAGCGGCTGCGGCCAGCTGCCCCGCCCCCCTGATTCCTGCTCTGTACAGTGTGCCCCAGTGTTTGAACGGGTGGCTGGCTCTCTCCGTGATGGCCGGACTGGTCAGCGTGGCTTTGAAAATTACTTTTCTTACCGCGAGCCAGCGGCTGCGGCCAGCTGCCCCCGCCCCCCTGATTCCTGCTCTGTACAGTGTGCCCCAGTGTTTGAACGGGTGGCTGGCTCTCGCTCTGTGGCCTGGCCATCGTGGCGTGGCTTTGAAAATTACTTTTCTTACCGCGAGCCAGCGGCTGCGGCCAGCTGCCCCCGCCCCCCTGATTCCTGCTCTGTACAGTGTGCCCCAGTGTTTGAACGGGTGGCTGGCTCTCTCCGTGATGGCCGGACTGGTCAGCGTGGCTTTGAAAATTACTTTTCTTACCGCGAGCCAGCGGCTGCGGCCAGCTGCCCCCGCCCCCCTGATTCCTGCTCTGTACAGTGTGCCCCAGTGTTTGAACGGGTGGCTGGCTCTCTCCGTGATGGCCGGACTGGTCAGCGTGGCTTTGAAAATTACTTTTCTTACCGCGAGCCAGCGGCTGCGGCCAGCTGCCCCCGCCCCCTGATTCCTGCTCTGTACAGTGTGCCCCAGTGTTTGAACGGGTGGCTGGCTCTCGCTCTGTGGCCTGGCCATCGTGGCGTGGCTTTGAAAATTACTTTTCTTACCGCGAGCCAGCGGCTGCGGCCAGCTGCCCCGCCCCCCTGATTCCTGCTCTGTACAGTGTGCCCCAGTGTTTGAACGGGTGGCTGGCTCTCGCTCTGTGGCCTGGCCATCGTGGCGTGGCTTTGAAAATTACTTTTCTTACCGCGAGCCAGCGGCTGCGGCCAGCTGCCCCGCCCCCCTGATTCCTGCTCTGTACAGTGTGCCCCAGTGTTTGAACGGGTGGCTGGCTCTCTCCGTGATGGCCGGACTGGTCAGCGTGGCTTTGAAAATTACTTTTCTTACCGCGAGCCAGCGGCTGCGGCCAGCTGCCCCCGCCCCCCTGATTCCTGCTCTGTACAGTGTGCCCCAGTGTTTGAACGGGTGGCTGGCTCTCTCGTGATGCCGGCCTGGTCAGCGTGGCTTTGAAAATTACTTTTCTTACCGCGAGCCAGCGGCTGCGGCCAGCTGCCCCCGCCCCCCTGATTCCTGCTCTGTACAGTGTGCCCCAGTGTTTGAACGGGTGGCTGGCTCTCTCCGTGATGGCCGGACTGGTCAGCGTGGCTTTGAAAATTACTTTTCTTACCGCGAGCCAGCGGCTGCGGCCAGCTGCCCCCGCCCCCCTGATTCCTGCTCTGTACAGTGTGCCCCAGTGTTTGAACGGGTGGCTGGCTCTCGCTCTGTGGCCTGGCCATCGTGGCGTGGCTTTGAAAATTACTTTTCTTACCGCGAGCCAGCGGCTGCGGCCAGCTGCCCCCGCCCCCCTGATTCCTGCTCTGTACAGTGTGCCCCAGTGTTTGAACGGGTGGCTGGCTCTCGCTCTGTGGCTGGCCATCGTGGCGTGGCTTTGAAAATTACTTTTCTTACCGCGAGCCAGCGGCTGCGGCCAGCTGCCCCCGCCCCCCTGATTCCTGCTCTGTACAGTGTGCCCCAGTGTTTGAACGGGTGGCTGGCTCTCTCCGTGATGGCCGGACTGGTCAGCGTGGCTTTGAAAATTACTTTTCTTACCGCGAGCCAGCGGCTGCGGCCAGCTGCCCCCGCCCCCCTGATTCCTGCTCTGTACAGTGTGCCCCAGTGTTTGAACGGGTGGCTGGCTCTCGCTCTGTGGCCTGGCCATCGTGGCGTGGCTTTGAAAATTACTTTTCTTACCGCGAGCCAGCGGCTGCGGCCAGCTGCCCCCGCCCCCCTGATTCCTGCTCTGTACAGTGTGCCCCAGTGTTTGAACGGGTGGCTGGCTCTCGCTCTGTGGCCTGGCCATCGTGGCGTGGCTTTAAAATTACTTTTCTTACCGCGAGCCAGCGGCTGCGGCCAGCTGCCCCCGCCCCCCTGATTCCTGCTCTGTACAGTGTGCCCCAGTGTTTGAACGGGTGGCTGGCTCTCTCCGTGATGGCCGGCCTGGTCAGCGTGGCTTTGAAAATTACTTTTCTTACCGCGAGCCAGCGGCTGCGGCCAGCTGCCCCCGCCCCCTGATTCCTGCTCTGTACAGTGTGCCCCAGTGTTTGAACGGGTGGCTGGCTCTCTCCGTGATGGCCGGCCTGGTCAGCGTGGCTTTGAAAATTACTTTTCTTACCGCGAGCCAGCGGCTGCGGCCAGCTGCCCCCGCCCCCCTGATTCCTGCTCTGTACAGTGTGCCCCAGTGTTTGAACGGGTGTGTGGCTCTCTCCGTGATGGCCGGACTGGTCAGCGTGGCTTTGAAAATTACTTTTCTTACCGCGAGCCAGCGGCTGCGGCCAGCTGCCCCGCCCCCCTGATTCCTGCTCTGTACAGTGTGCCCCAGTGTTTGAACGGGTGGCTGGCTCTCGCTCTGTGGCCTGGCCATCGTGGCGTGGCTTTGAAAATTACTTTTCTTACCGCGAGCCAGCGGCTGCGGCCAGCTGCCCCCGCCCCCCTGATTCCTGCTCTGTACAGTGTGCCCCAGTGTTTGAACGGGTGGCTGGCTCTCGCTCTGTGGCTGGCCATCGTGGCGTGGCTTTGAAAATTACTTTTCTTACCGCGAGCCAGCGGCTGCGGCCAGCTGCCCCGCCCCCCTGATTCCTGCTCTGTACAGTGTGCCCCAGTGTTTGAACGGGTGGCTGGCTCTCTCCGTGATGGCCGGCCTGGTCAGCGTGGCTTTGAAAATTACTTTTCTTACCGCGAGCCAGCGGCTGCGGCCAGCTGCCCCCGCCCCCCTGATTCCTGCTCTGTACAGTGTGCCCCAGTGTTTGAACGGGTGGCTGGCTCTCGCTCTGTGGCCTGGCCATCGTGGCGTGGCTTTGAAAATTACTTTTCTTACCGCGAGCCAGCGGCTGCGGCCAGCTGCCCCCGCCCCCCTGATTCCTGCTCTGTACAGTGTGCCCCAGTGTTTGAACGGGTGTGTGGCTCTCTCCGTGATGGCCGGACTGGTCAGCGTGGCTTTGAAAATTACTTTTCTTACCGCGAGCCAGCGGCTGCGGCCAGCTGCCCCCGCCCCCCTGATTCCTGCTCTGTACAGTGTGCCCCAGTGTTTGAACGGGTGGCTGGCTCTCGCTCTGTGGCCTGGCCATCGTGGCGTGGCTTTGAAAATTACTTTTCTTACCGCGAGCCAGCGGCTGCGGCCAGCTGCCCCCGCCCCCCTGATTCCTGCTCTGTACAGTGTGCCCCAGTGTTTGAACGGGTGGCTGGCTCTCGCTCTGTGGCCTGGCCATCGTGGCGTGGCTTTGAAAATTACTTTTCTTACCGCGAGCCAGCGGCTGCGGCCAGCTGCCCCCGCCCCCTGATTCCTGCTCTGTACAGTGTGCCCCAGTGTTTGAACGGGTGGCTGGCTCTCTCCGTGATGGCCGGACTGGTCAGCGTGGCTTTGAAAATTACTTTTCTTACCGCGAGCCAGCGGCTGCGGCCAGCTGCCCCCGCCCCCCTGATTCCTGCTCTGTACAGTGTGCCCCAGTGTTTGAACGGGTGGCTGGCTCTCTCGTGATGGCCGGCCTGGTCAGCGTGGCTTTGAAAATTACTTTTCTTACCGCGAGCCAGCGGCTGCGGCCAGCTGCCCCCGCCCCCCTGATTCCTGCTCTGTACAGTGTGCCCCAGTGTTTGAACGGGTGGCTGGCTCTCTCCGTGATGGCCGGACTGGTCAGCGTGGCTTTGAAAATTACTTTTCTTACCGCGAGCCAGCGGCTGCGGCCAGCTGCCCCCGCCCCCCTGATTCCTGCTCTGTACAGTGTGCCCCAGTGTTTGAACGGGTGGCTGGCTCTCGCTCTGTGGCCTGGCCATCGTGGCGTGGCTTTGAAAATTACTTTTCTTACCGCGAGCCAGCGGCTGCGGCCAGCTGCCCCCGCCCCCCTGATTCCTGCTCTGTACAGTGTGCCCCAGTGTTTGAACGGGTGGCTGGCTCTCGCTCTGTGGCCTGGCCATCGTGGCGTGGCTTTAAAATTACTTTTCTTACCGCGAGCCAGCGGCTGCGGCCAGCTGCCCCCGCCCCCCTGATTCCTGCTCTGTACAGTGTGCCCCAGTGTTTGAACGGGTGGCTGGCTCTCTCCGTGATGGCCGGACTGGTCAGCGTGGCTTTGAAAATTACTTTTCTTACCGCGAGCCAGCGGCTGCGGCCAGCTGCCCCCGCCCCCCTGATTCCTGCTCTGTACAGTGTGCCCCAGTGTTTGAACGGGTGGCTGGCTCTCTCCGTGATGGCCGGCCTGGTCAGCGTGGCTTTGAAAATTACTTTTCTTACCGCGAGCCAGCGGCTGCGGCCAGCTGCCCCCGCCCCCCTGATTCCTGCTCTGTACAGTGTGCCCCAGTGTTTGAACGGGTGGCTGGCTCTCTCCGTGATGGCCGGCTGGTCAGCGTGGCTTTGAAAATTACTTTTCTTACCGCGAGCCAGCGGCTGCGGCCAGCTGCCCCCGCCCCCCTGATTCCTGCTCTGTACAGTGTGCCCCAGTGTTTGAACGGGTGGCTGGCTCTCGCTCTGTGGCCTGGCCATCGTGGCGTGGCTTTAAAATTACTTTTCTTACCGCGAGCCAGCGGCTGCGGCCAGCTGCCCCCGCCCCCCTGATTCCTGCTCTGTACAGTGTGCCCCAGTGTTTGAACGGGTGGCTGGCTCTCGCTCTGTGGCCTGGCCATCGTGGCGTGGCTTTAAAAATTACTTTTCTTACCGCGAGCCAGCGGCTGCGGCCAGCTGCCCCCGCCCCCCTGATTCCTGCTCTGTACAGTGTGCCCCAGTGTTTGAACGGGTGGCTGGCTCTCTCCGTGATGGCCGGCTGGTCAGCGTGGCTTTGAAAATTACTTTTCTTACCGCGAGCCAGCGGCTGCGGCCAGCTGCCCCCGCCCCCCTGATTCCTGCTCTGTACAGTGTGCCCCAGTGTTTGAACGGGTGGCTGGCTCTCGCTCTGTGGCCTGGCCATCGTGGCGTGGCTTTGAAAATTACTTTTCTTACCGCGAGCCAGCGGCTGCGGCCAGCTGCCCCCGCCCCCCTGATTCCTGCTCTGTACAGTGTGCCCCAGTGTTTGAACGGGTGGCTGGCTCTCGCTCTGTGGCCTGGCCATCGTGGCGTGGCTTTAAAATTACTTTTCTTACCGCGAGCCAGCGGCTGCGGCCAGCTGCCCCCGCCCCCCTGATTCCTGCTCTGTACAGTGTGCCCCAGTGTTTGAACGGGTGGCTGGCTCTCTCCGTGATGGCCGGACTGGTCAGCGTGGCTTTGAAAATTACTTTTCTTACCGCGAGCCAGCGGCTGCGGCCAGCTGCCCCCGCCCCCCTGATTCCTGCTCTGTACAGTGTGCCCCAGTGTTTGAACGGGTGGCTGGCTCTCTCCGTGATGGCCGGCCTGGTCAGCGTGGCTTTGAAAATTACTTTTCTTACCGCGAGCCAGCGGCTGCGGCCAGCTGCCCCCGCCCCCTGATTCCTGCTCTGTACAGTGTGCCCCAGTGTTTGAACGGGTGTGTGGCTCTCTCCGTGATGGCCGGACTGGTCAGCGTGGCTTTGAAAATTACTTTTCTTACCGCGAGCCAGCGGCTGCGGCCAGCTGCCCCCGCCCCCCTGATTCCTGCTCTGTACAGTGTGCCCCAGTGTTTGAACGGGTGGCTGGCTCTCGCTCTGTGGCCTGGCCATCGTGGCGTGGCTTTAAAATTACTTTTCTTACCGCGAGCCAGCGGCTGCGGCCAGCTGCCCCCGCCCCCCTGATTCCTGCTCTGTACAGTGTGCCCCAGTGTTTGAACGGGTGGCTGGCTCTCGCTCTGTGGCCTGGCCATCGTGGCGTGGCTTTAAAAATTACTTTTCTTACCGCGAGCCAGCGGCTGCGGCCAGCTGCCCCCGCCCCCCTGATTCCTGCTCTGTACAGTGTGCCCCAGTGTTTGAACGGGTGGCTGGCTCTCTCCGTGATGGCCGGCCTGGTCAGCGTGGCTTTGAAAATTACTTTTCTTACCGCGAGCCAGCGGCTGCGGCCAGCTGCCCCCGCCCCCCTGATTCCTGCTCTGTACAGTGTGCCCCAGTGTTTGAACGGGTGGCTGGCTCTCGCTCTGTGGCCTGGCCATCGTGGCGTGGCTTTGAAAATTACTTTTCTTACCGCGAGCCAGCGGCTGCGGCCAGCTGCCCCCGCCCCCCTGATTCCTGCTCTGTACAGTGTGCCCCAGTGTTTGAACGGGTGTGTGGCTCTCTCCGTGATGGCCGGACTGGTCAGCGTGGCTTTGAAAATTACTTTTCTTACCGCGAGCCAGCGGCTGCGGCCAGCTGCCCCCGCCCCCCTGATTCCTGCTCTGTACAGTGTGCCCCAGTGTTTGAACGGGTGGCTGGCTCTCGCTCTGTGGCCTGGCCATCGTGGCGTGGCTTTGAAAATTACTTTTCTTACCGCGAGCCAGCGGCTGCGGCCAGCTGCCCCCGCCCCCCTGATTCCTGCTCTGTACAGTGTGCCCCAGTGTTTGAACGGGTGGCTGGCTCTCGCTCTGTGGCCTGGCCATCGTGGCGTGGCTTTAAAATTACTTTTCTTACCGCGAGCCAGCGGCTGCGGCCAGCTGCCCCCGCCCCCCTGATTCCTGCTCTGTACAGTGTGCCCCAGTGTTTGAACGGGTGGCTGGCTCTCTCCGTGATGGCCGGACTGGTCAGCGTGGCTTTGAAAATTACTTTTCTTACCGCGAGCCAGCGGCTGCGGCCAGCTGCCCCCGCCCCCCTGATTCCTGCTCTGTACAGTGTGCCCCAGTGTTTGAACGGGTGGCTGGCTCTCTCCGTGATGGCCGGACTGGTCAGCGTGGCTTTGAAAATTACTTTTCTTACCGCGAGCCAGCGGCTGCGGCCAGCTGCCCCCGCCCCCCTGATTCCTGCTCTGTACAGTGTGCCCCAGTGTTTGAACGGGTGGCTGGCTCTCTCCGTGATGGCCGGACTGGTCAGCGTGGCTTTGAAAATTACTTTTCTTACCGCGAGCCAGCGGCTGCGGCCAGCTGCCCCCGCCCCCCTGATTCCTGCTCTGTACAGTGTGCCCCAGTGTTTGAACGGGTGGCTGGCTCTCGCTCTGTGGCCTGGCCATCGTGGCGTGGCTTTGAAAATTACTTTTCTTACCGCGAGCCAGCGGCTGCGGCCAGCTGCCCCCGCCCCCCTGATTCCTGCTCTGTACAGTGTGCCCCAGTGTTTGAACGGGTGGCTGGCTCTCGCTCTGTGGCCTGGCCATCGTGGCGTGGCTTTAAAATTACTTTTCTTACCGCGAGCCAGCGGCTGCGGCCAGCTGCCCCCGCCCCCCTGATTCCTGCTCTGTACAGTGTGCCCCAGTGTTTGAACGGGTGGCTGGCTCTCTCCGTGATGGCCGGACTGGTCAGCGTGGCTTTGAAAATTACTTTTCTTACCGCGAGCCAGCGGCTGCGGCCAGCTGCCCCCGCCCCCCTGATTCCTGCTCTGTACAGTGTGCCCCAGTGTTTGAACGGGTGGCTGGCTCTCTCCGTGATGTCCGGCCTGGTCAGCGTGGCTTTGAAAATTACTTTTCTTACCGCGAGCCAGCGGCTGCGGCCAGCTGCCCCCGCCCCCCTGATTCCTGCTCTGTACAGTGTGCCCCAGTGTTTGAACGGGTGGCTGGCTCTCTCCGTGATGGCCGGACTGGTCAGCGTGGCTTTGAAAATTACTTTTCTTACCGCGAGCCAGCGGCTGCGGCCAGCTGCCCCCGCCCCCCTGATTCCTGCTCTGTACAGTGTGCCCCAGTGTTTGAACGGGTGGCTGGCTCTCGCTCTGTGGCCTGGCCATCGTGGCGTGGCTTTAAAATTACTTTTCTTACCGCGAGCCAGCGGCTGCGGCCAGCTGCCCCCGCCCCCCTGATTCCTGCTCTGTACAGTGTGCCCCAGTGTTTGAACGGGTGGCTGGCTCTCGCTCTGTGGCCTGGCCATCGTGGCGTGGCTTTGAAAATTACTTTTCTTACCGCGAGCCAGCGGCTGCGGCCAGCTGCCCCCGCCCCCCTGATTCCTGCTCTGTACAGTGTGCCCCAGTGTTTGAACGGGTGGCTGGCTCTCTCCGTGATGGCCGGACTGGTCAGCGTGGCTTTGAAAATTACTTTTCTTACCGCGAGCCAGCGGCTGCGGCCAGCTGCCCCCGCCCCCCTGATTCCTGCTCTGTACAGTGTGCCCCAGTGTTTGAACGGGTGGCTGGCTCTCGCTCTGTGGCCTGGCCATCGTGGCGTGGCTTTGAAAATTACTTTTCTTACCGCGAGCCAGCGGCTGCGGCCAGCTGCCCCCGCCCCCCTTATTCCTGCTCTGTACAGTGTGCCCCAGTGTTTGAACGGGTGGCTGGCTCTCGCTCTGTGGCCTGGCCATCGTGGCGTGGCTTTGAAAATTACTTTTCTTACCGCGAGCCAGCGGCTGCGGCCAGCTGCCCCCGCCCCCCTGATTCCTGCTCTGTACAGTGTGCCCCAGTGTTTGAACGGGTGGCTGGCTCTCTCCGTGATGGCCGGACTGGTCAGCGTGGCTTTGAAAATTACTTTTCTTACCGCGAGCCAGCGGCTGCGGCCAGCTGCCCCCGCCCCCCTGATTCCTGCTCTGTACAGTGTGCCCCAGTGTTTGAACGGGTGGCTGGCTCTCTCCGTGATGGCCGGCCTGGTCAGCGTGGCTTTGAAAATTACTTTTCTTACCGCGAGCCAGCGGCTGCGGCCAGCTGCCCCCGCCCCCCTGATTCCTGCTCTGTACAGTGTGCCCCAGTGTTTGAACGGGTGTGTGGCTCTCTCCGTGATGGCCGGACTGGTCAGCGTGGCTTTGAAAATTACTTTTCTTACCGCGAGCCAGCGGCTGCGGCCAGCTGCCCCCGCCCCCCTGATTCCTGCTCTGTACAGTGTGCCCCAGTGTTTGAACGGGTGGCTGGCTCTCGCTCTGTGGCCTGGCCATCGTGGCGTGGCTTTAAAAATTACTTTTCTTACCGCGAGCCAGCGGCTGCGGCCAGCTGCCCCCGCCCCCCTGATTCCTGCTCTGTACAGTGTGCCCCAGTGTTTGAACGGGTGGCTGGCTCTCGCTCTGTGGCCTGGCCATCGTGGCGTGGCTTTGAAAATTACTTTTCTTACCGCGAGCCAGCGGCTGCGGCCAGCTGCCCCCGCCCCCCTGATTCCTGCTCTGTACAGTGTGCCCCAGTGTTTGAACGGGTGGCTGGCTCTCTCCGTGATGGCCGGCCTGGTCAGCGTGGCTTTGAAAATTACTTTTCTTACCGCGAGCCAGCGGCTGCGGCCAGCTGCCCCCGCCCCCCTGATTCCTGCTCTGTACAGTGTGCCCCAGTGTTTGAACGGGTGGCTGGCTCTCGCTCTGTGGCCTGGCCATCGTGGCGTGGCTTTGAAAATTACTTTTCTTACCGCGAGCCAGCGGCTGCGGCCAGCTGCCCCCGCCCCCCTGATTCCTGCTCTGTACAGTGTGCCCCAGTGTTTGAACGGGTGTGTGGCTCTCTCCGTGATGGCCGGACTGGTCAGCGTGGCTTTGAAAATTACTTTTCTTACCGCGAGCCAGCGGCTGCGGCCAGCTGCCCCCGCCCCCCTGATTCCTGCTCTGTACAGTGTGCCCCAGTGTTTGAACGGGTGGCTGGCTCTCGCTCTGTGGCCTGGCCATCGTGGCGTGGCTTTGAAAATTACTTTTCTTACCGCGAGCCAGCGGCTGCGGCCAGCTGCCCCGCCCCCCTGATTCCTGCTCTGTACAGTGTGCCCCAGTGTTTGAACGGGTGGCTGGCTCTCGCTCTGTGGCCTGGCCATCGTGGCGTGGCTTTGAAAATTACTTTTCTTACCGCGAGCCAGCGGCTGCGGCCAGCTGCCCCCGCCCCCCTGATTCCTGCTCTGTACAGTGTGCCCCAGTGTTTGAACGGGTGGCTGGCTCTCTCCGTGATGGCCGGACTGGTCAGCGTGGCTTTGAAAATTACTTTTCTTACCGCGAGCCAGCGGCTGCGGCCAGCTGCCCCCGCCCCCCTGATTCCTGCTCTGTACAGTGTGCCCCAGTGTTTGAACGGGTGTGTGGCTCTCTCCGTGATGGCCGGACTGGTCAGCGTGGCTTTGAAAATTACTTTTCTTACCGCGAGCCAGCGGCTGCGGCCAGCTGCCCCCGCCCCCCTGATTCCTGCTCTGTACAGTGTGCCCCAGTGTTTGAACGGGTGGCTGGCTCTCGCTCTGTGGCCTGGCCATCGTGGCGTGGCTTTGAAAATTACTTTTCTTACCGCGAGCCAGCGGCTGCGGCCAGCTGCCCCCGCCCCCCTGATTCCTGCTCTGTACAGTGTGCCCCAGTGTTTGAACGGGTGGCTGGCTCTGGCTCTGTGGCCTGGCCATCGTGGCGTGGCTTTGAAAATTACTTTTCTTACCGCGAGCCAGCGGCTGCGGCCAGCTGCCCCCGCCCCCCTGATTCCTGCTCTGTACAGTGTGCCCCAGTGTTTGAACGGGTGTGTGGCTCTCTCCGTGATGGCCGGACTGGTCAGCGTGGCTTTGAAAATTACTTTTCTTACCGCGAGCCAGCGGCTGCGGCCAGCTGCCCCCGCCCCCCTGATTCCTGCTCTGTACAGTGTGCCCCAGTGTTTGAACGGGTGGCTGGCTCTCGCTCTGTGGCCTGGCCATCGTGGCGTGGCTTTAAAAATTACTTTTCTTACCGCGAGCCAGCGGCTGCGGCCAGCTGCCCCCGCCCCCCTGATTCCTGCTCTGTACAGTGTGCCCCAGTGTTTGAACGGGTGGCTGGCTCTCGCTCTGTGGCCTGGCCATCGTGGCGTGGCTTTAAAAATTACTTTTCTTACCGCGAGCCAGCGGCTGCGGCCAGCTGCCCCCGCCCCCCTGATTCCTGCTCTGTACAGTGTGCCCCAGTGTTTGAACGGGTGGCTGGCTCTCTCCGTGATGGCCGGACTGGTCAGCGTGGCTTTGAAAATTACTTTTCTTACCGCGAGCCAGCGGCTGCGGCCAGCTGCCCCCGCCCCCCTGATTCCTGCTCTGTACAGTGTGCCCCAGTGTTTGAACGGGTGGCTGGCTCTCTCCGTGATGGCCGGCCTGGTCAGCGTGGCTTTGAAAATTACTTTTCTTACCGCGAGCCAGCGGCTGCGGCCAGCTGCCCCCGCCCCCCTGATTCCTGCTCTGTACAGTGTGCCCCAGTGTTTGAACGGGTGGCTGGCTCTCTCCGTGATGGCCGGCCTGGTCAGCGTGGCTTTGAAAATTACTTTTCTTACCGCGAGCCAGCGGCTGCGGCCAGCTGCCCCCGCCCCCCTGATTCCTGCTCTGTACAGTGTGCCCCAGTGTTTGAACGGGTGTGTGGCTCTCTCCGTGATGGCCGGACTGGTCAGCGTGGCTTTGAAAATTACTTTTCTTACCGCGAGCCAGCGGCTGCGGCCAGCTGCCCCCGCCCCCCTGATTCCTGCTCTGTACAGTGTGCCCCAGTGTTTGAACGGGTGGTGGCTCTCTCCGTGATGGCCGGACTGGTCAGCGTGGCTTTGAAAATTACTTTTCTTACCGCGAGCCAGCGGCTGCGGCCAGCTGCCCCCGCCCCCCTGATTCCTGCTCTGTACAGTGTGCCCCAGTGTTTGAACGGGTGGCTGGCTCTCGCTCTGTGGCCTGGCCATCGTGGCGTGGCTTTGAAAATTACTTTTCTTACCGCGAGCCAGCGGCTGCGGCCAGCTGCCCCGCCCCCCTGATTCCTGCTCTGTACAGTGTGCCCCAGTGTTTGAACGGGTGGCTGGCTCTCGCTCTGTGGCCTGGCCATCGTGGCGTGGCTTTGAAAATTACTTTTCTTACCGCGAGCCAGCGGCTGCGGCCAGCTGCCCCCGCCCCCCTGATTCCTGCTCTGTACAGTGTGCCCCAGTGTTTGAACGGGTGGCTGGCTCTCTCCGTGATGGCCGGACTGGTCAGCGTGGCTTTGAAAATTACTTTTCTTACCGCGAGCCAGCGGCTGCGGCCAGCTGCCCCCGCCCCCCTGATTCCTGCTCTGTACAGTGTGCCCCAGTGTTTGAACGGGTGTGTGGCTCTCTCCGTGATGGCCGGACTGGTCAGCGTGGCTTTGAAAATTACTTTTCTTACCGCGAGCCAGCGGCTGCGGCCAGCTGCCCCCGCCCCCCTGATTCCTGCTCTGTACAGTGTGCCCCAGTGTTTGAACGGGTGGCTGGCTCTCGCTCTGTGGCCTGGCCATCGTGGCGTGGCTTTAAAATTACTTTTCTTACCGCGAGCCAGCGGCTGCGGCCAGCTGCCCCCGCCCCCCTGATTCCTGCTCTGTACAGTGTGCCCCAGTGTTTGAACGGGTGGCTGGCTCTCGCTCTGTGGCCTGGCCATCGTGGCGTGGCTTTGAAAATTACTTTTCTTACCGCGAGCCAGCGGCTGCGGCCAGCTGCCCCCGCCCCCCTGATTCCTGCTCTGTACAGTGTGCCCCAGTGTTTGAACGGGTGGCTGGCTCTCTCCGTGATGGCCGGACTGGTCAGCGTGGCTTTGAAAATTACTTTTCTTATCGCGAGCCAGCGGCTGCGGCGGCCAGCTGCCCCCGCCCCCTGATTCCTGCTCTGTACAGTGTGCCCCAGTGTTTGAACGGGTGGCTGGCTCTCTCCGTGATGGCCGGACTGGTCAGCGTGGCTTTGAAAATTACTTTTCTTACCGCGAGCCAGCGGCTGCGGCCAGCTGCCCCCGCCCCCCTGATTCCTGCTCTGTACAGTGTGCCCCAGTGTTTGAACGGGTGTGTGGCTCTCTCCGTGATGGCCGGACTGGTCAGCGTGGCTTTGAAAATTACTTTTCTTACCGCGAGCCAGCGGCTGCGGCCAGCTGCCCCCGCCCCCCTGATTCCTGCTCTGTACAGTGTGCCCCAGTGTTTGAACGGATGGCTGGCTCTGGCTCTGTGGCCTGGCCATCGTGGCGTGGCTTTGAAAATTACTTTTCTTACCGCGAGCCAGCGGCTGCGGCCAGCTGCCCCCGCCCCCCTGATTCCTGCTCTGTACAGTGTGCCCCAGTGTTTGAACGGGTGGCTGGCTCTCTCCGTGATGGCCGGCCTGGTCAGCGTGGCTTTGAAAATTACTTTTCTTACCGCGAGCCAGCGGCTGCGGCCAGCTGCCCCCGCCCCCCTGATTCCTGCTCTGTACAGTGTGCCCCAGTGTTTGAAGGGGTGGCTGGCTCTCGCTCTGTGGCCTGGCCATCGTGGCGTGGCTTTGAAAATTACTTTTCTTACCGCGAGCCAGCGGCTGCGGCCAGCTGCCCCCGCCCCCCTGATTCCTGCTCTGTACAGTGTGCCCCAGTGTTTGAACGGGTGTGTGGCTCTCTCCGTGATGGCCGGCCTGGTCAGCGTGGCTTTGAAAATTACTTTTCTTACCGCGAGCCAGCGGCTGCGGCCAGCTGCCCCCGCCCCCTGATTCCTGCTCTGTACAGTGTGCCCCAGTGTTTGAATGGGTGGCTGGCTCTCGCTCTGTGGCCTGGCCATCGTGGCGTGGCTTTGAAAATTACTTTTCTTACCGCGAGCCAGCGGCTGCGGCCAGCTGCCCCCGCCCCCCTGATTCCTGCTCTTTACTGTATAGCGTGTGTGTGTATGTGTACGGTTGTGTGGGTATGGGTCTCTCTGTTGAGGCCGTGAGCCCGTGTTGTACCCATGGATGTATTATGAGTTGATTCGAACCTGTAGAGCTTAAATCACAATGGGCAATAAATTACAATCAACTATCTTTTGTGCATTTTTAATGAGAAATGAATGTTAAACATGACAGATTAGCTCAGAACACCTCATTATGTTATCATGAGGGCTTTACTGTCTTACCGTTTAATATTGAAGAGTATATTTACCCTACACATAATGTCTTTGCTGCACAGATCTACAGTTGTATCTACAGGATGCTGGTGGTGGTGTTATAAACTCAGCCACATGTGGTTTGTTTTTGTAAGACATACTGTGTGTTTAAGGAAAATTACAGCTCTTTGAATTTCATTTACTTACAGTCAGAAAAAAGCATCTTCCTTGTCTATTGCGTGTGTTTATAGGTAGTTTCATCATCATCATTAAGCCTTCAGGTGGCTGTGACTCTTTGTTATTCAACAGTTTAACCTTACAGTATTTCCACAACACGTAGGACGTCAGTGTCCACTCATGCAGCTGTTACACAACCAGGTATTTCAGTATATACATGAATGCCCCAGACACTGCTGCAGATATTGGATTCGGGGGGGGGGGGGGGGGTCACAAGCATGTTTTTCAAACAATTTAATAATGAATGTAAGTGAACATTTAGCGTAGCATACTGTACACTGAACACACACTGACGACGTGCTGAGGAGGAGAGACGATGGTGAGGACGTCCAGGACGGTCCTTCTCCTCAGGCCCGGGTGGAAGACAGGGAGCAGGCTGCACCATCTCAGGCCACAGAGACTGACAACAGACATTAAACATCATAAAGTTACATTAACTCCATGTGTCCAAATGAAAACTCACCTCTGAGTCGTTTTTTCACTTTTCTGACTGAGTTTTTGTGCCGAACAGAGTCCTCGTTAAGTTTCGGCCATCCTCGTTCCCGAGACACAACACGACCGCGCTTTGGGAGTGCCCGCGCACAGCTGTGACGTCACCATGGGAAAAGAGGTTTTTCTGGGGCTTTTCTGGCCTTTTGAAAACTTTTTGATGGATGAAAAGTCCATGACTTAAAAATATTAAATTGAAAGATCAGTAGTTAACGGTGGTTACAGCTGGAGGTGTCCTGTGAATAGTTTGACAGCCGCCTCTTTTACTATTGCGCTCTATGGGAAAAATGCTTTTTGGGCTCATAGGGATTTATTGTTGCAACACCACGAGTGGCCACTGGGAAAATCGGCGTGTCGGCTGAGGGACGGCGCCGAATCCAGTTCTTATAATAGATCCATGTAATAGATCCTTGTAGTTAACCCACCGCAGTTTAGCGAGCGTCCCTGACGTTTGTGACGTCATTACGTTGAAGACGTGCAGCTGCTTTGGCGCGGAACTTTGTTTAGTAACCCGTAGTATCTGTGGAGGAGACGTCGTCTTCTGCGGTTGAACCGTACGTGTTTCACTGTAATGACTCACTTTAACACACAACAGCACATCGACACGATAAGTTTAACATGTTCTGCGTGTTAGCTGCTGAACCAGCTGCTGAACTAGCTAACACGTTGACTGCAATTTGTATTTGTTGTGAACGCAATGGGTGCAACTGTCCAGCGAAGCTGCTTAACATCATGTTAGCATGCTGCTACTGTGAGCGTTAGCTTGGCGTGGCTAATTAAAACTGTCTGAATTTCCGTAGATGATGCGAAAAAAGCGTCGCTCCTCTGTGGATAAAGGAGACGGAGCCGCTTCAACTACCAGTGAGTTCAACCTGATATCAGCTCATCACCGTCCCCAGGCTCACATCAGGATCATGGCTCTGACTATACACTGACACGTACCATGACCAGCACTGACAGCAAATGTAATCAGTACTGATGGCTGATAGGACCATGACATGTTTCTTATTTCACTGACGAAGGCAATGACCACTCACACAGAAATGTAATAGACGACATGTATGTCCCTATATCAAGATATGTCACATATATTAATCTATAACATCTATGAGGCATCCATTATGTATGTGTACATGTACTGGAAATGTCCGTATCATGGTTTTTATACAGTATAAGATGGTGTTTATCCAAATCATATGTGTGTTTATCAAAATGACATGATATAACATTTCTATATGCTTATGTACATGTCTATCTTCACATTCTGGGAAACTGGTCCCGACCTTTGGAACCCCCTGTGTATAACATGATACTTATAGATATGCTGACAGGCTTTAGGATGGATATACAGTGTCTTTATGTAACATGTGTCTGTAATATAAACATACAAACTTGAGTGGACAGAACATATATCAAAATATAAAATTGTTCCACATCCTCATGTTTCATGTATAATTTTTACACATGTTCCACATGCTATATGCAATATATAGAAATGGATGTACACGTATGGGGACAAATAAAGGATGTAATCTTGTCACATTAGTGTATATTACGGTAACAGATGTGTCCTGTGTGGTGAGTCTGTGTGTTTCAGTCACTCTTTGTTCTCTTCCCTCCACAGAGGCGAAGAAGAGTCGCAGCGCTGGTCGTCAGCCCAGAGAAGCTGCTCCAGAGGAAACCAATCAAAGTGTATTCAGTGTGTTTCTGAGACAGGCAGGTGTCACCTTACAACAAGGTGGCACGTCCAACCAGATTGGTAAACACACTCAGGTTTAGTCTGAAAAGTGACCAGGACAGAAAGTGACTTCATTTTTTCCACCTCTTAGTTTTCTGATGTGTTTTCCTCTCTCCAGCTGTTGACCAGGTTGTTTTCCAGAAACGGATACAGCAGCAACTGAGGAAGAGTCCCAGGTACCCAGGGGTAAGTGTCCACACCTTCAGTACACACAGGAGACCTTCAGCCTGAGACAGGTGTGATTCACTCACTGACACTGTGCTGCTCAGGTTATACAGGAGTTCATCACTGGATTAGAGTCTCACATTGAGGACCAGGACCGGTTCAGGAACTGCCTCCTTCCATGTGTCCCACGCCTGTCTGATGAGGACACCAGGTAAATGTTCTAAAAAGACAGAAGCTTTATCCAGCAGTGTGTTAATTTGTGAGGTTACAGCTGTGGCACAGACTCATGTGGTGTCAGAGGTTTGTCAGTGTGTGACAAACTAACACATTGTCATCTGTGCTGCAGTTCTGTCAGCTCCTTCCAGGAGAGTCTGCTGCGCATGCTGCTGGGAATCGAGATGTTGCAGGTCAGATCATCTCCTGATGAAGACACCTGCACTGTGCAGAAAGAACATCTAGACAAAAGTTTAGTCTTCCTTTCTTTGTGCTTGTTGCAAAGACAATAAAGTCATTCTTCTTCTTCTGTCTCTCATGCAGACTCCAGTCATCAACACCTTGCTGGAGAAGCTTCCTGAGTTCATGTTGGATGGGTGTGTGTTTAACATGAGGTCACTGTACAGCACCTCCATCATTTCTGACACGTGTTGATTTCTAAACGTCATCCTGTTCTGCTCCTCACAGCTCTGCAGACGCAGGACTGAGTATCCCACATATCATCATCAACCAGCTGAAGTGGCTGGACAGAGTTGTGGACAGCAAGGTAGTTGTTTCAGTGATGAAGGGTTTAGTTGTCACAGACGTTATGTCTGTAATTATGTGTGTGTCAGTTATCATCAAGTGCACATGGAGCATGGAGACGTGCTTGTTATCTCCTGCCCTCTCACTGACCTCTGACCTGGTACTGTGTTTGCAGGAGTTGGCGGAGAAGCTCATGGAGCTGGTGTCAGTCGCTCCAGTAGACGTTCAGCGTGACATCATCACCAGTCTGCCAGAGATACTGGAAGACTCCCAGCACCATGATATCGCCACTGAGCTCAAGTACGTAGAATGAAGCTCTGCTTCAGGTCTGTGGCTCCTCTGCTGTGTCTGTGGCTCCTCTGCTGTGTCTGTGCCTCACTCTATGCCCTGTGCAGCTCTTTACTGCAGACAAACACTCAGCTGACTGTGCCCATACTGGACGCCCTCTCCAGCCTGAACCTCAGCTCCTCACTCCTGTCTGAGGTACAACACACTCTCTGATCACGCACTCATCCATTCAAAGCCTGGTGGAGGCTGGTGTGGAGGTTTAGCACCTGTTACTGTCTGTGATCTCAGGTGCGTGGAGCAGTCATGGCCACGGTGGCGGCTGTGCAGCTGGAGGACCTACCTGTGGTGGTCAAGTTCATCCTGCACTCTGTCTCAGCTGCTGATGCGTATGAGGTTGGATCTCTTCGCTGTGACCACAGCATTTAAAAAAACATCATAAAATAGTTTTTATTCCCTTGTTATTAATCAGGGTTCGAACTGTGACAGGTGGTGAATCATCTCCGGAAGAAGCTGGAGCTGGAGCAGTGTGTCCTCCCCCCGGTGCTGCAGGCCTCTCAGAGTCGCATGAAGAACAAAGGAGCAGCAGTGTAAGACAGCACATTACGGTTCACTCATGTTGTCAGGATCTGACCAGCAGCTTCTTCATGATGTGATCTAATGAGTCTGGTTCTGGAGCAGGTCCTCGTCCTCGTCCTCGTCCTCGTCCTCGTCCTCACCAGCAGCTGGCAGTAGCGTCACACTGATACTGGACGGCATCAAAACTGCAGTCAGATTCCAGAAAACAATTTCTGAGGCTTGGCTCAAGGTGGGAGACAGTGTGTATGAGTTTGTAATGACAGTCACTTCATTCCCTCCTCACTGCAGCCTCTGACTCGCTGTGTTGTTCTTCATCAGGCGATAGAGTCTGTGGATGAAGCAGACGGCCACAAGGTGAGTGGAGTCTCCTCAGTCTTCACGCGTGTGCGTGTGTGTTTCTGCATGTGGCTGCATGCTCCTCTGTGTCATGTCTCTGCTTCAGGTCATGGATCTGTTGGTTCTCTTCATCCTTCACTCCACCAACGCCAACCAGAGCCGGCGGGGGGCGGAGAGGCTGCTGAAGGTCAAAGTGAAGACGGGACTGATGCAGGACGCTCTGCTCCAGAGGACCTTCAGGGACTATTCTCAGGTGGCTCAGTCTGTGTGCATGCACACACACACACACACACACACAAACTTCAGAGCTTTTCATGAAGGTTTTGTCTTGTGGTGTTTAATAACTGTTCTCTGTCTTATTTTTCCTGATCCTGGACCTGCAGGTCATGCGGGGGTACTTCCCCTCCATCCTGGCTCTGGCTCAGACTCTGCTCCGCTCTGCTGACGCTGCTGCCCTGGTGCCGTTTGGTGGACTCATGTACCAGCTCTCCTTCACTGTGTTTGACTCTTACTGCCAACAGGTGGGTCTGTGGCTCTTTTATTAAAACATAAACACATTTGTCTGTTTCTGACGGTGGATGCATCAGGTTGATCTGTGCCCTGTGTGATGTCTGTCAGGAGGTGGTGGGCTCTTTAGTCACCCATGTGTGCAGTGGTGTAGGAGGGGAGGTGGACATGGCTCTGGAGCTGCTCTGTGGCCTGGTGACAGAGAAACCCTTAGACATGGCTCTGTACGCTGTGTTTGTGAAGGTCAGGAGAACCTGCTCTCTGCTATTAAAGGCATTAACTAAACACAACATGTGCACAGTCTTTAACGGCCTGTGGTGTCTGATGCAGGGGATCCTGGACTACATGGACAACCTGACGCCTCAGCAGATCCGCAGACTCTTCCACCTCCTGAGTAAACTGGCGTTTGGGCAACAGCAGCAAGGATGTCACATCCAGGTTCAGTCAAACTCTGAGGGCAAAGACTCGACTCCTTTAGTTCAACATGTTTTATTCATTCTTGTTTCCTCTCTCCCTCTCAGGACGACATGCACATCGTGATCCGCAAACAGCTCTCCAGCACCATCCCCAAGTACAAGCGCATAGGGATCATCGGAGCCGTCATGATCGTAGGCAGCATGGGAGCTTCCAGGTTAAAGGGCTGAAGCATCCTCCGTCTTTACTCTGTCACTTTACCTTTCTGTATGGTGATCTCTCTCTCTCTCTCCCTCTCCCTCCCTCCCTCCCTCCCTCCCTCTCCACCATCCAGGCCCAAAGTGAAGGAGTCACAGAATGAGGCGTTGCCTCAGGAGATGTTCAGACAGGTACAAGCAGGAGAATCACTGGTTATGTATTTGGATTGTATTGTATTATCTCTGTGAGCTGAAGCCATAACATATCCACATAAAAAACAAACTCACACATTGACATCACTGTTCCAGTAGAAATATAAAATCTAGATCTAGCCAGAAATGAAAACACCAAAAACAAACAAAAGAAAACATGTAGGCAGGATAATTACACTCAGAGTTGTTAGTCAGTGGTTAGGACACGGCGTGTGTTTTTCAGTGAGGGAGCAGCAGGTGAAACTACAGCACCTGCTGACAGGTGCAGCTTCTGATGCTCATTTGAAAAAAATCTGAAGATGTTTTTTTTATTTACTTCATGTCTAGTTTTATTTCTGTTTTATTTTTGAATCCACTTGTGTTCATTAAAATAAGCCACAGTTTGATGACGCTGGTGTGATGCTCTCATCCAGTCTTCTTCTGACATCTTGTTATTCTGCTCTTCTCTTTCATTCTTCATTTTCCTGTGATTTACATTGAACCAGCCTGGGTGTGTTTACTCTTGTGGACTCCTGAGCTCGTGCACAGTCTCATGTCTCATATCAGCTCTTTAGTCATCAGCTGATGTTAATAACTGTCCTGTCACACACTAACATGTCACACGGGAGCATCTCCTCCGCAGACTGATGTTATACAGTAACAGGAGGTTTTAGTTCATCATGTCTGACGTGTGCAGGTGACGGCTCTGTTGGAGCTGGTGAGGTCGAGCAGCGAGAGCTCACCTGAGGCCTCGGCTCTGTACTACGACGAACTAGCCAATCTGATCCTGAGCTCCACTCTGGACCCACAGGTGCAGGTGTGTGTCAGACAAACATTATATTGACTTAGTATCTCTGTGAAATGCAGCTACATGTGTTCAGTCCTTCTGTACTCTGTCAACAGGAGCACATAGCGAAGAGCGTCCTGGACGACTTTCAGGACGACTTTGTGGTGGATCTGGGTCCAGAAGTAGCAGGGTTGGTGATTGACAGCTGTGTTAGACGATGAAATGCTGTGATATTTATGATATTAGTATTAATATTGACCTTCCTGTGCATGTCAGATCCTTCCCTTTCCCAGCACGTGTGATGTACAACCTGGACGAGGAGGAGGAGAGTCAGGGGATGATCGCTGTCAACCTGCTGCCTCTGCTGGCCAGAGACGTCCAGAGCAGAGGAGAGCAGCAGAGTCAGAAGCAGAAGGCTCACAGGTCTGTCCCCTCACCCTGACACTGACACTAAACCTCTGATGAGTGACAGGAGGGTTGTCTCCACTGCAGGAGCCGTCCGTGAATAGGCAGCATTTTTAAAAGCATCTTCACTGCAGGAAAAACAACAACAACAAGAGCCGCACAACGACTGTATGATGATTGAAACGACATCACGTCGCCTCAGGAGTCCAGCAGGTCCCACACAGGTGGAGACAGAGGGCGTTCCTGTGAAGTTCCTGCCTCCTACGTTTTACCAGGAACCTCTTCAGTGGAAACACAGCTCAGGATTTAAAGGACATAATTTGTTTGTGTCTCCTGTAGACGAGTGTCTCCTCTGTGTCTGTCTCCGTTTTTCCGCCTGCTGAGACTGTGTGAGGAGAAGCAGCATCATGGAGACCTGGAGGAGATCGATGCTCTGCTGGGTGAGGACAAGGACATAGATGTCTGACAGGAACCAGTTGTCTGTCATCTCTGCTGCTGTCTGAATAACAAGTGTGTCTGTGCTGATGTTTGCTGCGCCGCAGGCTGCCCGCTCATCCTCACTGACATGGACGTCGTAGAGAAGATGGACAGCCTGTCCAAACCTGAGAGGGAGTTCCTGTGCACTTTGTTGTTTCACACCATCAACTGGTTCAGAGAGGTGACAGCATGCCGCATGTTGAGGTGATGTTCAAGAACGTTTCTGTCCAGAGGGAAGGAAGTGACTGAAGCTGTGTGTGTCTCTGTGTTGTGGAAGGTTGTCAATGCGTTTTGTAAACTAAAAGAAACAGAGATGAAGATGAAGGTGATGACTCGTCTGCAGAACATCACCTACCTGCAGACGCTGCTGGAGAAGGCGCTGGCAGGTGAGTTCCTACCTGTCAGAACTTGTCACCTGGTGAGAACCACATGGACCTGGTTCTTACTGTGGTCCTGTCCCGTCTGTCTCACTCCGTCAGAACAAACCCAAAAATAACCTTTAAGAAATAGAGTTTTCTGACTCCTCTGCTTCTGGTGTGTGTGTTTCAGGAACACCTGGCTACGTCCCACCTCTTGCTAACTTTGATGGAGAGAGCACAGACGGAGTGCCACCTGTTTCATCTGCTCCTGTGAATAAGACGAAGAAAGGTGAGTCAGGACGTCGCTGTGTTTTTCCATGAAGCCTCAGGCCTCGTTCAGATCTAAAACACTGTGTCGCGGCGCTCACTGGCACTGCTCAGCACAACAGTGAGCTGTTCAACAGAAAACCATAACAAATATGATTCATTCATATTATATGAGCTAATGTTTTTCACCTACACCTGACTGCGTTGTTGGGATCAAACATTAATGAACTTTTAAAGGTTTTAACCCTTTAAATGCCAAAAAAGAAACAAAAAAAAGAAGTATTTTCAGTTTCCTACCTGTAAAGTAGATATTTTAGTTTGGGTTGTTACAGCCTGAATATGTCAGTGATCAGCAGCAACACTGAGTTTCTGTGCAGTGTCAAATACTCACAAGCACAAAATAAGATATTATACATTGATGTTATTAATCTTTGAGACCCAGCATCAGTCCTGATCATACACATCCAACGTTCACTCATTTCTAAGGATTTTAATCTTTTGAATGCAAAGAGACTTCTCGGGTTGAAGCTTAGGGGAGAGGGAGGGGGAACCATGACAGTGCTTGTACTTTGTCTATATGCCGAATATGACGCCATCTGGTGGAAGTCCAAGGCCAAAGGTCAGATTGACACCCAGACACAATAAAATAAATGTATAATGCTTTAATGGAAGTGAGGTTTTGCAGCTAACAGTACGAGTGTACCTCTTGTTTGTACACAGTGTATTTTAGATTTTCTGCAGGAGAATGAAAAGTGTGTAAAATGAAAACACTGTGTGACTCCTGTCCAGACGGAGCAGGAAAGAAGAGGAAGGCTCCCGGGAAGACGTCATCAGAGAGCAGCTCTCAGCTGGACGAGACCACTGAAGCAGAGGAAACTCAGCTGGTACGTTTTCACTTCTCACATGAATCTCACAATCTGAACGTGTGACGGGACTGAAGCAGGTCGTTGTGCTGCAGGAGCAGCCGGAGAAGGAGAAGGAGAAGGAGAAGGAGAAGGAGAAGGAGGCCCGTCCTGGAGTCAGCCTGGCGTCCTACAGACAGTTTTTCAGGGAGCTGGACCTGGAGGTGCTCAGTGTGCTGCAGTGTGGCCTCCTGTCCCGATCACTGCTCGACTCTGAGCTCCACACCAAGGTGAGAACAGGAGCAGGTGTCTAATCTTAGACACATGAGTTTAAATGTCATGTCATTTGAAAGCAAGAGCGATAAGTCAGGGGCCTGAAGGCAGATCCCAGGAGCTGCTCATTGAGTCATTTTAATTAAAAAACAAATGATTTAAACTCAGAGGGAAATGTCATGTGGAGATGAGGTTTGCAGTAAACTAACGGTGTTATATCAGGTTACATATAGATGTGTATGTTCAGACCAGAGATCAGCTGATCACCTGATCGTCCTCTGACCGTGTGGCACCTTTTGAGAATTCATTTATTGATCAGTGAATCAGTGAACATTTACACAGTGACCACTGGTTTGAACCAGGTGTAGACATGAGTTAACAGGAAGTTGTACCTGTCTGGTCTAATGTTGTGACATCACTGAGGTGCGGGAGGAGGTCCTGCTGGGTCCTGCTGAGCTGCTCTTCCTCCTGGAGGACATGCTGCGTAAACTGGAGTTCAGCCTGACCGCTGCTCCTGCAAAGAGAGCTCCTTTCCTCAAGGTACAGGAGAGCAGACCACACACACACACACACACACAACAACAGTGTGCAGGTGTGAGCTCATCATCGTTACCATATGAGTTCCTGTTCGATTAATTGATTATTTTAATAATAGATTAATTGGTGGATTTTTTTTTATTAATCAGTGAATTGGTTAAAAAAAGCATCGTTCAAAAACAGAACATTATTTCAAATTGACAGAAAAGTGCACAAACTGCAGGTCGCTGCTTGAACTGAAACAGAAAACCTCATCTTACTGAGCTGTTTGCTTGCACAGGGAAGAACGGACAGACGTGTGGGCTTCTCCCACCTCCAACAGAGGAGCTCCAAGGATATCGCCTCCTGCTGTGTGCAGCTGTTACCTGCCCTCTGCTCTCACCTGGAGGACTGTCATAACCATTTTCAGGTAACACTTCATGACCTTAGGAGACACAGGAGAGAGTCGCATCTCCTCCAGCTCTGCTCTTAAACATGTGTGTGTGTGTGTGTGTGTTTGCACAGGCACTGCTCTCTGAGAACAACGGTGTGGTGGACGGACCTGCCACTGATGTTCAGGAGCATCAGTTCATGACGTCGAGCTTCCAGCTGCTGCTCCAAATCCTGAAAACCACCTTCTGCTGGTGACGCCAGATGTTACAGCTGTTAACTCTGTGAAGCATGAGACTGGTAGGAGTGTCTGTCTCCTGATCAGTGTGTGTGTGTGTGTGTTCATCAGGTCTGGGTTCAGTCTTCCAGCCCAGAGGAGCTTACTGAAGAAAGCTCTGGGAGTTTTGGCTGAACGTCTCAAAGAGCAGTGTTCAGATTCGACCCTGGAGCAGCTCGTAAAGTGAGTCACAAACTCCTCATGACGACTGAGTACATTTGTTGTACTTGTGTTTTACCGTGTGTCTTTCTTTACTTCCTGTCCTCTTGTGTAGACACAGCTTCAAGTACCTGCTGAACTTCTGCAGCACGATGCCCAGCCTCAGCACGGCGCTGTGTCTCACTCAGCTGCTGTGCACCGTGTCAGACAGAGGAGGAAACTCAGCCTCCTACAGAGAGCAGATCGGTCAGTCTCACCTCATTTAGATCCACTTACCTACCATCCAAACCACTGCAGTGGTGATGGGCTCATTGCTCTTCCTCTCCAGCTTCTGTAGCAAAAGGTTTCCTGAGCCAAGAATGGGTGACGGCCGGAGGAGAGAGGGAGCGAGGGAACAAATTCAATGAAGCAGTTCAGACTGTGCTGAGGTGAGTCCAGAAACCCAGATCAACAGAAAGAGACAAAGATGCTCCAGGTCAGACTGACTTGTATCAGAGCTACTGAGTCTGAGGTGATTGTTGTAACTGTGAAGAAGAATCTAAGATGTTTTTACCTTTGTGTCTCTGTCTGTGCAGCATCTACCTGGAGCATGTGGATGATATCCTGAAGGCGGTGGAGGAGATCGCAGGAGAAGGAGTCACTGAGCTCCTGAACACAGCGAAAGACGAGAGCTCCGCGTCATGGCCGACTCTGAACAGGTGCGTCCTCCTGTGGTGACACAGGAGTTTATATCCAGGCTCAGAGACGACTCTAACCACCACAGCCACATCAATCATTGTTCTTATTCTGCTCTACAGACAAACCTTCCTGGTCTTCTACAGAGTGATGATGGCCGAGCTGGACAAAGCTGTCAGGAGGATTCCTGCAGGCAGAGCCAGTGACAGCTCTGAGGTCGGCCACTAGGTGTCGCACTACACAGTGTATTTCTATGGACACACAGTGTGAGAGAGCTGTGTGTGACCAAACCAGACTACACCAGCTGATAAAACAGTCACATGATTAAACACCAGCACAAACCACTTAGTTTGTTCTTTATAGCCTGAATGTGATTGTGTTTGAATGTTTAATTAACAGTGAGGTCATGTGACCTTTGTCCTCAGACTCAGAGTGAGAAGCTGCTGACGTGGAACTTGGCCGTCAGAGACTTTCACATCCTGGTCAACCTGGTGAAGGTACATCACCTGTTACCTGCTGGAGATGTCTACTAATCTCACCTCTGACCTCTGACCTCTGACCTTATAGTTATGGTAATGAGTTTGTGCAGCAGGTTCAGTTTAAACTCTAATCTTTCACCCTCTTCTTACAGGTGTTTGATTCCCGGCCGGTGCTCAACGTGTGTCTGAAGGTGAACAGTTAAACACAACACACATCAGATGAAATATGTATGTATATGTGTGTGTGTATGTAGCAGCAGTGGTTTAGTATTAACTGTCATTATGTCGGGGGGGGGGGGCAGTATGGCCGCCTGTTCCTGGAGTCTTTCCTGAAGTTGGGGATGCCACTGCTCGACCACAGTTTCAAAAGGCACAAGGTATAAATGACATCTTCTGTGTAACAGCAGTTAACTGTCGCTGTGTGTTATCTGACAGAGCAGCTGTGGTAAACCTAAAATGGACCTTCATGTTAGTACCAAGTTACAGCTACAGTTAATTTACTGAAGGGAATTCATCCCTGATTTAATATGAACGTCCCCTCATGACTTCTCAATAATCTAATCAACATCATCAGTTACTTAGACAAATGTATTTTGATTTATGTAGAAAAAGCTGTAAAGTGACACATTGCACTAAAGCAGGACCAGAGACAATAAAACTAGACAATGCTGTTGTGTAGTTGTGATTCCTTCATGGCTGTACCCAGATCAGTGAGGACGTCAAACACTGAGCTGACTCTGACTCTGTGTTTCAGGAGGATGTTCAGAGTCTCCTGAAAACCTTCCAGCTCAGCACCAGGCAGCTGCACCACCTGTGTGGACACTCTAAGGTAAAGACACAGTGTCACACTCACTCTGTGGGTCTGATGGAGGAGTTCAGCTGCAGACAAGAACTGCACATAAGGAGGAAAATATTCATTCATTCAACCAGTCAACTGTTATTTAACACTGAGATACTGTGTTGCTGGACAAGAAGTCTGAGACACAGGAAACAACAGTGTTGAGCTGCTACAGGAAGTGTGAGGTGTGAACGCAGCAGCTGTGTTTTCATGTGTTGGTGTTCAGATTCACCAGGACACCAGTCTGACCAATCACGTGCCGGCGCTGAAGAAGAGCCTGGAGCTGTTTGTGTACAGAGTGAAGGCCATGCTGATGCTCAACAACTGTCAGGAGGCGTTCTGGATGGGCAACCTGAAGAACCGCAACCTGAAGGTAGAAGACCAGTGGACCTGGTGCATGTGTCTCTGTCCCTCTGTCCTTCTGTGTCTCAGTGGTGGACTGACTGTTATTGTGCTGCAGGGTGAAGAGATTCCGTCTCAGAGGTCACCGGGCAGCGATGATGAAGATGATGAAGAGGAGGGAGATGGTCCGCTGCCTCAGGACGTGTCAGAGGATGAGGTACCGACAGAACCACAGTTTCTACTGGACTCACGTTAATCTATTTATCACGAGACGCTGGTTTAGAATCGAGAGGTTTGATCGTGTAACAGCTGCAGATCGTCTGAACCCAGCAGCGCAGTTTAAAGAGCTGAGCAGAGTCGTGTTCATAAAGTGGTTTGTTAAAGTTTAATGTAACAGTTCAAACACAGTGAGTCCTATCAGAGGGTCAAACACCCCCCCCCCCCCCCTTCTCCTCCTCCTGCTGCTGCTGAGTCGGCCTGTAGCTGTGGAGGGCAGAGGGCTGATAAGGAAACTCAGCTGGAACAAGCTAATGATTAGAAAGTGTTTGATGTGGTGTCTGTACTTTCTGCTTCATGCAGCCAGAGTCCTGAGTTCAGATGAGCAGATGAGTTAACCAAAACGTTTGTCATGTGTTTTCCTCCAGGCTCAGGAGAGCGACGCCGAGGAGAGACAGAGGATCAACAGACGAGAAGAAGAAGAAGAAGAAGACGTGGCTCCAGATGTGACGGACGACTCTGAGGATTAAATTTTTAATGTTTAGGTTGGAACCTGAGTCATCTGTTGTTTTGCAGGACACAAAGCCTTGAAGAGTGTAGAGGATGAATGTGACCTGTAAATAACCAAACCTTTTCTTCTGCATGTGACAACATCTGCATCTAAGTTAAAGAAATAACCGAGCTGTGTGTATTTACCTGCACAGGTTTGTTTTCTGTTGAAGGTGAAGCGTTCCTAATAATGAGGTGTTGAGATTCAGTTTCAGGCTCAGTTGTGATTCTCTATCAACTTGATGGATCCCTGACTGTAATTAAAAGATGTTACGACATAAAAGAGACTTTTTAGACTCTGGAGACAATAAACTTCTGAGTGTTTTCATGCTGAAAGGGACTGAGTGATTTCATCTGCCTGAGGTCCAGTGATGATGATCAGAGGAGGTTTGAAGACAAGAATAATCCAAATGTGTGATTTAAGTGTTTGAACTTATTTTTCTTTCAGAAGAAGCAGAGCTGAGTGAAGCCTGAGAAAAGAGCAGCTCCACTGCGACGTCTCTGCTCGGTTAATCCCTTAAACAGGGACGCTGCTGTTCACAGTGAGTTTAGTGACTCTGGGCTCAGTGGAGGACATGTTCACACCAAACTATCAAAGTCAGGATTTGTAAAAACAAGTTTTATGATCACACAGACATCAGACCACAGATCATTCAGTTCACATCACCACATCATGGGCACAGTGATGTGAGAGCAGTGATATCACACACATCAGTGTTTCATTAATAGCTTCAGTCAAAGATTTCATAACACTCATAAAAACACAGAAGCTTTGGACCCCCACCACCACCACCACCACCCTATTATTGATTACTGTTCAGTTGTAACAGGGCTGGTGTTGTTGATGCATCATGACGTGTCCTGTTCAGACACAGTTACAGTGACTTGTGGTTTGAACTGTACAATAATCCACTGAGTGAACTCATGTTGATGAAGCAGCTTTAATGGCGTCATTAAACTGACGGACAGACTGAACATAAGACTGAGCCTCAGTTAATGAAACTTTCCTCTTCCCTTCTCCTTGAACTCTTAAACCTTCTGGACTCTCTTTGTTTTCTGTTTCCTAGTTTGTCCTTAATGGATTTCCATAGTTCGACGAACTTGACGTCAGCACGTCTCTGAACAGAACCTCTTTTATTTGACTTCAGACCCGGAAACACGAGTGAAAAGACGCTGACAGCGCCGAGACACGTGAGCTCAGAGGTGAAGACACGATCTGCAGCGAAGTGAGACTGAGAGGACAAAGAAAGCACCTGAGGAAAGACGACAAATCCCGTTTTTCACTCGTCTTTTTCACGCAGCCTTCTGGACTGAACCACTGTGATGAGACGCGGGGGGTTAGAGTCATAAACTCGTTTACTCTTCTCCACAGCTGGCGTTCATAATAATCAACAGAAGTCCTTTTTAAATTAAAGTATATTGAATGTGTATCTGATTAACATATGCAAATGAGTCGGTTCTGAAGTGATCGCGGCGGCCCCCCCTCCTCCAGGACAGAGTGGTCTGATCCAGGAAGTGTGTCCAGTGTTTGGGGAAGCACCGTAAACAAACCGTCTCAACTTGAACCAGTGTTTGTTCTCAGAGCTTCGCTCCGCTGCAGCGACCGAGCACCGAGCACCGAGCACCGCGTTCCTTCAGCCGTCACGGTTTAATGCTGAAGCTCCAGGAGCCCGGAGAGTAACCGGAGAGTAACGGGGCTGTAACCGGAGTGTAACGGCAGGAGGACGTCCAGCTCTTCTCCTCTGTCTCTGTCTCTGTCTCTGTGTCTTCTCTGTGACCGACTCTCTGAGGAGCCATGTCCGACCTGGTGCTGCTGCTGCTCATCGTCCTCTTCCTGGTGTGTCTGGTCGTGACCGTGGGGGGGTTCCTGGTTTACTCGGGGCTTCTGTCGGACGTGGACATAAAGACGGGACCACCCCCCATCAGGAACGTGACCATCGCCTACAAATTCAGGGAGGGCTCGTACAAGGACTGCGGGGCCGCCTACACCGAGACCTGCAGCATCGGGCCCAGGCTCAGCTCCATCGGTGTCTTCTACGATGACCCCAAACAGGTGAGACACCTGAGAGTGTGAACCACACACACACACACACACACACACACCTGACCTCGTGACATAACACTGAGCTCTTGTGGACTTTGTCTCCTGATAAGAGGGTTCAGGTCTGACGGGTTGGTCTGACCTGGACTCGGTCTGAAAGGTCACAGACACTCAGAGGTCACCAGGAACCGTTGTGTCACTCACTCACCTTCATCAGTTAGTCTGATATTTACCTGAGGTGACACCTGCAGATGTTTGCTCTTCACTCTCCACATGTTCCACATCTGTAACCACAGCTGGTCACACAGGAGACAATGAAGCAGCTGCTCAACTAAACAGGCAGAAAACGAAACACACACAGTTTAGATGGATGATTGCATCAGAGACAGACGCTATAAACAACAGTACAATTGATAACTGATTGATAATTGTTGTCAAACCGTCAGAACCAAATGACTCTGTTGGTCACATGACACATAAATCCCATGAACAGTTGGTTGTGACTGTGTCAGTGCTGCGGTGGTTCTCAGTGTTGTCTTACTATGAGTATGAGAGTGTGTGTGTGTGTGTGTGTGTGTGTGGGGGGGGGGGGGGGGGGGGCTCCAGGCTGCAGAGGAGGCAGCTCCTGTTGAAGGGCTCAGTGTGGATGATGAAACCAGTCAGCTGTTCGATGCCACGTTGCACTGTTGCTGTTTCCCTGTAATGTGAGGCTCCGGGCGGCTGCAGCCTCTGACTCAGTGGAAACAGAGAGAAGGGCCGACGCAGCCTCTTCTCCTGAGTCTGGACACCTCTGACACAGGGAGGGAGATGTTCACCTCCTGGTTCAGATCCATGTGTGTGATGGTGCAGCTGTTCCTCAGAGCTGCAGTCTGAGGCCTCCAGCCTCGGCTTCACTTCACATTCCTCCATTTATCACGAGTTGTGTTTGTTGTCAACAGAAACGTCTGCACAGCAGCTGCTTGTTAGAGCGGAGCGTCTGATACAGGGCCCACACACACACACACACACACACACACACACACACAGGGATCAAACAGTGAGCGCAACTGAGAACAGCACTCACCATGTTAGCTCACTGTCGGTCAGTACTGACAGTACTGTCAGTACTGACCGACATCCGAGTCGTCATAAGTCATAATGTAGATATTATTAAAGACTGTGGCAGAGGAAGCTGTCTGTCTGTCTGTCTGTCTCTCTGTCTGTCTCTCTGTCTGTCTCTCTGCCTGTCTGTCTGTCTGTCTCTCTGTCTCTCTGTCTGTCTCTCTGCCTGCCTGTCTGCCTGCCTGTCTGTCTGTCTGTCTGACCATGACTCAGTGGAAACTCGTGTCTCATTCAGGATCTTTTAAAACTCCTTGGACAGTCTGATGTTTCTGTGACCACAGATTTCTACATGATGACCGAGCTGAGCCTGTCTGTCTGCCTGTCTGACTGTCTGTCTCTCTGCCTGTCTGTCTGCCTGTCTGTCTGTCTGTCTGTCTCTCTGCCTGTCTGTCTGTCTATCTGTCTCTCTGTCTGTCTGCCTGTCTGTCTGTCTGTCTGTCTCTCTGCCTGTCTGTCTGCCTGTCTGACTGTCTGTCTCTCTGCCTGTCTGTCTGTTTATCTGTCTCTCTGTCCGTCTGCCTGTCTGTCTGTCTGTCTGTCTCTCTGCCTGTCTGTCTGCCTGCCTGTCTGTCTCTCTGTCTGTCTGCCTGCCTGTCTGTCTCTCTGCCTGTCTGTCTGTCTCTCTGTCTGTCTGTCTGTCTGTCTCTCTGCCTGCCTGTCTGTCTGTCTCTCTGTCTGTCTGCCTGTCTGTCTCTCTGTCTCTCTGCCTGTCTGTCTGTCTGTCTGCCTGCCTGTCTGTCTGTCTGTCTGTCTCTCTGTCTGTCTGCCTGCCTGTCTGTCTCTCTGCCTGTCTGTCTGTCTGTTTAATAACTGATATCCATGACATCATCACACTGTGGTGACACGAGCAGATGTTGTGATTTCAGTGTGAATGCTGTCACAGGGGTTTGGATGAATATGATTTGTTGTCCAGGGCGTCTCCGTAGCAACACAACACTTACAGTGCTGACAGTGACCAACGATGCACATGAGCTAATGAACTGCTTTTATTGACTGCAGGTGTGAAAGACGTGAAAATACAGGTGTAGAGAGTTCAGACTGTGATCTGCTCTGCAGGCCACTAGGTGGCAGTGTCAGCACTGACACAGAGTGTGTGTGGGAGGCAGGGAGCTTCTGAAAAGCCCATTGATCTTTGTACTTGATTCATTAGCATGGACTCAGAGGTGAGTCAGCCTCCTGCTGCTCAGCCTTCAAATATGAGCTGCATCACATGTGGGTTTGAAACCTGCACCAGCAGCTCCCTGTAACTGCTCTCTGTGGGTTTGTAGCTGCTGCTCAACAACATGCCATTGTCCAGCTGGATCTGGATCTGGATCTGGGTCTGGGTCTGGGTCTGGATCTGGATCTGGATCTGGATCTGGGTCTGGGTCTGGATCTGGATCTGGATCTGGGTCTGGATCAGAAACATGTGGTCAGTTCGACACCCTGCTTCACTCTGCTCAGAAGACAACATGTCGCTAAGCAGTTAGCACTGAAGCCAACTGCTCCTCCCTGTGTGTGTGTGTGTGTGTGTGTTCATTATGATTATAGTTATTGGATGGTTCATCATCTCAGCTCACTGATCTCAGTTCAGCTGGACTCTGACCATCAAGTTGAACTGGTGTCAGACTGGTCCGGCCTGTACAACAGGTGTATTAATGAGAGCGGGCATCAGTCCCAGTGTTTTCAGTGTCTCCATCATGAAGCTGCTCGTTCAGTGAAGATGTGATGAAGTGTGAACTCTAACTGCAGTTTGTGTGCGTGTGTGTGTGTGTGTCTGTGTGGAGGCTGAAGTGAAGCTGCAGTTTGCTTCATCCTCTGATCTGCTGATTTCCCACTTTGTTTCAGCCTCTGAATCAAACGGTCGTCATGACGAGCAGGAGAAAATGAAATGTCATGTGTAGACGAGCGTGGGAGTGGCAGTGAGAGATGAGACGAGGTGGAGGAGAGGGATAAATTGGTGGGAGTCTGACTCACCTTGAGAGCTTCACACTGACACTGCTGCAATTCATCAATCGGAATTTCAGATCAGAGCGAGGGCTTCACTGCCGCTCAGATTTATTAGCATTTTACTGCTGCGTGTCTGTGTCGACAGCAGCAACTAGAAAGAGGCTGCTGCTGCTGCTGCTGCTGCTGCTGCTGCTGCTGCTGCTGCTGCTGTTACTGCTGCTGCTGCTGCTGCTGCTGCTGCTGCTGTTACTGCAGCTGCTGTTACAGCTGCTGCTGTTACTGCTGCTGCTGCTGCTGCTGCTGCTGCTGCTGCTGCTGCTGCTGCTGCTGTTACTGCTGCTGCTGCTGCTGCTGCTGCTGCTGCTGCTTCAACTGCTGCTGCTGTTACTGCTGCTGTTGCTGCTGCTGCTGCTGCTGCTTCTACTGCTGCTGCTGCTGCTGCTGCTGCTTCTACTGCTGCTGTTGCTGCTGCTGTTACTGCTGCTGCTGCTGCTGCTGCTGCTGCTGGAGCTGCTGCTGCTGCTGCTGCTGGAGCTGCTGCTGCTGCTGCTGCTGCTGCTGCTGCTGCTGCTGCTGGAGCTGCTGCTGCTGCTGCTGCTGCTGCTGCTGTTGCTGCTGCTGCTGCTGCTGCTGCTGTTGCTGCTGCTGCTGTTGCTGCTGCTGCTGCTGCTGGAGCTGCTGCTGCTGCTGCTGCTGCTGCTGCTGTTGCTGCTGCTGCTGCTGCTGCTGCTGTTGCTGCTGCTGCTGTTACTGCTGCTGCTGCTGCTGCTGCTGTTACTGCTGCTGCTGTTGCTGCTGCTGCTGCTGCTGGAGCTGCTGCTGCTGCTGCTGCTGCTGCTGCTGCTGTTGCTGCTGCTGCTGCTGCTGCTGCTGTTGCTGCTGCTGTTACTGCTGCTGCTGCTGCTGCTGCTGCTGCTGCTGCTGCTGCTGCTGCTGCTGCTGCTGCTGTTACTGTTACTGCTGCTGCTGCTGCTGCTGCTTCTGCTGCTGCTGTTACTGCTGCTGCTGCTGCTGCTGCTGCTGCTGCTGCTGCTGCTGCTGCTGCTGCTACTGCTGCTGCTGTTACTGCTGCTGCTGCTTCTGCTGCTGCTGTTACTGTTACTGCTACTGCTGCTGCTGTTACTGCTGCTGCTGCTGCTGCTTCTGCTGCTGCTGTTACTGCTGCTGCTGCTGCTGCTGCTGCTGCTGTTACTGCTGCTGCTGCTGCTGTTACTGCTGCTACTGCTGCTGTTACTGCTGCTGCTGCTGCTGCTGCTGCTGCTGCTGCTGCTGCTGCTGCGAAAGGTGCAGAGGAGAGGAGGAATAAATACACTGATCACACAGGTCCACCAGTCAATATTAGAGCAGACTGAGACACACACACACACACACACACACACACACACACACACACACTGTGTTAAACAGAAAAGAACTTTTTTAATCTTGAACTACTGAGAGGATTTTAATCCGTTTTCATAAAGTGTGTAAAATAAAACCGATTCTTCAGGCTGAGATCAGTCAGTGGGAGGAGGAGGAGGAGGAGGAGAGGAGGAGGAGGAGGAGGAGGAGGAGGAGGAAGACCTGCTGCTCCTCAGCACGTCCCAGGATGCAGAGTGTAATTACAGTTCAGTCTGAAGAGACAGAGCTGCACAGATAGAGAAAAGATATCCACTAGTCTCCTGGCTCCTCCTCCTCCTCCTCTTCCTCCTCCTCCTGCTCCTTCTCCTGCTCCTGCTCCTCCTGCAGGAGCCTGAGCTCTGTCTGAACCACTGAAGTGAAGGAGCTGTTCTTCACTGTGTATATTTAGTTTATTATTTTGATCTGATGCATTTGAACTGTGTGATAAATATACTTATATTATATACTCGTCAGCACTGCGACACAAACGCAGCCTGTGACCTGTAATCTCTTGTTGATGACAGATCAGGCTACACAGACGCACACATCGTAACATCGTACATGATCAATAAGATCATCCGCCGCTCCATGGATTGATTTCACAGATCCCCTTTACGGCCAGTCGTGACATTTGGCTCCAGATGTTTTGCAGCATTTAATTAAAATCTGCTGACATTTGTAAAAGATGGAGGTCCTGGCGTCTCCTCCTCTGGTTTGTGTGGTTCATTTACAGAGAGCTGATGTTAATCGCTCCCACTCCACTAATTCAGCCTCTCGTTCTGCTGATTGGCCGCTTGGTGTGTTTTAATGAGCTCAGTGATGTCGTTGGTCGCCGGGCGGCTCATTACTAACTGTGAGCGACTGTAGACGGAGCCAGGACTCAACACAACACACCCCGGGTGGAGAGAGCCAGCAGGGTGGAGGTGCAGGTGGAGGTGGGGAGATGAAGAGGGTAAATCCTCATTACGTGTCTGCTAATAAAGAATTACCTCTGTCAGCCGGACACTTTTATTGTTGGAAGGCCTCATCCATCACAAACAGCACTGGAGCCTCCAGCTAAGAATTGCTTTTATAATGACTTTTCCTGCCAACAGGTCCTTGGAGACCTGTGGGGGGAGTCAGGTGGAGATGGGGAGTCGTCTCCGACTCCCTCGGGCCTCCAGCGCTGGTCACACACATCTGTTTCCATCCAGTTTAATGAGCCTGCTTAGCATAAAGACATGAAGAGAGGCAGGTGATTCCTGTGAACTGGACTGGTTCTGTGCAGAAACAGTGTGTCCACCACATTCCCATTACCTGCCTCTCTGCCTCTCACCTGGACCAATCAGAGCCGTCGTCAGCTCCCCAGCTTTCTGCAGAAACACAATCACACACGGTCCGTACACACAGCACCGGCTCGGCTCCAAGGACGCCGTCGGAGGATTTCCCTCTTCTGTGGTGTTAGAAACAAAACAGCTGTGGTGGAGAGAGAGGAGACGAGTGGAGCCGTTGGTGCTGCTCTCTCTCTAATTGCCTGAGTCTCTGGGGTGGGGTGGGGGTGGGGGGGTGTTATCGGGGTTGGGGGGGGGGCTGGCAGAGCTGCTGTTTGTTCTTGCCTCTGTGTCTGTGTGGGATGTGAATGATATCATTAGTTAACCACTGGTTTGACTAACACACTCCAGTCCATCAGAGCAGAGATGGTGAAGGACGAGTCATGACTCACCTGAGACTCACCTGGATCTGTGGACACTGTGTGTGTGTCATGTTTTCTACATCTTCATGAACTGTGGTGTGTGACTGTGTGTCTGATGGTTGTGTTAAGGTGTGTAGTGACTCTCTGTCCAGCAGATTTTATTTGTCTGTGTCTCACTGTGTCTCACTGTGTCTCACTGTGTCTCACTCTGTGTCCGTTCTGTCCGTCTGTCAGAGGCCGTCAGACAAGTGTCGTTACGTGGTCGGCAGCGTCCTGTGTGAGGGAGAAGAGAAGCCGGACCAGGACCTGCAGAAGCTCTATGAGAAGTTTGGCTTCAAGGTGTTTTCTCTGCCTGAAGTGAGCCACGCTGTGACCACCAGCTTCCCCTGCACCACCCCCCTGTCCCACGTGCTGGGGCCGTACAGGGTCTACCCCCGGCTGGCCTCCTACATCGAGGTAAGAGTGTGTGATGGTCCATGTCTTTAGGATCATGGAGGAGCTGCTTTCTCTCTGTTCCTGCAGCAGGGGGCACAGCGTCCTCCTTCCTGATTCCCTCTTGTCAGAGCCCCTCACTCATGTGTTGTTTAATTCATCACATGAACAGATGAGGTCCTCACCGCAGATTAAGAATAGATGACACGGGAGGAAGTGGAGGTACGTCCTCCATATGCTGAGCTCCGTGTCCTCAGGACGGGCCGCAAACACCTATTGACATTTCCTGATGACATTTACACACATGGACTCATTTAGGGCCGTCCCACTGCATGAATATTACGCTCCGTGTCCACTAGTGTGTGTGAATGTGTGTGTGTGTGTGTGTGTGTGCGCCTGTGTGCGTGCGTGCACGTCTGTCCATCTGTTTATTGAAGCCGTGTCTCTTCAGAGGTAGAAGCAGCCGTCTCCTCAAAGTGACGACATGCACAAGAAACGCTCACTGTTGTTCCTCTGACTGTTTGATCAGTGTGTATTAGTGTGTATTAGTGTGTATTAGTGTGCAGCAGTGTTAGTGTGAATGAACCATCACACACAGGAGCAGTGCTGCTTCGCTGTGGTGACTCCTCCATCTGTTGTTGTTGTGTGTTGTGGGGGTGAGTTCATGTGTCAGCAAATCAAAGCCACATTACAGACAAGATATAGTGTGTGTGTGTGTGTGTGTGTGTGTGTGTCTGGATGAGCTCCAACATGTCATGTGCTGCAGACACAGGAATAGCATCACTCAGTGTTAAAATGTGGTGTGTTCCTTTGAGCGCTGTTACATCATCACAGTGTGAGTGCAGCTCTGTCTGTGTCCGTCCCTGTGATGTCACCATCAAGACACTTGTCCTTCTCCACCACCTTTGGTCCCGGCCCATCGGAGGACCTGAGAGCTGTGACCTGCAGTCCAGAGCAGATATGTTAATAACAGAGCATCAGGCGGCAGAGGAGCCGTGGAGAGCAGCTGCAGAGGGGCTGATGAATAATGGAGGCTGGTTTAGAGGACGCTGTGTGGATGTGCTAGAAATGTCTGCGTGTTCACTGTAGTTATGATTAATGGAGGAGGTTTGTTTTATGAGGGGCTGTGAAAGGTGGAGACACGGGTGGAGACACGGGTGGAGACACGGGTGGAGACACGGGTGTGACACGGACTCAGAGCGTGTGTTCACTGCTGCAGCTGAAGAAGAAGAAGAAGAAGAAGAGAGAGTGAGGCAGAGCTGATTAACACACAGGTCAATCATCAGGAAACCACTGTGTGTATGTGTGTGTGTGTGTGTGTCGGTGTGTGTGTCGGTGTGTGTGTGTGTGTGTCGGTGTGTGTGTGTCACTCTGAAGACTTTTCACTCCTCACAGAGCAGGTTTAATACTTAACTGCCCTTCTTCACTTGAACACTTCCTCTCCACACCAGCTTACCTGGCCTTATCTCCTCCTCACACACACACACACACACACACACTCTCACACACACACACACCTACAAGGTTTAATTGCAGCTTAAAAGTTGTGAAGTGGGTAATCTGTGTCCACTGTGTTTAATCCTGATGTTTTTCACGTGTGTTGTCAATGGGAGAAATCAGAGTGTGACTGTGTGTGTGTGTGTGTGTGTGTGTAGTGTTGATGTGTATGAAGAGTGAAGCGGAGTCTCGGTTAAAGATGGCGGCACCTCTGTGTCTTCACCTCCGTCCTGCTCATGCTTTATTCAGCTGCTGCTCTCCATCGTCAGCTTTGATCTTCTTATTGGTTGAATTGAACATAGAGAATGAGTTGTGTGTGTCCACAGCATCTATACTTCATGTGTCGCCGCCAGGACGGTTCAGTCGCAGGAGCTGAGCTGATTCCAGGTGAACCAGAGTAAACAGGAAGTGAGATGGTGTGTGTGTGTGTGTGTGTCTCATTAACAGAAGACCTTGTAGCATGTTCTCCAGTTTAACGTCGTCTTCCTCCCACTCACACCTCAGCAGGTTTCCTCTGCTCTCTGAGTGACAGTGCTGCGTTCAGGTACCAGTCTGAGGGTGGGAGCTTCTTTTCTCTCTCTCTCTCTCTCTCACACACACACACACTCACACACTCACAGATAGCTCTGCAGCTCAGAGGCCCTCTCGTTGTTCTGGCGTCTGATGATGTGTTCAGGATGATCTTCAGTCGTTGTTCAGAGACATGTGATCTGTTCCCTGTCTGTGTCTCACCTGTCTCTCTGTACAAAGTCTGTGCTAATGCCGTGTGCTACCGGGCGTTCTGTCTAATTATTTTGGGTGCATGTCGATAGTTTTCAGCAGGGGGGGGGTCATGTTGTGACACCAGGAGGAGGTCAGTGTATCTGAGTGTGAGACAGCTGAGGTACTGTTTTAGTTTTAGGAAACAGAGTCTCACTACAGACTGTGCTACTGTACACTCCTGAACACTACTGTACATCACACTCCTGAACGCTACTGTACATCACACTCCTGAACGCTACTGTACATCACACTCCTGAACGCTACTGCACATCACACTCCTGAACGCTACTGTACATCACACTCCTGTACATCAGGCTCAGGCTCAGGGTCAGGCTCAGGCTCAGGGTCAGGGTCAGGGTCAGGGTCAGGTAGAGGGGGTGTGGCCTGCTCCTCCCCTCCCGCTCCTCTCCATCTTCACCTGCTCCTGCAGACACTCTGACTGCTCTGAGATCAGTGCTGAACTGCTGTTGTAGCTGCTGCTGCTGTGTGGGTGGAGCTCTGGTTCAAAACAGAGAGACAGTCGATAAGTGACTGTGTGTGTGTGTGTGTGTGTTTGTGTGTGTTTGTGCTTTAAAATGCAGGTTATGTCGAGAGCGAGATGAGTGTGTTTCATTATTGATGCTGTCATTCTCTGCATTATATGTGATTGGTTAACACAGGGCTGTGTGTGTGTGTGTGTGTGTGTGTGTGTGTGTGTGTGTGTGTGTGTGTGTGTGTGTGTGTGTGTGTGTGTGTGTGTGTGTGTGTGTGTGTGTGTGTCATCCCTTCAGCCTGTGGAGGAAACTCTGTTATATTTAGACTCCAGTGACGCTGAGGAGAGTTCCCTCTTCTACACACTGAGCTCTTTATATAATGATCAGGGATCATTTATGATCTGTTCACCCTCATCTTCATCCTCATCCTCATCCTCATCTTCACCTCATCTTCATCCTCATCCTCATCTTCACCCTCATCTTCATCTTCTACCGGCCTCCATCATGAATCACAGTCTCTGTGTCTGATGTCAGTGCCACTGTTTACTCTGCATGATTCTGATTTATATATGAACCATATCATTCCATATGATCCACCTCTGTCAGTGTGTGTGTGTGTGTGTGTGTGTGTGTGTGTGTGTGCGTGTGTGTGCAGCTCTGTAGTGAACTCCCTCAGACTGTGAGTGTGATGATGAGGAGCTGAGTCCACCATCGATCCTCACCAACCTTTTACTGTCTGCAGCAACTGATGCGTTCACAACGCAGGGATCCAATCAATGCACTGAAAAACAGAAACCAGAGAAATAAACTGGATGAAACACCTGTGCAGGTAAACAGCACGCAGCAGAGGATTGTGGGTAGATCTTTGTTTCAGCTCAGACAAACCAACACGAGCAGTTAGTGTTCATACAAAGCTGCGAGTGTTCGCTGATCAGACCCCAGAGACCACCTGCTGCTCTGACGCCGACCCAGAGGCTCGTCCTCTGTCCGTCCATCCTCCGTCAATGCTCTGTCCTCCGTCCGTCCCAGGCGGCTGCACAATCCATTTCAGCTTTGAAGCTGAGCCTCCACCTCTAAGAAGAAGCTGTTGTGCAGCTTTTAATGGGATTAACAGAAACCCTGGAGGAAAAACCAAACGAACAGAGAGGAGAGAGACTGGGCCGGAGATTAAACGTAACACACATGTAAACAGGAGAGCTTCAGATAACACACACCCGCACACAGATGTATGGATGAAAGGTCAAAGTTCACACTGCTGCGGCCACTGGCCAGTCAATGGTTCTGATTGACGTCCTGTCTCTGGCTGATTGTTTCTGAAACAGTCGACCTGAGTCTCATTGGTTCGTCAGTGATGATCCAGTGTGAGGTCGTTATCTCGGCTTTAATGAGTGTTAATGCTTCAGAGAAGAGTTGATTTAATACAGAGCCTTTTAATCACTACACACCCCCGTGTGTGTGTGTGTGTGTGTGTGTGTGTTCTCATCCTCACATGATATGAAACCATGTGCGTGTTGTGTTTAGTCTGAGCTCAGGTCGTTTGTTCAGCAGCTAATTATGACCCAGAGTTGCGTGGTTTCTAAGGCGACGTCTAGTGGCTGCAGTGATGATGACAGGAGCAGAGAAGAAGAGAAGGGAGGAGGTTTGATCAGATCCACGACAGGAGACCGACATGTGCCTCTTCCTTCAGGAGTGTGAACTCACACACAGAACCAGAGCCTCTGCCGTCTAAACCTGAAGAAGCCATAACTGTTGTTGTAGTAACCATGGCGACAGAAACTCTCTTCTTCTTCTGTGAGCTGATGTTCATCACATTCGACTCTTCTCCATGATTCCTGCATGAAACTCGGTCAGTGAAGGCAGCATCCTGTCATTTTAAACATCATCAGTTCTGCAGCTGAACTCATGGCTCAGTGTCCACACACACACACACACACACACACACACACACACACACACACCATTAAACCAGACATTTACATCTACAATCTAAAGATGATGCATAAATAGGTCACATTAGAGTTTCCTCCTTCCTTCATTCTGACTGTGTGTGTGTGTGTGTGTGTGTGTGTGTGTGTGTGTGTGTGTGTGAATATGTTGAGTTGTTGTGCATGTCCCTGTGGACAGCACACTTACAGTATGTGACAGTCTGACTAGCTGCAGCCTGGAGGGAGCAGTGTGTGTTGAAGATGCCTGGTGAGCAGTCCCTCATTAGAAGAGAAGAGACGCCTGAGGTTTGTGGCGTGGAGCCTGCAGAGATGCATCATGGGTGCAAATATTGACTCAGTTGATTCTCTCCCTGTGGGATGAATGTTGAGGATCCATGTGGCTGATTAACGATCACAGACTGAAGTCACCAAGAGTTTGTCACAGGAGCAGTTATCTCCCATTTGAAGCCAAAGCTGTGGAGCTGGTGTGTCTGGGCTCATGTTGTTGATAACCAGGCTGCAGGTTCAAACAGCAGCTGCAGCTTCATGCTCCTCCGCTCTCCTGAGCTGAATCAAGGTGACACTGTTTACTTGTTAACAACAGTGAAGTGTGTCTCTTTAATTGGAGGAGGAACAAACAACAACAACTTGTGTATGGAAACACAACTCTGTTTAAATTCTGCTCCTCATTATAAAGATGAGTTATTTTAAAGCCTCAGGAATCTTCCTCTGTTGTTCTCAGCTCTGTCTCAGGACGCTGAGCACATGATCCAGAGTTTGTCTCTCTGACGTGATGATGATGATGAAGATGACGGAGAGCAGCTCATTGAATAAACTGTTTCCTGTCTTTTCTTCACCTGTTGCTGAAGCTGCAGTCGCATGTTAGCGATGAAAGGTGGTGCTTAAGAGACATCATCATCATCATCATCATCATCATCATCATCACCATCACCATCATCACCATCATCACCATCATCTGAACCAGCTCTCGATGAGGAGATAGCAGGACAATCTGTTTATATGAGGATGGAGTGTGTGTGTGTGTGTGTGTGTGTGTGTGTGTGTGTGTGTGAGCTGCTGGATTGGATTAGGCAGTAAATTGATTGTAAGCGTGTAGTTGTCTCCTGTGGAAAGTGCCACTGATTGTGGAGGAGGGCGAGCGTGCTGCCTCCTAATGTGATCATTCAGCAGCTAATGTGATCTGTGCTACGGCAGCTTCTGCTGATTGGGATGAATGTAGGCCGAGCGAGGAGAGAGAGGCAGAGGGAGGGGGGAGAGTTAGGAGGCAGGTTGGAGGCTCGCTGGTCTGAGATCAGTCACAGTTACAGAACCACACCCACTGGTCCTGGTCCAGTTCAGCCCAGTTTATTCTGCAGTCAACAGAACAACTTCCTCCTGAGTTTCATAAACACACGTCTGTAACTGTGACATGCAATAATCTATAATCTATAATCTATAATCAATAAATCAGCAGCAGCAGCAGCAGCAGCAGCAGTAACAGTAACAGCAGCAGCAGCAGCAGCAGCTGTAACAGTAACAGCAGCAGCAGCAGCAGCAGCAGTAACAGTAACAGCAGCAGCAGCAGCAGCAGCAGCTGTAACAGCAGCAGCAGCAGCAGCAGCAGTAACAGTAACAGCAGCAGCAGCAGCAGCAGTAACAGCAGCAGCAGCAGCAGCAGCAGCAGTAACAGTAACAGCAGCAGTAACAGTAACAGCAGCAGCAGTAACAGTAACAGCAGCAGCAGCAGTAACAGTAACAGCAGCAGCAGCAGCAGCAGCAGCAGTAACAGTAACAGCAGCAGCAGCAGCAGCAGTAACAGCAGCAGCAGCAGCAGTAACAGCAGCAGCAGCAGCAGCAGCAGCAGTAACAGTAACAGCAGCAGCAGCAGTAACAGTAACAGCAGCAGCAGCAGCAGCAGCAGCAGTAACAGTAACAGCAGCAGCAGCAGCAGCAGCAGCAGCAGCAGCAGCAGTAACAGTAACAGCAGCAGCAGCAGCAGCAGCAGCAGCAGCAGCAGTAACAGCAGCAGCAGCAGTAACAGCAGCAGCAGCAGCAGCAGCAGCAGCAGCAGCAGCAGCAGCAGCAGTAACAGTAACAGCAGCAGCAGCAGCAGCAGTAACAGTAACAGCAGCTGCAGCAGCAGCAGCAGCAGCAGCAGCAGCAGCAGCAGCAGCAGCAGCAGTAACAGCAGCAGCAGCAGTAACAGCAGCAGCAGCAGCAGCAGCAGCAGCAGCAGCAGCAGCAGTAACAGCAGCAGCAGCAGTAACAGCAGCAGCAGCAGCAGCAGCAGCAGCAGCAGCAGTAACAGCAGCAGCAGCAGTAACAGCAGCAGTAACAGCAGCAGCAGCTGCAGCAGCAGCAGCAGCAGCAGCAGCAGCAGCAGCAGCAGCAGCTGCAGGTGTGGATCCAGTCGTCACTTTTCACTTCTTGCTCCACCTCTGAGTCTTTCTGCTTCTTCCTGTTCATTGTTTCTGTGCATTGATCAGAGACTGACTGCGTGGTACAGTACGATCGATCCGAGTCTTTTCAGTGGCTGGATTCACATTGACCTTGTATGAGATGAGTGAGAGGAGCGGAGCTGGATATCACAGTGATAATAAGGCTGCTGCATGTCCCCTGTCCACTCCCATTATCTCCTGTCACATTCACTGCTCAGCCCAAATGTCACATTAGCATGGCTGAGATCCACTCCCACAGTGGCCTCACACCGACAGCTCTCATACCTGCACCGCCTATAGATCTGTGCTCAGCTCCTGTCATGGTTTATGCATGTCTCCATCTTCATGGCTCTGTAACAGTGTGAAGCAGGAGCCACAGAGAGGGAGGTGTGAGCAGTTATTTCAGACAGATCAAGTGAAGGTGGAGCAGCTGTGTTTAAATGCATGAACATTAAATGATGCTTCAGCTTGAACCCAACAGAGGTGAGATATGAGTTCATCATAAAGACTCCCACCTGGTTCATCCTCCACCTCTGACCTTCACAGCTCCACCATCAGAGGGTCAGTCTGTGTGGAGGTCATCCAGCTGAGGAACGACCTCCACCATCACACACTAAAAACTCTGTGTGATGCTTCTTCTTCTCAGTCAGAGAGGAGTGACCCTTTTTTCATCTGAGGGGCACATGTGGTATTTCAACATTCAACATGCCACAGGATACGGATCAGCACCTCCCCTCCATCCCCCACTGCCCCTCACTCTCCTTACTGATCTCCCCTCACCACGACAACCATCTCATTGGCCTGACCCCCCACACACACACAGACACACACACACACACTTATAAAGGTTTTATCATGATGAACAGAAGCAGTCTGTTATGATCATGTGTTATAAACACAGAGCAGTGACTTATAAACAGGACTGTGAGTTATTATACTAATGAACCAGTAGCTGTAGCACACACTGCGCTTTTTCACACTTGATCAAATGCTCCAGACACCCCCCACCCCCACCCCCACCGTCCCCCCACCCCGCTGACCCAAGGTCCCTCATAAATGCAGACTGAGAGCTTGTTGCTCTGTGAAGTGACGCGACGACAGCGAGCAGGGCGACTCAATTTATTAATGCCATCGGTGAAGCTGTCGCTCAGAGGAAGCAGGCCGAGCCGAGCTGAGCCAGGCTGAGCCGGGCCGAGTGTGAAATACCATCAACGTCTTCATGGCACTGAGCGCTTAGCTGAGCAGGAGGCAGGAGGTGATGTGATGCAGCCGAGTGCACTGAGGAGTGCTGCATGAGGAGTGCTGCATGAGGAGTGTTGCATGAGGAGAGCTGCATGAGGAGTGTTGCATGAGGAGTGTTTCATGAGGAGTGCTGCATGAGGAGTGTTTCATGAGGAGTGCTGCATGAGGAGTGTTGCATGAGGAGTGCTGCATGAGGAGTGCTGCATGAGGAGTGTTGCATGAGGAGTGCTGCATGAGGAGTGCTGCAGAGCAGGGGGCACAGCAGCCAGTGTTAACATGTAAACCAGGAGACACTTCACTGGTCTCCTGTGGTTCTGTGGTCTCCTGAGTGGATATTTATGGCTTCATATGTGGCTGAGTTCAGGCCTGAGGAGGTACACACACACACACACACACACACACACACACACACACACACACACACACACACACACACACACACACACTGCTTCAGGATGTTAGGAAGCTGCTGAGCAGATAAAGGAGGAAACGACTGAGGCAGATCTGAAATGAAGAGGATCAGACTCAGAAAGAAACTGTGATTAACTGGTGTGTGTGTGTGTGTGTGTGTGTGTGTGTGTGTGTGTGTGTGTGTGTGTGCGTGTGTGTGTGTGTGTGTCAGCAGGAGTTTGAGAAAAATTATTGAGTCAATCAGTTTTTCCTCATTGTTCTTAAACATGGGAAATAATTTCTCCCCCATCTCTCCTCCATCAGAGTCAGAGTCAGAGTCAGAGTCAGAGTCAGTGAGTCAGAGTCAGTGAGTCAGAGTCAGTGTCAGTGAGTCAGAGTCAGTGTCAGTGAGTCAGTGTCAGTGAGTCAGAGTCAGAGTCAGTGAGTCAGAGTCAGTGTCAGTGAGTCAGAGTCAGTGTCAGTGAGTCAGAGTCAGTGTCAGTGAGTCAGTGTCAGTGAGTCAGAGTCAGTGTCAGTGAGTCAGTGTCAGTGAGTCAGTGTCAGTGAGTCAGAGTCAGTGTCAGTGAGTCAGAGTCAGTGTCAGTGAGTCAGAGTCAGAGTCAGTGTCAGAGTCAGTGTCAGAGTCAGAGTCAGAGTCAGAGTCAGTGTCAGAGTCAGAGTCAGAGTCAGTGAGTCAGAGTCAGAGTCAGTGTGTCAGAGTCAGTGTCAGTGAGTCAGTGTCAGTGAGTCAGTGTCAGTGAGTCAGAGTCAGTGAGTCAGAGTCAGTGTCAGAGTCAGTGTGGATGGAGGAGTACGTATTGAAACAGACATGGGACAGTGTGAGTCGTGTCTGTGCCTCTGCTCTGTGGTGTTTTCAGTGTAACAGACAGAACATGTTTGTTTTCACCTGCTCTGGTCTCTGATGTGGAACAGTGTCATGTTGATGAATGATGCTGAACGACCTGCATCTGATTCCAGACGCTGTGTCGGACTGTTTCCTCCTGTATCACAAACTGGTGAACTGATGACATCAGACAATGATGTGTCTGTGTGTGTTTCAGTGTGTGTATCTGTGTGTGTGTGGTTATGTGTGGGGGTGTGTTGCGTTGCTTTTGCACATGTCTGCTAATTGGAGAGATCGTACTATAAATAGAGTTTTCTTGGAACCTTTACATGTTGAGTGGGAAGTCAGATATGTCTCAGATATCATCCTCTCTCTGTACGTGTGTGTGTGTGTGTGTGTGTGTGTGTCACTTCACCTGACAGTTTTAATCAGTTGAAGATGATGATGATGATGATGATGGTGGTGGATCCAGGAAGCTGCTGTTTGCGTTGCTCCACATCAGCAGCTCCTCCTCCACATCTCCGTCCGTCTCCTGAGACTCGTCCTTGGATTGTTTTCCATATTTTCCCGTCTGGGGAACTTTTTATACGTTGAGCTGAGAATGAAGATGAATAGTTTGTGTGTTTCATGTGCAGAGCAGGGAGGTGGCGTTGCTCCGTACGGACTCTCATTATCCAGCTGCTCAGTGAACATCTGCTGTGGTTTCTCCTGTCAGCTGTGTCCGTTCAGAAGAGCACTGTTTCTGCTCTTCTTCAGTTTTCTGTCTCTCTCCTTTAACAACACGTCTGATTCCAGTCCATGTGGGAGAATCCACTGGAGCCTTCTGCCTCTGATCTTATTTTATTCAGGTTTTGGCAGCAGCCCCCCAGGACTGTGAACCGTTTCTAAAACGTTTCATCAGCTCTCTGACATATTTAATATATATTTCATTTTATTTTATTTTTTATTATCTCTGTTTCAAATCCCATTAACACAGTGAAGCCCACTCAAGGGCAAACCTGTTTTTAGACAGAGTGAGGATGAAAAGCGTTCGTCCAGAGAGTCGCAGTCTGAGTGATTCCTCTGAATCTGAGGGAGTCGGACTTAAACACCAGAGAGCGCTGAGTCCTGCGGTCGACGCTCTCGATGTGATGTTGAACTTCTGACTGGGGCGGGAATCGAACAGGAGACGGTCGGTTTGACTGGTTTGATGTTTGTTGAAGGACGACACCTTTCTGTTGAAGCCAAAGAGATGAACTGACTTCACCTCGAGCTTCATTTGATCTCAGTGTTTTTCAGCTTCGCTCTGAAACATCACAGGCTCCTGACGCATCATCAAACACTCAGTGATGTCATCACACAATGTCCTTTTTAACAGTAACACACACGGTAACACACACGGTAACACACACGGTAACACACAGTAACACACAGTAACACACAGTAACACACACAGTAACACACAGTAACACACACAGTAACACACACGGTAACACACAGTAACACACACAGTAACACACAGTAACACACAGTAACACACACAGTAACACACAGTAACACACACAGTAACACACACAGTAACACACAGTAACACACACGGTAACACACACGGTAACACACACAGTAACACACACGGTAACACACACAGTAACACACACAGTAACACATACGGTAACACACAGTAACACATACGGTAACACACAGTAACACATACGGTAACACACAGTAACACACAGTAACACACAGTAACACACACAGTAACACACAGTAACACACACAGTAACACACACAGTAACACACAGTAACACACACGGTAACACACACGGTAACACACACGGTAACACACAGTAACACACAGTAACACACAGTAACACACACAGTAACACACAGTAACACACACAGTAACACACACGGTAACACACAGTAACACACACAGTAACACACAGTAACACACAGTAACACACACAGTAACACACAGTAACACACACAGTAACACACACAGTAACACACAGTAACACACACGGTAACACACACGGTAACACACACAGTAACACACACGGTAACACACACAGTAACACACACAGTAACACATACGGTAACACACAGTAACACATACGGTAACACACAGTAACACACAGTAACACACACAGTAACACACACAGTAACACACAGTAACACACACAGTAACACACACAGTAACACACAGTAACACACACAGTAACACACACAGTAACACACAGTAACACACACAGTAACACACACAGTAACACACAGTAACACATACGGTAACACACAGTAACACATACGGTAACACACAGTAACACACAGTAACACACACAGTAACACACAGTAACACACACAGTAACACACACAGTAACACACACAGTAACACACAGTAACACACACAGTAACACACACAGTAACACACACAGTAACACACACACTAACTCACACGGTAACACACAGTAACACACACACTAACTCACACGGTAACACACACAGTAACACACACTAACTCACACGGTAACACACACAGTAACACACACAGTAACACACACACTAACTCACACGGTAACACACACAGTAACACACACTAACTCACACGGTAACTCACACGGTAACACACACAGTAACACACACTAACTCACACGGTAACACACAGTAACACACAGTAACACACACAGTAACACACACGGTAACACACAGTAACACACACGGTAACACACACGGTAACACACGGTAACACACGGTAACACACGGTAACACACACAGTAACACACACGATAACACACACAGTAACACACACGGTAACACACACGGTAACACACGGTAACACACACGGTAACACACACGGTAACACACAGTAACACACAGTAACACACAGTAACACACACGGTAACACACACGATAACACACACAGTAACACACACGGTAACACACACGGTAACACACGGTAACACACACGGTAACACACACGGTAACACACACGGTAACACACACGGTAACACACGGTATCACTGGTGACATTTCTTCCTCTTTTCTCGTCCGGCTCTTTGGAGAGAACTCCTGTGCTTCAGAAGACATTTGGCAGCCACTCCACCACCCCCCCACTCCACACTCCCCCCACATCTTCTGCAATCCCTCAGATTATCAAAGTATCCGGTCTCCATGGAAAACAGAGAGGAGGGATCTCTAGCAGAGGCAGTTGCCCTGGCAACAAGCTCAGTGAAGTCAGCTGCCCAGAGCAGAGGTAAAACACAAGCAGCTGAAGCTCAGAGGGTGAAGTGGTCAGGATGAAGCACCTGTCTGTCTGTGGCCAGTCACATGACCTGAAACTGCTGCAGCCCACACACACACACACACACACACAGACATATGGAGCTCCTTAGATCATCAAATGATTTTTCAGAAGTTTCATACTCACTTCCTGTTTTTGTTCATATTCAGCACCAGAGCTGAGTGTGTGTGATTCCTGAACAAGTGTCTGCTGCTGACACACGTGTCTCCAGTTTCCTGAGCGACACCACATATCCAATTAGTGATTAGCTGACAAGTCAGAAAAAGGCTGAAGGTGAAGTTCAGGCTGGAGATGTCAGACACAGGAGCAGCAGCTCTGCTTCATCTCATCACTGTGACTGTGTTTTATTCTGGAGTGAAGCAGCGTCATCAGTTCACAGCAGCAAAGTCTGAAGCAGGAACAAAACACCTGACAAAGGAAAAACCACTGAATGTGTGGTGCCATGAGATCCTGCAGCTTTTTAACAAACAGAGAACAGTGGTGGAAGTTAAAGTTTTCCCTCTGGGGACATCCCATAATGAGCAGCTCTCAGAGGTGGAGCAGTGAGGAGTGGCCTGAAGGGCAGAGCGATGGCGAGCGGTGGAACAGTGGACATGGTAATGGAGGGTTGAGTTTTCTGATGAGGATTTTCTCAGCTATTTAAATAGTAATTTGGACTCAGTGAAGTGTGGACGGACTGAAGAGACGTCTGTGTCCTCCAGAGACAAGAGTCTGACTCAGTCCAGGAACGAGACGAGGAGGAGGAGGAGGAGGAGGAGGAGGAGGAGGAGGAGGAGGAGGAGGAGGAGGAGGAGGATTAGTCTGAATCAGTGTAAATGTCTCTTTCCAGGCTCCATGTGCGAAGGAAATAAAAGTCGTGGATCAACTTCACATCCAGATCATTCACTTCAAACTCCAGAGGCTTCACAGCACACGTCAGTTCATGTCACTCACAGGCCTTTACACTGGTGTTGTTAAACTCACCAGCAGCTCACCGGTGGACTGAGCCTCCCTCCACCAGATGGTGAGTCTGCTCATGATGGTGGAGCTTCATTCTGAGTCAGTGAGTGAGCGGGGTTGGGGGGGCGTTGTGGGGGTTGTGGGGGGGCTCAGACCGGGGCCCTCAGTCCAGAGCCCTGTCAGCAGAGGGGACTGTTAATTGTTACCATTAATCTGACAGAGCCTGAGAAGGCTGTTTAAACATGGCTCTTACCCTGTGGACATCAGTGCCCCCTCCAGTGTTGAGGGTGGGGGCGGGGATCTGAGCTAATTGTTATCTTTACCAGCTGTTAAACACAGACCATTAGCTGGACCATGACTTCCTGTTTCTTGGTCTCTGGGGGAGTCAGTTTGATCACAGCTCCTCCTCCGACACGGTTCAACTGCACCAGCCGACGAGCTGCGCCTTCATGAGATCCTGGCTGCTCCACTGCTCTGAGGACGATGTGTTGTGACCGTTGTCACACTGACTCGTTTTCAGGACGGAGACGGACTCAGAGTTTTGTGCCTCGCCTTCCAGATCTCAGTTCCTCGGTGTCGACGACACAGACTGAAGACATTGAGACTTTAACCAACGTCTGAACATCTGAGGGAGTTTAGACTTTGATCTTCTGCTGCGTGATGTTGAATCGTGTGGGTTTTAATCCAGACTGTGTGACATCGTCATGTTTCTGCTCAGTGATGTTCCTCAGTAGTGTCGTTTCGCCGACAGCAGATTGTTGTGATGAGATCACAGTTTAATATTGAACTAATCAGTCATCAATAAAAACATCACAGTGAAACTACAGAGCTCTCATCAGCTCATCTGAGCCTCTTCTCTTCTCTATGTTTATATTCCATTGAAGATCAACGTGACCTGACAGAGTTCAGTTCTCCACTCGAGTCCTGAGCTCCACAGATTGTCTGGTTAAAGACACGACGTGTTGAGCTCCAACACATGAAGAGGATTGTGAGGTCTTAGCGTTCTGCTCTGGAGCTTTTTCAATCATCCACGTGTCCATCAAGGGAGGAGAGGAGGAGAGGAGGAGGAGGACAGGGATTGACACCAGAGACAGTTAGAGCATGTGGTTCTTTCAGACCCACAGAACTTTATTCCAGGACCCAGTTTTAAGAAAGACGCTGTCAAATAAGTGAAGCTGCATCACGGAGAGACGGATCTTCTGTTTCATGTGATGCTGCTGCTCAAACAAACGTCAGATGTTTGATATTAAAACAAGCAGATAACGTTCAGCCTTGATGATAAACATGAGGGTCCACCCTGTCAGTTGGATTGGTCCTGGTCCTGGTCCTGGTCCTGGTCCTGGCCCTGGTCCTGGTCCTGGCCTGGTCCTGGCCCTGGCCCTGGTCCTGGTCCTGGTCCTGGTCCTGGTCCTGGTCCTGGTCCTGGTCCTGGTGTGGATGATGAAGTGAAAGAATGGCTGGTGTCTGATGGGGTTACGAGGCCACGCTGCCAGGGGCTGTGTGCATAATAGATGGTTCTTTCTGTTCATTATAAATGTGGACATGTGACTGGACTGATGTTCTTCTTCTCTTATTATATGGTGAAGTGACCTGTCTGTCTCTGAACCTGGACACAACTCATTACTGACACACTCATCACCTTTTTTTTCTGTTGCTTGGTTTTTCTAACTTTAATTATGTCTGCACAAGATGCAAATCTGAGAGTTGATTGGCTGCACATGTCTGAGTGAGGAGACAGCAGTCTAATGATCTGCTCTGGCTCTTGTTTTGTTCACACAGCTTCATTATATCAGTGAATCTGAACAAAATGCCACTTCCATAGAATTAAGGCTTGTTGCTTTGACAGGTCAGAGATGATTCAATAATAATCCCTCAGTCCCTCTGAATGCCTGCAGGTCTGCTGCTGCAGTAAAGTGCAGTGGTGTGCTGAGACTTATTATCTGCTCTATATTTAAGTTGCCCTGAACATGAGAGGCCTGCAGCAGGGATAATGGACAGTCCCATCTCTTTCCATCACTGAGCCTGGTCCAGTTCTCCTCCTCATAATTGTATCTCATTAGAATAGAGACGTGAACGTCCCCAACATTAGACTCTCAGATTAAGATCTCAATTAGAGGTGGGAGTCTGTCTGCCTGTTTAAAATTAATCACCATTCATATTCATCCAGGAAAAGTGAGGCCACAGGACTTTGTTGTAGATACTTGAGGATTGTTCAGCTGTGGTTCTCTGGTGAGGAGATCCAGGTGTTTCACTTCTTCGCTGTGGACGTCACCTGAAGGCAAAGTGAAACCACCGACGTTTGAGGATGAGGCCGAGTGTGCCGTGTTTGGTCTCCTCAGAGGAGATGAGAGGACGGCGGGGTAGGTGGAGGAGAGGAGGTGCTGTAGACCTCCTCCTGGTTTCTCTACCTTCATGTAGATGACCTCCTTAAGTTCTCCTCCAAAACTCCTGTCCTCTGAAATAGTACCTATGTCCTCCATCCTGGACTTGAGGACTTCACCAGGTCTGTGCAGCTGTGGATGATCCTGATCTGGACTGAGGACCTTCAGCTTTAAGACTCATGCGTGTCCACTTCCTGTTTGTCACCGCTCGTCTCCTGAAGCTTAATGGTGGACACTAATTGACTGAAAACTCTCCGATGGTTTTTAATGGCCTCGTGTTCCTGTCGAAAAATCTCCAGCTGCTGTAAAAGCTTCTGTTTGTTCTTTTAGTGAGTGTTTACTTCAGGTCTTAAAGGAATTTAAGGTTTTCTCCTCAGAGGCTTCAGAAGCTCTGACATGAAGGAGAAGTCTGCTAATTAATGTTTAAAAGTACATGTTGATGCAAACGATGGGGAAAGAAAGGAAGGATAATCACTGCGCTGCAGGTATCTGAGTCTATAGTTTGACTACAGCTGTATATACACGGTATATATGTGTGTGTGTGTGTGTGTGTGTGAGAGAGAGAGAAGCTGAGACGTGTGTGAACAGGCTGATTTCTCCAACACAGACACAAACAGAGTGAATGAAATACTCCAAATAAAAACCGTTGCAGCATCATCGGGTCATAAAGGAGCCGAAGGACAGTAGGACGTACAGGACGTGTTGGGTTGATGTTCATCATGTTCATTCCTGACTGAGCTCAGACCTTCATCACAGCTCCACCTGCTGTCCATCATGTTGTGACTCCTGAACTAAACCACAGGATGAAAAGTTAAAGGACACATGTTTGTCATGTGCAGGACATGAACATGCTGACTCTGGGTCAGTGGTTCCTCAGTGTCTGTGACTTCTGGACTGTGGACTTCTTCTCATGTTTGCTGTGACTGTGTCTGTTCTAACTTCATACATCAGGACAGATTAGTAGTAAATTCACAGCTCCGGTGTTCAGCGCCATGTTTTGTTTTTCCTGATCCTGTAAACATCCCACAGGCTCCAGGTGATGAGGAGTCCACAGACGGAGGCTGGATGCTCTTATTGCCTCTGAGCAGATCGATGGTGGAGGTTCTCAGGAGACCAGCAGCTGCTGACAGAGTCACTCTGCTTGGAGCTCATCAAGTCTTTCTGTGTATTGATTGCTCGGGTGCACGGAGAGGTTGCAACAAACCCAGCGCCCTGCCTCCCGCTCCTCTGCCTCTATTTTCAGAGCCGGGACGTCCTCTGTCTCCGCCCACAGATGTCTCTGCGCTCGGGGACGGAGGAGGTCTGGACTTGCAGAGACTGAGGCAGAAAATAGCCAGAGTGAAAATCCTCTCTTCCAGGGAAGTGTGTGACCATGAGGGACAGGCTGAATTGGACACCTCTGCTGAGGTGTGAAGTAGAGTTTTTGTCCCCGTCCACGCGGGGGGGGGGGGGGTTATGGGGGAATGAGGGGGAGGACTGTGTGGCTGTAATGGTGCAGGGGGAGTAAGTAGAGCAGGGGAGAGGGAGAGCTCAGGGGACTGTCACCAATTGTCACCACGAGCCCAGCTTTGTATTAATTTTCCATTTTGTGCGCCCGGGGACCGGGGTGAGAAATCATCCACCTATAAATAGAGGTGTGAGTGTGTGTGTGTATTGATGAGTGTGAGAGTGTGTGTTCTGTATCGAAGCCGCTGTGATGAAGTGACTTACATCCACAGCCACAGGCCCAGTGTTTCTCCGTCTCGGTGTAGGTCTGAGCTGCTGTCGCCTGTCACTGTGAACGGACGCCGCCGCTGCCTTTCATTATTCACCAGCTCCTCCACCATCTCTCACCTCCGTCCCCTGAGAGGGAGGTGTGTGTGTGTGTGTGTGTGTGGCTGATTCTCTGCTGCAACACAACAACAGCTTCCGTAGTTTCCTCAAACCATAGTCACGGTTGTTTAAAGGAGAAATTCACCGTGAAGGTTTTCTAGTTAGTCAGCTCTGATCCTCAGCTTCTTCCACCGGCTGCAGACGTCCTGTTTGGGTGGGGGTACCTTCCTGGGTGGAAGCAGATCATTCGTCAGGATGTTTAACTCAGAGCCCCGTTATGGTGCTTCATCCTCTGGAGATCATGAACACTGTGACGAGTCCACACAGCCAAACACAGAGGCTCACTGTTTACTGTGTAAGTCAGTGCTGCTGCGGAGTCAGTATCTGTGTCTGTAGCTTCAGGTCAGTGACTGTGAACATCAATGGGCCAAGAGTCCAGATGAGTGCAGCTCGGCTTCTTCACTGTCATGTCAGTGAAGGTGATGAGCAGCAGTGTGAAGGTGAAAACACACAGGTGAGTTCATACCTGACCTGTGTTCATCATTAAAGCAGTCACATCCTACAGACGCCTCAGACATCTGTCAAACTTTTCCTGCTGTGTTTGTACCAGAGCTGTGACCTTTGACCTCTAAACACACAGAGTTTGAATACTTTTGGGAATGAAAAGCTTCAGATGCAGGTTCTCAGTAACACACTCAGTCTGTTGTTCTGCTCTCACTGACCTTTTTATGACTTTTCTTCAAGTTGTTGAGTTGTCTGGACGGTCTCCTGGAGACATGCAGGACCTGCTGTGTCCAGCTGAGTCTTTCTGTGTAGGAGGACAGAGTGATGGACCTGGGGGGGGGGGGGGGGTACAGCTCTGTTCACTGTTGTTCCAGGTTCAACACACACTGATGTTAAACAAACCTCCTTTACCATCGACTCCTGCATGTCTCTGTCCAACAGTTCTGATCCTGATCCTGTCTGATGTTCAAAGTTCATATAGATCCATGAAACACTGAGGACAGGAAACAGATGGGGGAGGAGGGAGGGGGGGGGGCAGGCTACTGAAGTTCAGTCCACAGCAGAGCATCTCTGCTCAGACCTCCTCCTCATGTTTGCAGATTTGTCGAGGTCATGTAACATTTCTGACTGTGACACATGAAACACAGAACAAACCTCACTCACACACACACACACACACACACACACACACTCTCTCTCACACACACACACACACACACACACAGAAGCTTGTGATGACGCCACATCGTGTCAGTGACGGTTTCATCCACTCATCTCCTCTGTTCTGCTTCTGACCCAGTTGCTCCGTGACCATGTTTATATTTCAGAGTTATTGATGCAGTAAATCAAGCTGTGGTGGGGGGGTGGGGATGTGGGGGGTATGTGGGGGGGGCGGGTTCATCTCTATTCACTCTCCTCTTATTGGAGGATGGAGGCTGTGTTCTCACAGAGCAGCTGCTGGAGTGGTCAAAGACACCGGGAATTCTCCTGAGAACCCCCCCCCCATCCAAACCCCCCCACCCAACACACACACACTCAGTGTGCTCCAGTTTATTCAGACAATTGTCCCTATTATTCTGGTTCATCACAACATAATGAACTTCCTTTATAAATGACACTCAGAGTCGATGGAACAGTTCAACTGTCTGTTGGTGCAGCTGCTGCTTCTTCTTCTTCTCCTTCTTCTCCTTCTTCTTCTTCTTCTCCTTCTTCTTCTTCTTCTTCTTCTCTTCTTCTTCTTCTTCTTCTTCTTCCTCCTTCTTCTTCTCCTTCTTCTTTCTTCTTCTTCTCTTCTTCTCTTCTTCTTCTCTTCTTCTTCTTCTTCTTCTTCTTCTTCTCTTCTCTTTCTTCTTCTTCTTCTTCTTCTCTTCTTCTTCTTCTCCTTCTTCTTCTTCTTCTTTCCTTCTTCTCTTCTTTCTTCTTCTCCTTCTTCTCATCTCCTCTGGTCTGGTGTGTGAGGCGCCTCCAGGAGGTCATGCAGCTTGTCTTGATTGCTGTCCTGTTCCTGAGCCGCTGCTCGATGGGAGCACTCGTCATAAAAATGTGACACTGTCATTGATTTATTGGGAAATTACTGCTTTTATTTTCTAAAGGAGGCAAAAGGTCGAGAGCAGAGTTTTACCCAGGGCCTGGGGGGGGGGGGGTGGGGGTGGGGTGGGGGGGCAGATTCATGGTCAAGGGCGTCTGAACAGAAGTGGTGCTGGTGTGGCTGTGAGGTCCATGAACTGTCCCCCCTGCAGAGCCTGTGTGTGTGTGTGAAGTGGATCTGACTGAACCACATGAGTTTACAGAGTGAGACAGAGCACGGATCTGCTCATGTGTGATAATGTTTCCTACGACGGTCTGTTTCTAACTCTACAGCAAATTACTGGAATCTGAAGGTGTGAAGGTTTGGGGGAAGTCCTTTCAGAATAAAAGCATCAGTGTAGTTGTGTAGTAACCAGATCACTTCTCCTTCATCAGCCACACATGCTCAGTCAGTTTGAGGTCATGAGGTCACTGAGGTCAAGACTGACCTGCTCTGAGGGTCAGGAACTAGTCCCAGTCTGAGGGATGAACTGGTTTTGGTGGTGCTGCTGGTTCTTCACCTGGATCAGTAAAAGCTGTGAGTAAAAGCTCCTGCTCTACTCTGCGTTAGTCACCTGGTGTAGAGATGAAGAGCTGCAGCAGGTCGACGCCTCACACTCAGACACAATATGATAATACACAAGTTACTGTTTTCACAAGGTAAATGTGACGTGCACACACACACACACATACACTGATACACACAGATACACATCTCTTTCACCTACTGTTTTCTGTCTCTTATCTGTGACGGTATCCCTTGGAGACATGCACGTGTGTGTGTGTGTGTGTGTGTGTGTGTGTGTGTGTGTGTGTGTGTGTGTGTGTGTGTGTGTGTGTGTCTATACTATAGTGAGGTGTCTTTGTCTCGATTTTTCTGCTCATTATCGGTGCAGGTTCAAAGAGAAGATTCTCATTTGCATCAGTAGCCCTGGGGCTGCAGCCCTGTGTGTGTGTGTGTGTGTGTGTGTGTGTGTGAGCAGCAGCCAGGTGATTCATAGCAGCTCCTACTGTCTTACTTTGTGGAGGATTAGATTAAAAGCAATCGATCAGCTGGACCTGAGCTGGTGGAGGATGAGTGAGGTGAGGCTGTGGTCACATGACATCTGTTCATTCACTCAGGTTTATCAAACTCTGGAAATGTTCACACACACACACACACACACACACACACAGAGGCAGAGCAGATACAGGGAGTTATACTGTGTGAAGTAAAGGACCGACTCTGTCCGTTAATGAATCTGTGGCAGTGCTTTTGTTTTGAAAGGCAGAGCTGTTATAATGTTTTCAGTTCTGTGTCATATATTTTTTACAGTGTAGTATCCAGCGGCAGCTCCCTGTTTGCTCTGTGACTCAGTATGCTCTCTGCTCACTGTGATTACAGCTTTATGGCAGTAAATGACGGTTAAATACATATATGAGTGCTGCTCATAGTGAAACATTCATCTGTGACTCCTCCAGCTGCACCCTGACAGCCCACTGGAGAGCCCCCTCCTGCTCCCTGCAGATCTGTGTGCAAGCAAAAAGCAAAAATTATGCAGGGCTAATGTCCTCTTTAGAGGAAATGTGGTCTAATATTTATAAACTCACTCCTCTCCACACACACCAGCGCAGAGTGCAAATGTAGACACGTAGATGTGGATGGTCATGCATCTTTAATGGAGTTCTATGGGAGGGCACGTATTCATATTAATGTGTCAAAGACATGCTGTTATGAACTGATTCCAACCTCACTGAAGAACATCACAACTCTCTGAGTTTCATTTAAACATCTGTCGCTGCTCTTTGATGATGATGATGATGTTGGGATAACAGTTGGGAGTCGAACCGGCGATCACTGTGTTGGGTATTGCCAGGATGGGACATGTTCTTAACCACTTAACCACCGAACATCCACTCATGCTGTCTTTGTCTGGAGGGGAAGAGAGGGTCAGAGGTCAGAGGGTGGGGTTATGTAACCTGAGGAGGTGTGGTTAATGATGATGCATTTCCTGCAGTGTTCGTTGACTCTTGACCTCACGTTCTTCTGATCATTGAACTGTTCCCGTCGCTGTCTCCATCTCAGGACAGGAAGCTCTGCGCATTCCCCACCATCGAGATCTGTGGAACAGACGTCATCAACTACATGGTTCCTCTGTCCAGACAGACGGACTTCTTTGTCCCAGAGATGAAGGAGGAGGGAAACCTGAGGTGAAGGAGGACGACTCCGACGAGGACAGAGGGACTGACATCACAGGTAACACTGAACATTTCAGCTCCTCGTCAGGAAACAAGTGTTTTGTTTAGTTTTCTTATCTCATCGAGTTCACTGTGCTGTAGCTTGTCACTGAAGCACCAACACATACAGATACTAACCCACAGTGGAAAGTTGTAAATGCACTGTTTACATATGATGTGATACACACACACACACACACACACACACACAGGGGCTCAGTGTCACTGGTTGTCTGGTTGTGACCTGTTGACAAATGTGTTCCTTAAGTCAAATTCATCTCCATCACTTAATCAGATGAACGAGTGAAGTGTTTCTTTAGCAGCTCTTTCATCCTCTTTGTTTTCTCTGTGAACCTCTGAACAGCCTCAGTCCTTTGATTCTTCACTGAGCTGGAGAGTTTAACAGAAATGATTTCATACATTCACTCACTAATCCAGGTTTGTTAATAGCTTTTAAACCAGAACCTATTTAACAGGCTGCAGGAATACCTACCTGTGTGTGTGTGTGTGTGTGTGTGTGTCTCAGACACAGCCAAGCTTTCTTAATGAGCGACAGATCAATCAGTGGAGCTGAGCTTTGTCTGTGGAAATCCTCCTGGCTCTGGGGAGATTGCCTTCGACTCTTCATCCTTCATCCTACGTGACCATGAACTGAGTGAGCTGAACACTGGTCCAGTTCCTCAGACGGACAGACCAGTAACAAATGTTCACTTCACCACAGGAAGCAGACGTTTGAAGTGAACATGTGAGTGGTGGAGACTGTGTCAGGTCTATGAATGATCAGGCTTTGAGTCGATGTGAAATGTGTTGATCAGCATCGATTGAGCTGAGACACTGAGTGTGTTTCATCCTGTTTTTATCCACATTTACATCTGAAAAAAGAAGAACTGCTGCAGAAATGTTTTTACTGGTCTGATGAGGAAAAGAAAACAGGAACAGATGGAGAACAACTGAACTAACTTCGAACAAACACAGATACCTGAGGGAGGAAGTCCTCGCCCCACTGTAGACACCACACAACCTCATGTGTGTGTGTGTGTGTGTGTGTGTGTGTGTACACACAAACTCATTCAGAGCACTGACAGGTGAACAAGACATTCAGTCAGGGGTGGGACAGAGGCAGCAGGTGAACATGTGTTCTGAGCTGATGTCAGCAGCAGGAAACTGGGCAGCGTCAGGATTTGAGCTTAGAGTTTGACAACAAGGTCCAAAGTGTGACGTGTAGACGACGGGGTCAGAACGTGTCACCAGCTGCAGCTCTGGTGGAGCAAGGTCTATCAGAAGTTGCAACCCCCCCCCCCCACCCCCAATGCTGCTCCCTGCTCTCCCCCTCTCGTCCATCGTGTCCCCTCTTAACTCTGGTTTTATCCACTTCCTGTTGCACTTTTCTCTCCATCCACTTAGACCGTGGTTCTCCAAACTCCCAGCATGCCTCAGCTCCGTCTCTGTCTAATTACCTCCTTAAAAAAACCCTCTCCGCTGTTTCGAATAGTTTGAAGAACAAGACCTTGATTTTCTGCTAATAATCCCAATGGGCCTAATTTAGCAAACTAATTTAGGCAAATTTTCTCTAAAAGACTTTCACAGGCACAGCTGGCTTCAACAGGGTACCAATTCAGGACTTGCTTCTTGCAGTTGTAGAGGCGGGGGTGTGGTGTGTGTGTGTGGTATGGGGGGGTGAATGTGGTCCAGTGTGCTGAGGCTCTTCCTCGGGGGCTGTCGCCCAATTACCCTAAATAGACCCATTATTTCCTGCAGAACTGCTCGTGTTGTAAAACGAGTGCTGCATCATTGAAGTGACTGCAGCACCTCTGGGTCACATCCATGGTCCCACTGGTTCTGTTTGGAACTGCTAACTAATCAACAGGCCCATAAATAGACCATATGAAAAAGCACGGTGGACTTACAGACTTCCCATACGTTGTGTTGTTAGAGCAGGAAGCACCAGAGCTGCTGGACGTGATAATGAGTCGACTGAGTGATGGTGAACGAGGAGAGAAGAGTCACGCTGCTGTTTATTGTGTCTCAGTCCCTCCTGACACGTTGATGGTGGATGAGATTTATTTGGAGTGTGAATGCAGCAGGAAAACAGATTGGACATTAGAGTCTCGTGTCCTGTGGGGCGCAAGTCCAGTCAAGTCAGATTTCATTTGCGGAGGACGTTTGGTCTCCAGACCGTTTGTTTTAGATTTAATGTCCATTTAGAGCTTAAAGACGGAAACTTAGACCCAGCGTCTCCTCGTGTTCGTGCTCTCTACACAGCAGAGCATAGAGTGGAAAACAAAATGTATGTCTTGTCTTGCTCCACCCTGAGGTGGTCGTCTTGGTGCACAGCTCAGTGAGTAATGTAGCTGTGCATGTGGGAGGGTGTGAAGTCTCTTTATTTATCCGTCCCGCTCTGAGCTTCATTTGTAAGTTTGTTCTTCTCCGTCGTGTTTCTTGGGTTTCGGTCTGTTGCACCTGCACAGCTGCTGACTGATGGACACAGTTCATCTCCACCTGAGAGGTTTTCATCCCTCTGGATGTTTTTATAATCATCTGTATCACACTGAGAACATCTGTGGTCACTGATAATGAACGGTCAGCTGATGAGCTCAGATCTGATCATATATAAATATCAGAACCAGGTTCTCTGAGCTCAGCTGCAGCTCAGATCCTGATCAGTTCTGATCAGAAAGTATTGATTTATTTCTCAGACGGAACTGGAGAATTTTAGTGACTGGAGGAACAGAGGTGTTTCTTAAAGGGATAGTTCAGTTTTTTGAAGTGGGGTGTGTACTGAAGTACTGTTTCATCGTGCTCGGTATTCCTCCACGCAGGCAGGCGGAGGAATACTGCGTGAATTGGTTAGTTCCAGATAAACAAATTTTTTTCCGACCATACTTTCATACTTTCCTCCCGGCGGGAGGAGGCCCCGGGGAAGAGCAAGCCTCAGGGCATGATAGGAAACGCCTGGCTGTTGCCTGATCAAAGAGCTGATTGGCTCTTAGTTAGGACTACAAACACTACGTTTTGTCCAAAATCCTAATTTTCTGTGTAACTGTCATATTTAATGTGAGATTATATGAATCTCATGTTGTGCAGTTAAAGTTAATCTGTGAACAAACGTATTTTGTGTGGTTGATGATAATAATAAAGGTTACTTATATAACACTCGTCAACACGAGCAATCAGTGCTTTACAAAGCAGACAAAAAGAACAAAGGATGGAATACAATGCCAGATACACACATATTCCCACATATGCACTGTATATCATTACAAATATAAATACATCAATAAATAAAGAAACCTTCTGCTTGTCCTCCTCATGTGTGGCCCGTGTAGCTGTGTGAACGTCTGGACTGTTAGGTCTAAGAAGGAGGATTCACTGGTACAAAGACTGTATTTCTCTTTGTTACATTTGTGAGATTAAATAGTAAAACTCACTCCACATCCCACAGGCCCAGCAAGATGGTGAACACAGTGGAATTTATGTGCAAAGTCAGCATTATTCTCTGGCTACACGTCACGTACCAGTAACCGCTAAAGAAAAAATATTCACACTGAGTCAAACTTCAGTTCTGATCAATATTGGTTATTTATTGGACAGCTGCAGTAAAGCATAACGCAATGTCTTCAGCCGTCTGAACGTGTTCTGCAAACGAGAGGTAGCCTACACATGGATCTAACAGGATGGAAATATTCTGTCACTTCCTGTATATTCTTTGACGGCGGCTGGAAACTGTGCGACCTGACTGCAGCTTTCTGTCACCGCCCCCTGCCGCCGCCGCCGCCGCGCCGCCTGGGCTCGTCCACCTTCCAGGCGAGGGCAGTTCATCTTGAACGAACCTTATGTCACTCGGCTGGCCTGGGAACGCCTCGGGATCCTCTCTGGGCGTCCCTGCTCAGACTGCTGCCCCCGCAACCCGGCCCCGGATAAGCAGAGGAAAATACTTATAGTATATATATAAATATATGTTATATTGTATACTATATATATATGTATAGTAATATAATATTCTGTGAATATTTCAATTACAGGAACATTGTGCTTAGAGTACTTCAGCTGTTCACTGTTCAGTTATAAACAAGCAGGCTCAGTTTAGCAGTCGTCAGAAGGGTTGGAACGGAACCTGTTGTTCTGGTCCCGATCCAGGCTCTGGTCCCTGTGCCAGTTCCAGTATGGGTCCTGGTCCTGCTCCCAGACC
>JAFELL010001595.1:0-32508 GCA_019059645.1 Caranx melampygus | reverse complement strand
AGGGGGCGGGGGCAGCTGGGGGCTGCCGCGGCCCGCGGTAAGAACAGTAAGTTTCCGAGATGAGCAGAGCAGGCCGGACTCAGCAGAGACAGTCAGCACCCACTCAAACACTGGGGCACACTCTACAGAGCAGGAAGCGAGGGGGCGGGGGCAGCTGGGGGCTGCCGCCGGCCCCGCGGTAAGAACAGTAAGTTCCGAGATGAGCAGAGCAGGCCGGACTCAGCAGAGACAGTCAGCCACCCACTCAAACACTGGGGCACACTCTACAGAGCAGGAAGCGAGAGGGGGGGGGCAGCTGGGGGCTGCCGCCGGCCCGCGGTAAGAACAGTAAGTTTCCGAGATGAGCAGAGCAGGCCGGACTCAGCAGAGACAGTCAGCCACCCACTCAAAACACTGGGGCACACTCTACAGAGCAGGAAGCGAGGGGGCGGGGGCAGCTGGGGGCTGCCGCCGGCCCGCGGTAAGAACAGTAAGTTTCCGAGATGAGCAGAGCAGGCCGGACTCAGCAGAGACAGTCAGCCACCAAAACACTGGGGCACACTCTACAGAGCAGGAAGCGAGGGGGCGGGGGCAGCTGGGGGCTGCCGCCGGCCCGCGGTAAGAACAGTAAGTTTCCGAGATGAGCAGAGCAGGCCGGACTCAGCAGAGACAGTCAGCCAACCTCAAACACTGGGGCACACTCTACAGAGCAGGAAGCGAGGGGGCGGGGGCAGCTGGGGGCTGCCGCCGGCCCGCGGTAAGAACAGTAAGTTTCCGAGATGAGCAGAGCAGGCCGGACTCAGCAGAGACAGTCAGCCACCCACTCAAACACTGGGGCACACTCTACAGAGCAGGAAGCGAGGGGGCGGGGGCAGCTGGGGGCTGCCGCCGGCCGCGGTAAGAACAGTAAGTTTCCGAGATGAGCAGAGCAGGCCGGACTCAGCAGAGACAGTCAGCCACCCACTCAAACACTGGGGCAACTCTACAGAGCAGGGAAGCGAGGGGGCGGGGGCAGCTGGGGGCTGCCGCGGCCGCGGTAAGAACAGTAAGTTTCCGAGATGAGCAGAGCAGGCCGGACTCAGCAGAGACAGTCAGCCACCCACTCAAACACTGGGGCACACTCTACAGAGCAGGAAGCGAGGGGGCGGGGGCAGCTGGGGGCTGCCGCCGGCCCGCGGTAAGAACAGTAAGTTCCGAGATGAGCAGAGCAGGCCGGACTCAGCAGAGACAGTCAGCCACCCACTCAAACACTGGGGCACACTCTACAGAGCAGGAAGCGAGGGGGGGGGCAGCTGGGGGCTGCCGCCGGCCCGCGGTAAGAACAGTAAGTTTCCGAGATGAGCAGAGCAGGCCGGACTCAGCAGAGACAGTCAGCCACCCACTCAAACACTGGGGCACACTCTACAGAGCAGGAAGCGAGGGGGCGGGGGCAGCTGGGGGCTGCCGCGGCCGCGGTAAGAACAGTAAGTTTCCGAGATGAGCAGAGCAGGCCGGACTCAGCAGAGACAGTCAGCCACCCACTCAAACACTGGGGCACACTCTACAGAGCAGGAAGCGAGGGGGCGGGGGCAGCTGGGGGCTGCCGCCGGCCGCGGTAAGAACAGTAAGTTTCCGAGATGAGCAGAGCAGGCCGGACTCAGCAGAGACAGTCAGCCACCCACTCAAACACTGGGGCACATCTACAGAGCAGGAAGCGAGGGGGCGGGGGCAGCTGGGGGCTGCCGCCGGCCCGCGGTAAGAACAGTAAGTTTCCGAGATGAGCAGAGCAGGCCGGACTCAGCAGAGACAGTCAGCCACCCACTCAAACACTGGGGCACACTCTACAGAGCAGGAAGCGAGGGGGCGGGGGCAGCTGGGGGCTGCCGCCGGCCCGCGGTAAGAACAGTAAGTTTCGAGATGAGCAGAGCAGGCCGGACTCAGCAGAGACAGTCAGCACCCACTCAAACACTGGGGCACACTTACAGAGCAGGAAGCGAGGGGGCGGGGGCAGCTGGGGGCTGCCGCCGGCCCGCGGTAAGAACAGTAAGTTTCGAGATGAGCAGAGCAGGCCGGACTCAGCAGAGACAGTCAGCCACCCACTCAAACACTGGGGCACACTCTACAGAGCAGGAAGCGAGAGGGGGCGGGGGCAGGGGGGGGCTGCCGCGGCCCGCGGTAAGAACAGTAAGTTTCCGAGATGAGCAGAGCAGGCCGGACTCAGCAGAGACAGTCAGCCACCCACTCAAACACTGGGGCACACTCTACAGAGCAGGAAGCGAGGGGGCGGGGGCAGCTGGGGGCTGCCGCGGCCCGCGGTAAGAACAGTAAGTTTCCGAGATGAGCAGAGCAGGCCGGATCGCAGAGACAGTCAGCCACCCACTCAAACACTGGGGCACACTCTACAGAGCAGGAAGCGAGGGGGCGGGGGCAGCTGGGGGCTGCCGCCGGCCCGCGGTAAGAACAGTAAGTTTCCGAGATGAGCAGAGCAGGCCGGACTCAGCAGAGACAGTCAGCCACCCACTCAAACACTGGGGCACACTCTACAGAGCAGGAAGCGAGGGGGCGGGGGCAGCTGGGGGCTGCCGCCGGCCCGCGGTAAGAACAGTAAGTTTCCGAGATGAGCAGAGCAGGCCGGACTCAGCAGAGACAGTCAGCCACCACTCAAACACTGGGGCACACTCTACAGAGCAGGAAGCGAGGGGGCGGGGGCAGCTGGGGGCTGCCGCCGGCCCGCGGTAAGAACAGTAAGTTTCCGAGATGAGCAGAGCAGGCCGGACTCAGCAGAGACAGTCAGCCACCACTCAAACACTGGGGCACACTCTACAGAGCAGGAAGCGAGGGGGCGGGGGCAGCTGGGGGCTGCCGCCGGCCCGCGGTAAGAACAGTAAGTTTCCGAGATGAGCAGAGCAGGCCGGACTCAGCAGAGACAGTCAGCCACCCACTCAAACACTGGGGCACACTACAGAGCAGGAAGCGAGGGGGCGGGGGCAGCTGGGGGCTGCCGCCGGCCCGCGGTAAGAACAGTAAGTTTCCGAGATGAGCAGAGCAGGCCGGACTCAGCAGAGACAGTCAGCCACCCACTCAAACACTGGGGCACACTCTACAGAGCAGGAAGCGAGGGGGCGGGGGCAGCTGGGGGCTGCCGCCGGCCCGCGGTAAGAACAGTAAGTTTCCGAGATGAGCAGAGCAGGCCGGATCAGCAGAGAGAGACAGTCAGCACCACTCAAACACTGGGGCACACTCTACAGAGCAGGAAGCGAGGGGGCGGGGGCAGCTGGGGGCTGCCGCCGGCCCGCGGTAAGAACAGTAAGTTTCCGAGATGAGCAGAGCAGGCCGGACTCAGCAGAGACAGTCAGCCACCCACTCAAACACTGGGGCACACTACAGAGCAGGAAGCGAGGGGGCGGGGGCAGCTGGGGGCTGCCGCCGGCCCGCGGTAAGAACAGTAAGTTTCCGAGATGAGCAGAGCAGGCCGGACTCAGCAGAGACAGTCAGCCACCCACTCAAACACTGGGGCACACTCTACAGAGCAGGAAGCGAGGGGGCGGGGGCAGCTGGGGGCTGCCGCCGGCCGCGGTAAGAACAGTAAGTTCCGAGATGAGCAGAGCAGGCCGGACTCAGCAGAGACAGTCAGCCACCCACTCAAACACTGGGGCACACTCTACAGAGCAGGAAGCGAGGGGGCGGGGGCAGCTGGGGGCTGCCGCCGGCCGCGGTAAGAACAGTAAGTTTCCGAGATGAGCAGAGCAGGCCGGACTCAGCAGAGACAGTCAGCCACCCACTCAAACACTGGGGCACACTCTACAGAGCAGGAAGCGAGGGGGCGGGGGCAGCTGGGGGCTGCCGCCGGCCCGCGGTAAGAACAGTAAGTTTCCGAGATGAGCAGAGCAGGCCGGACTCAGCAGAGACAGTCAGCCACCCACTCAAACACTGGGGCACACTCTACAGAGCAGGAAGCGAGGGGGCGGGGGCAGCGGGGGCTGCCGCCGGCCGCGGTAAGAACAGTAAGTTTCCGAGATGAGCAGAGCAGGCCGGACTCAGCAGAGACAGTCAGCCACCACTCAAACACTGGGGCACACTCTACAGAGCAGGAAGCGAGGGGGCGGGGGCAGCTGGGGGCTGCCGCCGGCCCGCGGTAAGAACAGTAAGTTTCCGAGATGAGCAGAGCAGGCCGGACTCAGCAGAGACAGTCAGCCACCACTCAAACACTGGGGCACACTCTACAGAGCAGGAAGCGAGGGGGCGGGGGCAGCTGGGGGCTGCCGCCGGCCCGCGGTAAGAACAGTAAGTTTCCGAGATGAGCAGAGCAGGCCGGACTCAGCAGAGACAGTCAGCCACCCACTCAAACACTGGGGCACACTTACAGAGCAGGAAGCGAGGGGGCGGGGGCAGCTGGGGGCTGCCGCCGGCCCGCGGTAAGAACAGTAAGTTTCCGAGATGAGCAGAGCAGGCCGGACTCAGCAGAGACAGTCAGCCACCCACTCAAACACTGGGGCACACTCTACAGAGCAGGAAGCGAGGGGGCGGGGGCAGCTGGGGGCTGCCGCCGGCCGCGGTAAGAACAGTAAGTTTCCGAGATGAGCAGAGCAGGCCGGACTCAGCAGAGACAGTCAGCCACCCACTCAAACACTGGGGCACACTCTACAGAGCAGGAAGCGAGGGGGCGGGGGCAGCTGGGGGCTGCCGCCGGCCCGCGGTAAGAACAGTAAGTTTCCGAGATGAGCAGAGCAGGCCGGACTCAGCAGAGACAGTCAGCCACCCACTCAAACACTGGGGCACACTCTACAGAGCAGGAAGCGAGGGGGGCGGGGGCAGCTGGGGGCTGCCGCCGGCCCGCGGTAAGAACAGTAAGTTTCCGAGATGAGCAGAGCAGGCCGGACTCAGCAGAGACAGTCAGCACCCACTCAAACACTGGGGCACACTCTACAGAGCAGGAAGCGAGGGGGCGGGGGCAGCTGGGGGCTGCCGCGGCCCGCGGTAAGAACAGTAAGTTTCCGAGATGAGCAGAGCAGGCCGGACTCAGCAGAGACAGTCAGCCACCCACTCAAACACTGGGGCACACTCTACAGAGCAGGAAGCGAGGGGGCGGGGGCAGCTGGGGGCTGCCGCCGGCCCGCGGTAAGAACAGTAAGTTTCCGAGATGAGCAGAGCAGGCCGGACTCAGCAGAGACAGTCAGCCACCCACTCAAACACTGGGGCACACTCTACAGAGCAGGAAGCGAGGGGGCGGGGGCAGCTGGGGGCTGCCGCGGCCGCGGTAAGAACAGTAAGTTTCCGAGATGAGCAGAGCAGGCCGGACTCAGCAGAGACAGTCAGCCACCACTCAAACACTGGGGCACACTCTACAGAGCAGGAAGCGAGGGGGCGGGGGCAGCTGGGGGCTGCCGCCGGCCCGCGGTAAGAACAGTAAGTTTCCGAGATGAGCAGAGCAGGCCGGACTCAGCAGAGACAGTCAGCCACCCACTCAAACACTGGGGCACACTCTACAGAGCAGGAAGCGAGGGGGCGGGGGCAGCTGGGGGCTGCCGCCGGCCCGCGGTAAGAACAGTAAGTTTCCGAGATGAGCAGAGCAGGCCGGACTCAGCAGAGACAGTCAGCCACCCACTCAAACACTGGGGCACACTCTACAGAGCAGGAAGCGAGGGGGCGGGGGCAGCTGGGGGCTGCCGCCGGCCCGCGGTAAGAACAGTAAGTTTCCGAGATGAGCAGAGCAGGCCGGACTCAGCAGAGACAGTCAGCCACCCACTCAAACACTGGGGCACACTCTACAGAGCAGGAAGCGAGGGGGCGGGGGCAGCTGGGGGCTGCCGCCGGCCCGCGGTAAGAACAGTAAGTTTCCGAGATGAGCAGAGCAGGCCGGACTCAGCAGAGACAGTCAGCCACCCACTCAAACACTGGGGCACACTCTACAGAGCAGGAAGCGAGGGGGCGGGGGCAGCTGGGGGCTGCCGCCGGCCCGCGGTAAGAACAGTAAGTTTCCGAGATGAGCAGAGCAGGCCGGACTCAGCAGAGACAGTCAGCCACCCACTCAAACACTGGGGCACACTCTACAGAGCAGGAAGCGAGGGGGCGGGGGCAGCTGGGGGCTGCCGCCGGCCCGCGGTAAGAACAGTAAGTTTCCGAGATGAGCAGAGCAGGCCGGACTCAGCAGAGACAGTCAGCCACCCACTCAAACACTGGGGCACACTCTACAGAGCAGGAAGCGAGGGGGCGGGGGCAGCTGGGGGCTGCCGCCGGCCCGCGGTAAGAACAGTAAGTTTCCGAGATGAGCAGAGCAGGCCGGACTCAGCAGAGACAGTCAGCCACCCACTCAAACACTGGGGCACACTCTACAGAGCAGGAAGCGAGGGGGCGGGGGCAGCTGGGGGCTGCCGCCGGCCGCGGTAAGAACAGTAAGTTTCCGAGATGAGCAGAGCAGGCCGGACTCAGCAGAGACAGTCAGCCACCCACTCAAACACTGGGGCACACTCTACAGAGCAGGAAGCGAGGGGGCGGGGGCAGCTGGGGGCTGCCGCCGGCCCGCGGTAAGAACAGTAAGTTTCCGAGATGAGCAGAGCAGGCCGGACTCAGCAGAGACAGTCAGCCACCCACTCAAACACTGGGGCACACTCTACAGAGCAGGAAGCGAGGGGGCGGGGGCAGCTGGGGGCTGCCGCCGGCCCGCGGTAAGAACAGTAAGTTTCCGAGATGAGCAGAGCAGGCCGGACTCAGCAGAGACAGTCAGCCACCCACTCAAACACTGGGGCACACTCTACAGAGCAGGAAGCGAGGGGGCGGGGGCAGCTGGGGGCTGCCGCCGGCCCGCGGTAAGAACAGTAAGTTTCCGAGATGAGCAGAGCAGGCCGGACTCAGCAGAGACAGTCAGCCACCCACTCAAACACTGGGGCACACTCTACAGAGCAGGAAGCGAGGGGGCGGGGGCAGCTGGGGGCTGCCGCCGGCCGCGGTAAGAACAGTAAGTTTCCGAGATGAGCAGAGCAGGCCGGACTCAGCAGAGACAGTCAGCCACCCACTCAAACACTGGGGCACACTCTACAGAGCAGGAAGCGAGGGGGCGGGGGCAGCTGGGGGCTGCCGCCGGCCCGCGGTAAGAACAGTAAGTTTCCGAGATGAGCAGAGCAGGCCGGACTCAGCAGAGACAGTCAGCCACCCACTCAAACACTGGGGCACACTCTACAGAGCAGGAAGCGAGGGGGCGGGGGCAGCTGGGGGCTGCCGCCGGCCCGCGGTAAGAACAGTAAGTTTCCGAGATGAGCAGAGCAGGCCGGACTCAGCAGAGACAGTCAGCCACCCACTCAAACACTGGGGCACACTCTACAGAGCAGGAAGCGAGGGGGCGGGGGCAGCTGGGGGCTGCCGCCGGCCCGCGGTAAGAACAGTAAGTTTCCGAGATGAGCAGAGCAGGCCGGACTCAGCAGAGACAGTCAGCCACCCACTCAAACACTGGGGCACACTCTACAGAGCAGGAAGCGAGGGGGCGGGGGCAGCTGGGGGCTGCCGCGGCCCGCGGTAAGAACAGTAAGTTTCCGAGATGAGCAGAGCAGGCCGGACTCAGCAGAGACAGTCAGCCACCCACTCAAACACTGGGGCACACTCTACAGAGCAGGAAGCGAGGGGGCGGGGGCAGCTGGGGGCTGCCGCCGGCCCGCGGTAAGAACAGTAAGTTTCCGAGATGAGCAGAGCAGGCCGGACTCAGCAGAGACAGTCAGCCACCCACTCAAACACTGGGGCACACTCTACAGAGCAGGAAGCGAGGGGGCGGGGGCAGCTGGGGGCTGCCGCCGGCCCGCGGTAAGAACAGTAAGTTTCCGAGATGAGCAGAGCAGGCCGGACTCAGCAGAGACAGTCAGCCACCCACTCAAACACTGGGGCACACTCTACAGAGCAGGAAGCGAGGGGGCGGGGGCAGCTGGGGGCTGCCGCCGGCCCGCGGTAAGAACAGTAAGTTTCCGAGATGAGCAGAGCAGGCCGGACTCAGCAGAGACAGTCAGCCACCCACTCAAACACTGGGGCACACTCTACAGAGCAGGAAGCGAGGGGGCGGGGGCAGCTGGGGGCTGCCGCCGGCCCGCGGTAAGAACAGTAAGTTTCCGAGATGAGCAGAGCAGGCCGGACTCAGCAGAGACAGTCAGCCACCCACTCAAACACTGGGGCACACTCTACAGAGCAGGAAGCGAGGGGGCGGGGGCAGCTGGGGGCTGCCGCCGGCCCGCGGTAAGAACAGTAAGTTTCCGAGATGAGCAGAGCAGGCCGGACTCAGCAGAGACAGTCAGCCACCCACTCAAACACTGGGGCACACTCTACAGAGCAGGAAGCGAGGGGGCGGGGGCAGCTGGGGGCTGCCGCCGGCCCGCGGTAAGAACAGTAAGTTTCCGAGATGAGCAGAGCAGGCCGGACTCAGCAGAGACAGTCAGCCACCCACTCAAACACTGGGGCACACTCTACAGAGCAGGAAGCGAGGGGGCGGGGGCAGCTGGGGGCTGCCGCCGGCCCGCGGTAAGAACAGTAAGTTTCCGAGATGAGCAGAGCAGGCCGGACTCAGCAGAGACAGTCAGCCACCCACTCAAACACTGGGGCACACTCTACAGAGCAGGAAGCGAGGGGGCGGGGGCAGCTGGGGGCTGCCGCCGGCCCGCGGTAAGAACAGTAAGTTTCCGAGATGAGCAGAGCAGGCCGGACTCAGCAGAGACAGTCAGCCACCCACTCAAACACTGGGGCACACTCTACAGAGCAGGAAGCGAGGGGGCGGGGGCAGCTGGGGGCTGCCGCCGGCCCGCGGTAAGAACAGTAAGTTTCCGAGATGAGCAGAGCAGGCCGGACTCAGCAGAGACAGTCAGCCACCCACTCAAACACTGGGGCACACTCTACAGAGCAGGAAGCGAGGGGGCGGGGGCAGCTGGGGGCTGCCGCCGGCCCGCGGTAAGAACAGTAAGTTTCCGAGATGAGCAGAGCAGGCCGGACTCAGCAGAGACAGTCAGCCACCCACTCAAACACTGGGGCACACTCTACAGAGCAGGAAGCGAGGGGGCGGGGGCAGCTGGGGGCTGCCGCCGGCCCGCGGTAAGAACAGTAAGTTTCCGAGATGAGCAGAGCAGGCCGGACTCAGCAGAGACAGTCAGCCACCCACTCAAACACTGGGGCACACTCTACAGAGCAGGAAGCGAGGGGGGGGGGCAGCTGGGGGCTGCCGCCGGCCCGCGGTAAGAACAGTAAGTTTCCGAGATGAGCAGAGCAGGCCGGACTCAGCAGAGACAGTCAGCCACCCACTCAAACACTGGGGCACACTCTACAGAGCAGGAAGCGAGGGGGCGGGGGCAGCTGGGGGCTGCCGCCGGCCCGCGGTAAGAACAGTAAGTTTCCGAGATGAGCAGAGCAGGCCGGACTCAGCAGAGACAGTCAGCCACCCACTCAAACACTGGGGCACACTCTACAGAGCAGGAAGCGAGGGGGCGGGGGCAGCTGGGGGCTGCCGCCGGCCCGCGGTAAGAACAGTAAGTTTCCGAGATGAGCAGAGCAGGCCGGACTCAGCAGAGACAGTCAGCCACCCACTCAAACACTGGGGCACACTCTACAGAGCAGGAAGCGAGGGGGCGGGGGCAGCTGGGGGCTGCCGCCGGCCCGCGGTAAGAACAGTAAGTTTCCGAGATGAGCAGAGCAGGCCGGACTCAGCAGAGACAGTCAGCCACCCACTCAAACACTGGGGCACACTCTACAGAGCAGGAAGCGAGGGGGCGGGGGCAGCTGGGGGCTGCCGCCGGCCCGCGGTAAGAACAGTAAGTTTCCGAGATGAGCAGAGCAGGCCGGACTCAGCAGAGACAGTCAGCCACCCACTCAAACACTGGGGCACACTCTACAGAGCAGGAAGCGAGGGGGCGGGGGCAGCTGGGGGCTGCCGCCGGCCCGCGGTAAGAACAGTAAGTTTCCGAGATGAGCAGAGCAGGCCGGACTCAGCAGAGACAGTCAGCCACCCACTCAAACACTGGGGCACACTCTACAGAGCAGGAAGCGAGGGGGCGGGGGCAGCTGGGGGCTGCCGCCGGCCCGCGGTAAGAACAGTAAGTTTCCGAGATGAGCAGAGCAGGCCGGACTCAGCAGAGACAGTCAGCCACCCACTCAAACACTGGGGCACACTCTACAGAGCAGGAAGCGAGGGGGCGGGGGCAGCTGGGGGCTGCCGCCGGCCCGCGGTAAGAACAGTAAGTTTCCGAGATGAGCAGAGCAGGCCGGACTCAGCAGAGACAGTCAGCCACCCACTCAAACACTGGGGCACACTCTACAGAGCAGGAAGCGAGGGGGCGGGGGCAGCTGGGGGCTGCCGCCGGCCCGCGGTAAGAACAGTAAGTTTCCGAGATGAGCAGAGCAGGCCGGACTCAGCAGAGACAGTCAGCCACCCACTCAAACACTGGGGCACACTCTACAGAGCAGGAAGCGAGGGGGCGGGGGCAGCTGGGGGCTGCCGCCGGCCCGCGGTAAGAACAGTAAGTTTCCGAGATGAGCAGAGCAGGCCGGACTCAGCAGAGACAGTCAGCCACCCACTCAAACACTGGGGCACACTCTACAGAGCAGGAAGCGAGGGGGCGGGGGCAGCTGGGGGCTGCCGCCGGCCCGCGGTAAGAACAGTAAGTTTCCGAGATGAGCAGAGCAGGCCGGACTCAGCAGAGACAGTCAGCCACCCACTCAAACACTGGGGCACACTCTACAGAGCAGGAAGCGAGGGGGCGGGGGCAGCTGGGGGCTGCCGCCGGCCCGCGGTAAGAACAGTAAGTTTCCGAGATGAGCAGAGCAGGCCGGACTCAGCAGAGACAGTCAGCCACCCACTCAAACACTGGGGCACACTCTACAGAGCAGGAAGCGAGGGGGCGGGGGCAGCTGGGGGCTGCCGCCGGCCCGCGGTAAGAACAGTAAGTTTCCGAGATGAGCAGAGCAGGCCGGACTCAGCAGAGACAGTCAGCCACCCACTCAAACACTGGGGCACACTCTACAGAGCAGGAAGCGAGGGGGCGGGGGCAGCTGGGGGCTGCCGCCGGCCCGCGGTAAGAACAGTAAGTTTCCGAGATGAGCAGAGCAGGCCGGACTCAGCAGAGACAGTCAGCCACCCACTCAAACACTGGGGCACACTCTACAGAGCAGGAAGCGAGGGGGCGGGGGCAGCTGGGGGCTGCCGCCGGCCCGCGGTAAGAACAGTAAGTTTCCGAGATGAGCAGAGCAGGCCGGACTCAGCAGAGACAGTCAGCCACCCACTCAAACACTGGGGCACACTCTACAGAGCAGGAAGCGAGGGGGCGGGGGCAGCTGGGGGCTGCCGCCGGCCCGCGGTAAGAACAGTAAGTTTCCGAGATGAGCAGAGCAGGCCGGACTCAGCAGAGACAGTCAGCCACCCACTCAAACACTGGGGCACACTCTACAGAGCAGGAAGCGAGGGGGCGGGGGCAGCTGGGGGCTGCCGCCGGCCCGCGGTAAGAACAGTAAGTTTCCGAGATGAGCAGAGCAGGCCGGACTCAGCAGAGACAGTCAGCCACCCACTCAAACACTGGGGCACACTCTACAGAGCAGGAAGCGAGGGGGCGGGGGCAGCTGGGGGCTGCCGCCGGCCCGCGGTAAGAACAGTAAGTTTCCGAGATGAGCAGAGCAGGCCGGACTCAGCAGAGACAGTCAGCCACCCACTCAAACACTGGGGCACACTCTACAGAGCAGGAAGCGAGGGGGCGGGGGCAGCTGGGGGCTGCCGCCGGCCCGCGGTAAGAACAGTAAGTTTCCGAGATGAGCAGAGCAGGCCGGACTCAGCAGAGACAGTCAGCCACCCACTCAAACACTGGGGCACACTCTACAGAGCAGGAAGCGAGGGGGCGGGGGCAGCTGGGGGCTGCCGCCGGCCCGCGGTAAGAACAGTAAGTTTCCGAGATGAGCAGAGCAGGCCGGACTCAGCAGAGACAGTCAGCCACCCACTCAAACACTGGGGCACACTCTACAGAGCAGGAAGCGAGGGGGCGGGGGCAGCTGGGGGCTGCCGCCGGCCCGCGGTAAGAACAGTAAGTTTCCGAGATGAGCAGAGCAGGCCGGACTCAGCAGAGACAGTCAGCCACCCACTCAAACACTGGGGCACACTCTACAGAGCAGGAAGCGAGGGGGCGGGGGCAGCTGGGGGCTGCCGCCGGCCCGCGGTAAGAACAGTAAGTTTCCGAGATGAGCAGAGCAGGCCGGACTCAGCAGAGACAGTCAGCCACCCACTCAAACACTGGGGCACACTCTACAGAGCAGGAAGCGAGGGGGCGGGGGCAGCTGGGGGCTGCCGCCGGCCCGCGGTAAGAACAGTAAGTTTCCGAGATGAGCAGAGCAGGCCGGACTCAGCAGAGACAGTCAGCCACCCACTCAAACACTGGGGCACACTCTACAGAGCAGGAAGCGAGGGGGCGGGGGCAGCTGGGGGCTGCCGCCGGCCCGCGGTAAGAACAGTAAGTTTCCGAGATGAGCAGAGCAGGCCGGACTCAGCAGAGACAGTCAGCCACCCACTCAAACACTGGGGCACACTCTACAGAGCAGGAAGCGAGGGGGCGGGGGCAGCTGGGGGCTGCCGCCGGCCCGCGGTAAGAACAGTAAGTTTCCGAGATGAGCAGAGCAGGCCGGACTCAGCAGAGACAGTCAGCCACCCACTCAAACACTGGGGCACACTCTACAGAGCAGGAAGCGAGGGGGCGGGGGCAGCTGGGGGCTGCCGCCGGCCCGCGGTAAGAACAGTAAGTTTCCGAGATGAGCAGAGCAGGCCGGACTCAGCAGAGACAGTCAGCCACCCACTCAAACACTGGGGCACACTCTACAGAGCAGGAAGCGAGGGGGCGGGGGCAGCTGGGGGCTGCCGCCGGCCCGCGGTAAGAACAGTAAGTTTCCGAGATGAGCAGAGCAGGCCGGACTCAGCAGAGACAGTCAGCCACCCACTCAAACACTGGGGCACACTCTACAGAGCAGGAAGCGAGGGGGCGGGGGCAGCTGGGGGCTGCCGCCGGCCCGCGGTAAGAACAGTAAGTTTCCGAGATGAGCAGAGCAGGCCGGACTCAGCAGAGACAGTCAGCCACCCACTCAAACACTGGGGCACACTCTACAGAGCAGGAAGCGAGGGGGCGGGGGCAGCTGGGGGCTGCCGCCGGCCCGCGGTAAGAACAGTAAGTTTCCGAGATGAGCAGAGCAGGCCGGACTCAGCAGAGACAGTCAGCCACCCACTCAAACACTGGGGCACACTCTACAGAGCAGGAAGCGAGGGGGCGGGGGCAGCTGGGGGCTGCCGCCGGCCCGCGGTAAGAACAGTAAGTTTCCGAGATGAGCAGAGCAGGCCGGACTCAGCAGAGACAGTCAGCCACCCACTCAAACACTGGGGCACACTCTACAGAGCAGGAAGCGAGGGGGCGGGGGCAGCTGGGGGCTGCCGCCGGCCCGCGGTAAGAACAGTAAGTTCCGAGATGAGCAGAGCAGGCCGGACTCAGCAGAGACAGTCAGCCACCCACTCAAACACTGGGGCACACTCTACAGAGCAGGAAGCGAGGGGGCGGGGGCAGCTGGGGGCTGCCGCCGGCCCGCGGTAAGAACAGTAAGTTTCCGAGATGAGCAGAGCAGGCCGGACTCAGCAGAGACAGTCAGCCACCCACTCAAACACTGCACAGCACAGCACACTCTACAGAGCAGGAAGCGAGGGGGCGGGGGCTCAGCTGCCCATAGCCGCCGGTCGCGGTCAAACTAATGGGGCAGATCTGACCACGGCAGCACTGAACGAACGAAGGCAGTCAGCCCCATACACATACACAGGGCTTACATATAACAGGAAGCGAGGGACAGGGGCTGAGCTGCCCATAGCCGCCGGTCGCGGTCAAACTAATGGGGTAGATCTGACCACAGCAGCCAGCCCCATACACATGCACTGGGCTTACACATAACCAGATAGCGAGGGGCGATGGCTCAGCTGCCCATAGCCTCCGGTCGCGGTCAAACTAATGGGGCAGATCTGAACACGGCGGCCTGAACGAACGGAGGCAGTGAGCCCATACACATACACTGGGCTTACACAAACCAGGAAGCGAGGGGCGGGGGCTGAGCTGCCCATAGCACCGGTCGCAGTCAAACTAATGGGCAGATCTGACCACGGCAGCCAGCCCCATACATATAGACAGGGCTTACATATAACCAGGAAGCGAGGGGCGATGGCTCAGCTGCCCATAGCTGCCGGTCGCGGTCAAACTAATGGGGCAGATCTGACCACGGCAGCCAGCCCCATACACATACACAGGGCTTACACAAACCAGGAAGCGAGGGGCGGCGGCTGAGCTGCCATAACCGCCGGTCGCGGTCAAACTAATGGGGCAGATCTGACCACGGCAGCCAGCCCCATACACATACACAGGGCTTACACAAACCAGGAAGCGAGGGGCGGGGGCTCAGCTGCCAAAGCCGCGGTCGCGGTCAAACTAATGGGGCAGATCTGACCACGGCAGCCAGCCCCATACTCATACACAGGGCTACACAGACCAGGAAGTGAGGGGCGGGGGCAGATTGGCCATAGCCGCGGTGGCCTTTTAACACCGAGGCCAGGGCGTGACCACGCAGGCTCTGAACGGGCAGACCCAGTCAGCCACACACAGTCACTCACACAAGCTGTGCTATACAGACCCGGAAGCGAGGGGCGGGGGCAGATTGGCCATCGCCGCTGGTGGCGTTTTAAACACCGAAGCCAGCGCGTGTTTACGCCGGCTCTGAACAGACAGACCCAGCCACGCACACAGGCGGGCCGGCCCTCACAGCTGATACAGGAAGGAGGGACTAGTGCTGGCCGGGCCAGCCGGTGGTCGCTGTACACCCATGGATTTATTATAATACATCCATGCGGTGGAGTGTATGATTGTTTCCTCCATCTTTGGTTTACTTTGATGCTTTCAGAAGATAAAATATAAAATGGAGAAGAAATTCGGAAAAAAAGTAAAAGATTTAAAAACCACAACGTAGAAGTACTCTAAAATACTAGTTTTTTTAGACACAACAATATATAAAGGTGAATTTGATCAGACACTTACCTTGGATGTCAAAGTTCATTTTAAAGAAACTGATCCCCATGCCCTTTTTTTTAAAACAAGCTTCCACCCCAATCATAAATATAAAGGACTAATAAAGTCACAATTGATTAGATTTAGACGTATTTGCACACAGGAAAAGGACTTCTGGGAAGCAGTCGGGATCTTATTCAGAGCCCTGAGGAACAGAGGATTTTCCAGGACATTCCTCAGAGGATGTCTTAAGACCTGTAAAACACAAAAACAATTGGAGCAGAGGGAATCGATTCCCTTAATCTCAAACTATTCCACAACAAATACACAACTTGATCAGCTAATTAAGGCCAGTTATCAATCTTCTATTACAAATCAAGGCTTGTTGCCAATCACCATATTGTTTCGGCCTTTAGGAGAAACAGAAATTTGAGAGACGCACTGCAACAGCCCAAGATTAACGTGTTGACTCAACCACTTTGTTCCCTGAGGTTGGTTAAAATATATTATGCTTGTGTGTTTCTGCTTGGAGCGTGCTTTGGCCTGAAGACCTTTCATTCAACTTCCTGTCCTGATGAAACAAAACAAGACAAAGAGCCAGATATTGATCCACAGGTGAAACTGATCAGCTGATCAATGGTGGCAGTCTACAGCTCAGTTTATTTCACACGTACAAGATAAATAGTGGAGCACTGTAATGTAGAGACAAACAGGACATGATCATCTAGATGCACCGCTTCACACACAGATATGAGTCTACATGTAACGCATCGTTAGTCGACGTTAATTGAAGACAGTGAGGACGTCGTTGTGCTGTTAACCTCGGGAGCTGATCACTGTTCAGGGATCAATACAAGAGAAAGATGGTGGAGTATTTTCCTCCTGTGGTCGCTGGTTGAAAATTATCCGATCACATGATTTCTCCTGTCACTTTGTGGTGGGTGATGTAACCTGATCAAATCCCTGAGAAAGTAAAGGGACAGTGTGGTTTTGTCTGATCACAGAGACTCCGACCTGTCAATCACACTAACTACTCGTTTTAAATCAAAGTGCTATAGCAGACAAACTATCAGTAAATATCCAACCTCTCCTCCGTTTGCACCAACACATGAATCACATGTAACACGACACAGAGTCATCACATCATCACAGCAGCTCTCAGACAAGACTTTTAAACATCATGATGGTTTCATCTCTTCAGACTTGATCCCTGGAGATTCATTCATTCATCTTAATGTTTCACTCATGATCAGAGTTTACCAACGCTTCCTGGAGCCTCATCGCTCAGAGTGGAGACTTCAGACCATTTTATATCACAAGTGCTATGAACTGAAACTCACATATCATCATCATCATCATCATCACCGTGCTCTCCAGCAGCAGCAGCAGCAGGGTGGAGCTGCTCAGGGTTAATCCATGATTCATTTTTCACTGTTACGTTTCTTTTTGCAACTGATTCTTGATATAAATAAAACACACTTTAACTTCCTGTGTTAAATATGTGGAGTCCCCCATGATGCCTGAAGGTGACTGAGGCGTCACAGTCTGATGAGATGTCACGTCCAGTGGAGTAACTGTAACTATGGTAACGCTGTCAGTCAGAGTGATACCGGTCTGTGCTGGTGTGGTTCAGTTCTCTGGGACTCACTCTTTACATAGCAGCCATCTTGCTGGCCTCACGGACCCCGCTGAGGTAGGCTCCTGTCACCGTCTGAGGGAAGTGTCTGTTGGTTGCCTGGTGACCGACAACACGTCATCAGCACAACAGGAAGCACACAGGAGTCATTTCTAACATTACAACCACAGGTTTAGATGAGTTTGCTCCAGTGCCCTGTGTGTGACTCACTCTAACAACAGGAGCTGAGAGTCAAACTTGACCTGAACATTGAACAGCTCATCATCATCATCATCATCATCATCATCATCAATGATCTCTCTCGTTACCTCCCCAGCAAAGAAAACCTTCCCTGCACGTCCTCAGCCAGGATGTCGTAGGCCTCCCCGCTGCCACCCGTCTTCACGAAGCTGTAGGACATCTGGGACCAGGTGTCTTTGCTCCAATGTGTGACGAAGAAGTTCAGTGGCTCAGGGACATCCTGTCACCGATCAGAAATCAATCACCAATAAAACTATCAGAGTAAACTTTTACAGATCTGCTGTGGAACATAAGAACCTCTGTGTGTGTGTCTGTGTGTGTGTGTGTGTGTGTGTGTGTGACATCATCACCTGCTCCTTGAAAAGTTCTCTGAGGACCTTCATGCACTCGTCCACCACCTCCTTGTCCTCCATATCCCTGATGGCAGGGACAGCATCTCCAGTGATGACGGACATGAGGACGGCCTGTTTCCCCTGAAGACACGTGAACACGTGAACACGTGAACACAACACTGAGCTCGTTGTTCTGTGTTCTATAAATACAGTTTTGCTGTGAACAGCAGCTCCCTCTACTGAGCACAGAGAATATCTACACATGGGTTCCAATAAAACACACACCCTGTCAGTGTGTCACGTCAGAGGAAGCACTCCTTCAAAATAAAGGACAGAAATGGATCCAGCAAGAGGAAAAGAGGGAATCGAACCTGCGGCTCCATGTCATAGAAGACACTGAACAGGCCTCTCTTGTCAGGACTCGGTGGGATGTGACCGAAGTAGTCCGCCCCCTGGATTTTATTGTCCCAGAACCTGTAGGGGAACTGAAGAGCGATCTGCAAACACACACACACACACAGATTTATCACTGACACCTGAGCTCAGAGAGTCAAAGCCAGTCGCAGAGCGGCCGTCACCTTCTCAATGATGCCGACGCCGAGACTGTGGACGGCCTTCAGCTTCCTGTCAGGAAGTGGAGGGTTGAACTGGATCAGGTTCTTCTGGAGTAACGTCAGCGGGACCGTGACCAGAACCTGAGGTCAGAGGTCATAAACAATAAAACCTTTTGTTTGTTGTTTCTGAAGTCATTTTTCCTCCTCACATGACAAAAGTCAGAGTGGCAGCCATGTTGTTTTCAGATCTTCTGTCTCGTTGTCATGGACACAAAGTGACACCTGGGCTGAACTTCTTCACATTAGGCTCAAATGTTCAGTCAAAGTCAAAGATACACTAATTAGACTTTGGTGGATAAAGGTCAAAGGTCAATGGAGGGATACGATCGCCAGGTGACAACATCTGTAATAACATGAACATCTGCCCTGATGTTTGACCTTCTGAGCCGTCCACTGGGCGCCGCTGGAGGACGTCACTCTGACCGTGTCTCCTGAGTAGTCGATGGCCTGAACCTGAAGTCAAAAAGACAAAAACATAAAGGTGGCGTTAAAGTTTCACAGTGACGGTTTTATTTGAAGATGAACTGAAGGATGAAAAACGAACCGGACACTTTGTGTGGACGTCCAGTCCCTCGGCCAGTTTGTGGAGCAGGACAGCGTAACCCTTAGTGAGCAGAGTGTGGTCTCCTGAGAACTGGGCAAAGAACTCATTATGGTCCCAGGACCGAGCTGACACCTGTCAACAAACAAACAAACAAACAGACAAACAGTAAACATCACCGACAACACTTTCATGAGCTGAACACATTAAACCACACAGACACAGTTTCCTTCTTCTTCTTCTTTGTTTTTGTTCCATTGAACCAACCCGAACTCTCCAACAGTCAAAGTGTTTATTAAAACTTCCTGTTTACGTGAACCGTCCAATCAGAGTCAGTGTGACCTCACCTGGTCCAACGTGCTGCCACAGGCGTACTCCAGGTTACTGAGGTGAAACTGAAGAACTTTCTCCTCCAACTCACTGAACTGGATCCCCGACTCCTGCAGGAAGTTCTTCTTCACTTCCTGGACTTTTTCTGTGCAGACAACACACAAACACAAACAAATCATGATGTTTCCCTCTTATAACACTGTAAGCTGCACCCTGCACACTGACACCTGTGAAACACCACCTGTTCTCTTGTTCGTTATGACTCAGCATTTAAAAGTGACTGAATGATTAAAAGAGCTGAGTGGGGCTGGACAGGAGAGTCCGTCACCTCCCAGCGCCGTGTCCTGGCTCTGAGACTTGTCCTTCCTCCACTCTGACACCACATCCAGGATGGCGTTAAAGTGGAAGTCCATGCGCTTGTCAATGGCCGGGTCAGTGACCTGCCCCCCTCCTGGAAGAGGTCACAGCGCTCCCCCAGCTTGTGCATCTTGATGCCCATCTGCAGCACAAACACAACATGAAGGCAGCAGTGATGGAAGCTGCTTCTTTCACTTGTTTAGATTCAACACAAAGAAAAAACGAGCGACAACATCTGGATGAGACAGAGACACGTCTGACTCACCTGTTCACACATCAGGGCGATGGGGTTGTTCACGCAGCCGTTGACGATCTGAGCTCCGCGGCCGACAGTGACGCCCAGAGATGTGTCGTCCCACACCCGCCCTCCAATCCTGTCCCTGGCCTCCAGCACCATCACCTGGACACCAGAGGGAGGGGACAGTGAGACGGGTCCAGACCAGAGACCAGAGACGACCTTCAACAGGCTCAGTGAAGCGTTCTTACCTGAGTGCCAAAGTTGTGCAGCTGTCGAGCAGCAGCGAGTCCTGACGCCCCGGCACCGATCACAATCACGTTCTTCTGTAAACATCACAACATGTTGGAGAAGCACTGTGAAGGTCAGGCAGGTGAACAATGAAGATGACGATGATGATGATGATGAAGGTGAGGACTCTCACAGAGCGGTATCTGTCAGGGAGCAGGGGCTGTGTGACTGACAGCACCCCCGTGTTGATCAGACCCTTCCTGGTCATGAAGTTCAGCACTCGGTCCATCTCTTGCACGCAGCGCACACGCACCAGCCCTCGCACGATGATGTGCAGTGCACACTTCTGAGAGGTCAGGATCTCCTGCAGGACAAACACTCTTCACGTCACCTCTGTTGATTTTATTAACATCACATTTAAAAATGTAAAAAAAAACACAGGAACGTGTTTTAGTTGAGTTTAGTGAGGCGTGAAGGTCCGTGGTGTGTCTACCTTACAGTTCTTGTGCCAGGACGCCAGGATCAGGTTCCTTAAAGCCAAGTACATGGTGGGATCTCGAGAGAACTCTGGGAACTCGTAGAGCTCGTCCAGCTCCATCATGTCCGGCCGCACACACAGAGCCTTCCCACACTCATTGGGCTGGTAGAAGGGCTGGAAGTAGGGACACAGGCCTGGAACTGAGGGACAGGGTGGGAGACCACGTTAGTCTGGACGGACATCTTACTCACATCTGTCCACCTGTGTCTGAGCGTCAGTGATCGTACTCTGAGGTGGCACGGCTCTGCAGTGGTCTCCTCTCAGCTCAGAGAGAGACACGGTGCTGAGGGACCCTGACGGACTCATGCCCACACAGTCAGGGTAGTAGGCGGCGAGGAAGGGACTCGCCGGACTGTCTTTGAACAGCGGAGGTAAGATCAGCATCGAATGCCACCAGCTGTCCGTCACCTCGGCAACACGCTGAGAGGACGAGGGATAAACAGGAAGTAAAGACTGTCAGCGCCTCACACACAGTGTATCATCAAACATCTGATTGATTGATCGTCTGGTCACTCACCAGGTCCTCGGGCTGGGAGCACTGGTCTGGACCTTCAGTCTGTGGACCATCAGAAAACATCATCTCATTAGAAACCTCATCCGTCCGTGAGCCGAGTGTTTCTCCACTTCCTGTTTTACCTTGATGTTGTTGAACTTCATCCCACAGCGATACGTCGCTGCCAATGCAGCTGTGAGCTGGATCTCCTTGGTCAGCTGACGCCACTTCCTGCAGTCTGGTCTGGTGCACTGAACCTGAGAGGAGCAAGTCCACACTGATCAACCTCACTGTACTAATGACATGGAGAACCTTGGTGAGCAGGAACCAGGAGAACCGTGCAGAACGTACCCAGAACGGCAGCTGCTGATCGGCCATGAAGGCCTTCAGACTGGGCTCGCTCTTCCCATTACTGGTCCACACCTTCTTCCAGGAGGCGAAGATCTCGTAGCCGTCTTTGTGACTGGAAATAAAAAACAAAACAAACACGTGTGTTAGAGTGCTTCACCTGGATCAACAGGTGAGCAGAGAGAGGTGAAGAGATGTTAAAGACTACAACATCTGTTTAACTGGATGTTTCTACAGATGTGCTACTGCACTGAGGTGATGATGCGTTCACTGTCACGTTACCTTCTGTAGTAGTGATCGAAACACTCGTTGCAGAAATGTTCTCCGCACGACAGGTGGTACCAGCGGGATGTGTAGCCATTTTTGGCACACCTAGGAAGAGACAGGTGAATCCAGCTCAGTCAGTCAGTCAGTCAGTCAGATCCTCGTTCCTGTCACAGCCAGACGGCGCCTCACCTTTCAGACGCACTCGCAAAGCAGACGGGGTACGTAGCAGAACATCCAGCCTTCTCACACTTCCTGTACTTCTTCTCAGACTGGTCGTCCTCCTCCTCCGTGTCAGTCGCTTTCCTTTTGCTCTGAAGGAGGAAGTGAGAACAACAAGTGCATTTGACTTAAAGTTGAGTTACAGCTGCATCAGTTCAACAGCAGCTCCGCCTCCGCTGGTTTAAGACACCGTGTGACAGACGGACAGATCCTACAGAGTGGAAAACATCTTTTTAAAATGTGTTGTTAACATCAGTTCAAAATATGAACATGAACAAACAAACACTGTCTGTGTTTCAGCAGGTTTTATATCACGTCTCCTTGCTGCTGAAGTTTAAATGTTTTGCACAGACATTATTAGAATTATTCTCTAAGTCAAACTGGATCAAACTATACAATCATGTGGTTGATGGGGGTGAACACACAGTGTGCAGTGGTGAACCGTGCACGCTGCAGCTCTACCTGTCCAGGTGGAGGGTTGTTGGTGCGCTTCACCCGGACGTTGATCTGCCTCCCGGAGGAGCGCAGGGTCTGTCCGTCCCCCGGTGACTCCCCGGAGCTCCTCTTCCTGGCTCTGCGGGCCCGGAAGCGTTACCGGAGTAATCTGGGCGTGACAAACACACACAGCAGCTCAGAGACAAACCGACCGAGGCCTGTCATACACAACAACAGTGTGTGTGTGTGTGTGTAGGGGGGGGGCAGGTTGAGCAGGTTGAGCTAAACTAACGAGCACCGACATGGTTCAGTCAGGTACCAGAGGAGAGGAGCTCAGTCCGAGTCACAAACATGCACGAGCCTTTTAAACAGAGCCACATTAGCATGTAGCACAGAGCAGCAGCAGCAGCAGCAGCAGCGGCGGCTCCGCTCACACTCACCTGTGTCCGACAGCATGGCCGCCCGCGGCGTCACTGTAGATAAAACCGGGGTTTATGGACGACACCGTGAGGCTCTCACACGGATTTTAAAGTGTTGAATCCGGTTCTGGTTTATTGTTGTGGGCGGAGGGAGGAGGAGGCAGGAGGAGGAGGAGCAGGAGGAGGAGGAGGAGGAGGCGCGCTGTTGTTATCAGAACACCACTTCCTGTTCTCAGGAGGAAATGGGCGTTTCTCTCCGCCGCACGTTTTGGCCCGCGCCGCTCTCCGTACTACACCGTCTCCATAGCAACCGGAGTACGCGCTCAACTCGGAGCCGACAGCGACGGTTACTGTTGTTTCTGTCACTTTGATTTCCACTTTAGAGACTAAAAACAACAGCGTGGTGTTAGGTTGGCGCTAGCATTAGCTTGTCGGCGTTAGCCGGAGACTTAAAGTGAACTGTCGCCATTTTTAAATGTTTGAACTGAGCGGGGAGCCGTTTTTTAACGAACCGAGCCAGAACAGCGGGAGAGACGCCGAAGCACAGGACGGTTTCTCCGGGTGAGCTCAGATGGATTCAGCGGTGAACCGGAGGAAACCGGCGGTTCCCGGGATCAGAGCGGCGAACCGGAGCCAGCCGTCCGGTCCGGAGGTAAAGTCACTCAGCTGACTGTGTCTGTGATCACTTTACATCTTGGTTAGATTTAGAGGAGTGTCAGTAGAGATGTGGAGCCAGCGGTGTGTGAGCGGACTGAAGAGCCTTTGTCTCGCTGCTCCATCAGCAGGTCGGTGCTAAAAGTCTGGAGCTCAGTAAAGTGATCCGGCTCCTCGAGGATCCTCTGACGGTGAGTCCAGCCGGAGGCTTTCACTCTGATGTGATGCTGTGTGTTTGTGTGTTGTGTGTTTGTCCTCATCATACTGCACTCTGTGTTGTTGTTGTGTTGTTGTTGTTGTTGTGTGAAGGCCAACCTGAAGGAGAGACACCTGTTTGTCCTGAGGAAGCTGCTGAAGAGAAGCCATGTTGGATTTGTATCCTTTGTTTTCCATGTACAGTTCTGACGCAGTGTAATAACACACACACAACACACACACACACACACACACACACACCTCTTTCTAAGAAGTCAAACTGCAGCTGCATCTTTCCCCTGGTGCTCTGATGTTATTCAACCTGAGCACAAAGACACCTGAAGCTCCCCAGGCTCCAATTTACCTGCTCATCTCTGAGCCTGTCAGCATTTTCCTGTCCAGAAATAACCTCTGTTACCCCCCCCCCCCCCCAGGGAGTCATCTCTGTGAACCAGCTCACACGCTAAATGTTGAAACATCTTTAGCTTTGTTCTTTGAAGCTGTTGAAGGAGCTGATGGGCATCTCCAGAGTACTGAACATCTGTGCGGAGAAGGTGAGGGACCATCCAGAGTACGTTCCCATCCTGCACGAGGCGCTGCAGATCTGTAGGTGAGAGGCTGACACACACCTCAGTCTCACAAGGAAACTGGCTGTTGTTATGTCATGAATCATGTGCTGCTGCTCCTCAGGCTTCCCTTCCTCAAGGAGAGAACATCTGATGAGGCGATGTACGCCCAGGACGTCATCGACTTCCTGTCTCACCTCGGTACGAATTCGGACCCGTGAGTGAGGAGTGACTCTGTCAGGTGTGGTAACGATGAGGAGTGACAGTGTCAGGGTGTGTGTGTGTGTGTGTGTCCCTCAGGTTGTCTGATGAGGGTGTCCCATGCTGAGGTCAGGCAGCAGGTAGTGGAGTCGGTGAAGTCCTTCTTCAGCTCTGTGGCTCCTGACCCTGGGCCTGATGGTACGGACCTGTGCACCGGGCCGACGGCGCCGACGCTCCACTCTCACAGATTTTCTAGACTTTCACTGAGTGAGGCTCTGTGTCGCTGTCTGTGGCATGTTGGTGCTGCTCTGCTTTCATTTCCTCACTCTCCTCGTCACCATCCCTTGTTTCCTCTCTACGGTAACTAGAGGTCTGTCTGCCGTGTCTTTGTCATTTCTACAGATGGTTCTCACTCTCAAACCAGACCAGATGTTTACAGGAGACTTCATGCTGAGTCTCTCTCCTCGTTGTCACTTCGTTCTTGTTGTCTCACCTCCTTGTGCCTCTAACATCCTGTCCACACGCTCCTGTCAGCGCGAACACAGTTTATAACATATATATCTGATGTGATGTGTGTGTGTTGCCCCAGGGCTGCAGCCCACCTCTCCAGGCTACAGGCTGCAGCTGCTGGAGCTCAGTGACGTGGCCCAGACGCTGCTCCTCTCTCTGGCTGCTGTGGAGGACCAGCCGACCATCAGGCTGCAGCTGCTGCAGACGCTCCAGCTCCTCTCAGGCTCCTCCGGTCAGTCTGAGCTTCATTATGATGCCCTGTCAGACATGTCAGGTGAACAGGTAACCTCCTTCATTAGAGCAGCAGCAGCACTCGAGAGCTTACATCATCTCATTAACATCAACAATCAGAGCAGCAGCGAGCTGAAGTGTCCTTCAGTCAAAGTCAGCAGGTCAATGGGCTGTTTTTATTCTTAATCACCTCATCAATCACCTGTTTATCTCTAAGTGTGTTTCTTTTACGACCACAGACCTGAACTGCGCTTTGATCCTGAACGCCCGCGGAGCAGAGAGCGTCTGTCTCCACATGAACGAGCCCGACCCGTCCGGCCAGGTCCTCTTCTGCTCCTCTGAGATCCTGTGGAACCTGCTGGAGAGAGGCAGCAAGGAGGAGGTCACCGCCCAGCTCAGCTCCATGGACTGTGTGGTGTACGAGCCTCCTGTACTGGTCCTGTACTGGTCCTGTTCCAGTCCTGTACTGGTCCTCTACTGGTCCTGTACTGGTCCTGTACTGGTCCTGTACTGGTCCTGTTCCGGTCCTGTACTGGTCCTGTCCGGTCCTGTACTGGTCCTGTACTGGTCCTGTTCTGGTCCTGTACTGGTCCTCTACTGGTCCTCTACTGGTCCTGTACTGGTCCTGTACTGGTCCTGTTCTGGTCCTGTTCTGGTCCTGTTCTGGTCCTGTACTGGTCCAGTACTGGTCCTGTACTGGTCCTGTACTGGTCCAGTACTGGTCCAGTACTGTGGATGAATCTGAGTGATGTGTTCACTGTCAGAGGACAACCTGTGTCTCCTTCCAGACTAAAACATGAATGTCTGTGGCTCAGAGCTGAGATGTTCAGGTGCTGATCTCCTGTTCTCCTCCTGGTTTGGACCTCAGGTCTCTGAAGGAAGCGTTCCTCCACCTGCTGCTCAACGGGTCCAGACTCTCAGACCTGCAGCTCAGGAACGACCTGCTTGTCATCACCACTCTGATCGCTGACAATCCCAACTCTCTGCTCATAGTGAGTGAAGCGGTGACATCACCTCATCATTGTATGATGTAACCGTGTGGTCAGTCTGATGTCATGTGTCTGATTCTCAGGAGAGTTTATTTGCCAAAGAGATCGTGGGTGTGGCCACGTTTCCAGAGTGTGAGTCAAACGATAAAACCATTCAGCCTTGTTTTTCCTCATTCACTCACTTCTCTTTACAAAAGGAACTTCTTCTTTTGTGTTTCAGTGAAGGTTCAGAGCCGCGTGGTTCATGACCTGAAGCTGAGCTACTGCAGCGAGGACCTGAGGATGAAGAAGCTGCTGCTCAATCTGCTGGTGTTGATGTCGCAGGACGTCTCCGCTCTGCAGGTCCGTCGCTCTCTCGCTCTCACATACTTAGTAAAAATGTAATCTGACTCTCTCCTCCTTCAGCTCTACAGAGAAGAACACGTGATGTTGTCTCTGCTGACGCTGCTGAAGCCGCCCATCAGCTCCTCAGAGCGGCGCTCCGGAGCCGGGCCGCAGCGCTCCAGGCCTCGCTGCTGGTCGAGCGCCCAGCAGGAGGAGCTGCAGCTGCAGGCACTGGCCACCCTCAGCACCATCGCCCCTCTGCTGCTGGACCAGTACATGTCCTGTCAGGGGAACGCCCGTCTGCTGCTGCTGCTGGACTGGTGCATCAGCCAGGGTGAGGTCAAAGGTCACATGTCTCATCCGTGCTGTGGATATATTTATGTATCACTTTTATGTCTTTACAAACCTCCTGACCTTTGACCTGAGCTGTGTCTCCGCTTCTGTCCCAGACTCTTACTTTGGTCACGGTGACAGTTTCCATGGCGCCGGAGGTCGGGGCAGTAAGAAGGCTCAGATGAGACACTGCGTTCGAGTGCTGAGGTCTGTGACATCATCAGGTGAAGAGTCAGTGAAGCAGGATCTGTGTGACCAGGGAACCATCAACCACCTGCTGGGTGAGTCCCACCATCATCATCATCATCATCATCATCAGCATCATCATCATCATCAGCATCATCAGCATCATCATCATTATCATCATCATCATCACCATCATCATCATCATCATCATCATCATCATCATCATCATCATCATCAGCATCATCATCATCATCATCATCATCATCATCATCATCAGCATCATCATCATCAGCAGAAACTCATCATTTCACATTGTTAATAAACGAGATCAATGAAGCTGTGTGTGTGTGTGTGTGTGTGTGTGTGTGTGTGTGTGTGTGTGTGTCATCAGGGGTTCTGATGCAAATGGAGTCAAGTCCTGACGACGAGGACGATGAAGTGACTCTGGAGATAAAGTCGGACATTCAGCTGATCCTGTCGGCGCTGTGTGAGCCCGACATACACAGGAAGGTGCGAACACTGAAGACATGACATCATCAGGTCGTCACTGTGACATCATTGTGTCTGTGGTGCAGTGATGTCATCCACCTGTGGATTCATGTTTATCAGTCACAGCCTCATCGTCAGTGTGTGTCAGTGTGTCAGTGTCAGTGTGTCAGTGTGTGTCAGCGTGTGTCAGTGTGTCAGTGTGTGTGAGTGTGTGTCAGTGTGTGTCAGTGTGTCAGTGTGTGTGAGTGTGTGTCAGTGTGTGTCAGTGTGTGTCAGTGTGTCAGTGTGTGTGAGTGTTGACCCGTGAAGTTCTGCTACAGGAGCTGTTTGGGTCGGAGGGCGTTGAGATGGTCGTCCACTTCCTGAGGAAAGGCTCCGCCCACTTCTTCAGTGGCCTGGGACACAACAAGCTCCTCCTCTCCACGGTTGACTGCGTCTGGTCTGTTCATACAAACCTCAGCAGTTTATTCTGTGACTCACTGTCAGACTGATGGATGGCTGTGTGTGTGTGTGTGTGTGTGTGTGTGTGTGTGTGTGTGTTCAGGTCCTGTATTGTCGGCTGCTACACCACTGAGGACTACTTCCTGGTGAAGGAGGGCGTGTTCCTCCTGCTCCACCTCCTCAGTGTGAGTACCAGGCTGAAGCTGCATGAGTCGGTCTGACAGTCAGGGACAGAACCTGAGCCCTGGTGTTTGTGTGTGTGTGTGTGACAGTCGTGCCCCAGGTGTGTGCACGGCGTGGTGCTGTCCACGCTGCTGGAGCTGTGCGATAACTCCAACACTGTGTCTCACATCCTGAGCTGGAGGGAGGACGGAGGACAGACGGCCCAGAGCCTCCTGCTGCAGCTGTGGAGGGACGAGGAGGAGCAGCTGGGAGTGGGCAGGAGCCGGCACGGAGAGATCACAGGTCTGAACCACGCACACGTACTGTATGTTATTGATTATTGATTAACATTGATGAACTGAACAGAAACACAGGTGAAGACGTGTCTGCTGACTGTCTCACCTGTACAGACCCTCGCAGGCCCATCCTCAGCCTCCACCTGCAGGAGAACACACACCTGTCACTTCCTGCCGACACAGCGAGCGCCGCCGTGCTGGAGGTGTCAGAGAACCTGCGCTCCAAGATCTACTCCATCTTCTGCAAACTCGGTAAAACTGTCAGAGGCTGTTTCTCTTCAGGCTTTAAATAAAGTTTGTTGTGTGTGTCTGTCCTCGGCCACTCTGGATCTTCTCCTCCCTCAGTTTCCAGGAGCTTCCTGGTCTGTCCACCAAAGACGGCGTGACTCTGAGCATCGTCAGGAGATACCTGGACTTTAAGGTAGAGACGTGTCACTGCAGGAACCAGAACATGTGACTCGGTGAATCGTTCTCTGACACACTGACGGTGCTGCAGGCGGGCGAGGTGTGGGCCGAGGTCAGCAGGGAGCTGAGTCTGGACGGGCTGAGGCCGGTCAGCCCCGACCTGGACGCTCTGACCTCCATCTGTCGGATCAGTGAGGACACGGCCCAGAAGGTGACGGCTGAACAACAGAACCTCCTGCGGTGGCGGCAGGACGAGGACGTCAGTGAGGAGCAGCTCATGTACACAGAGGTGGGTCCACGCAGAACCGGGACCTGGGGGGCTGTGCAGTCTGGACATTCTCTGCTCTTCTCAGAGCTTCAGGGTGTCGTCTGATATCAGAAGATCAGTGTGAGTGTGTGGACTCGGGGTCTTCATCAGGTCTCATCTGTCAACAACAACATTCATGATAACCATGTCTGAGATGACCTGGACTCTCTGGTTCTGTGTCTCTTCTCCTCAGCTAAAGTCTCAGTGGAAGCAGCTGGAGCTCACTGCAAAGTCCTGGGACAGCTACGTGTCCAGAACTTCAAACTATCAGATCCTGAAGGTGTCACATGTCACATGAGACGTTCACACTCTGTGGATCATACAGTGTGTTTCAGTCTGGTTCAGTCACAGCTGCATGTTTCCATCCTCTGTTACAGGACGTCAGAGCTCAGAGGCACAAACACAGCGAAGCTTCTCAACTGAAGCTGGAGGCGTCTGCAGCTCGTCCTGCTCAGGTCTCACACACACACACACACACACACACACACACACACACACACAGACTCAACATGGTTTTTCATGGAGTCACTGGAGCAGAGATGATCTTTGCTGACCTCTGCTGGTGAAGAGACAGAACTGAACTGCTGCACAGGTTTCTCTTCACACACACACACACACACACACACAGACTCACTGCTGATGTGTTCACTGTGCGTCAGGACTTCCTGGGTCGGGTCTTGGCCGTGGACAGCACTGGAGCTCAGGGACCAGCCGGAGTGAAGGTGACCGTGGGCCGAACTGTGATCAGAGCTGCAGGAGTCGAACACACGGAACCAGCAGCACAGGACCCAGAGTACTTCAGCACCGTGTCCGTCAAACAGTGATCAGTGCCACACCTTCATCATCACCATCATCATCTTCACCATCGGCATCATTGCACTTTGATTCTATAAGAGACGGCTCCGTTCATAATGAGTTAGTGTTTGTTGTGTTTATAGTTTGAACCTCAGTGCTTTAATATATCAAAGAGAACTAACCACACACACACACACACTCACACACACACCACACTCACACTCCACACACACACACACACACACACACACACACACACACACACACAGCTGCAGTAGTAAAGGTTCATATTTATTAAATGAAACAGGATGAAGTAAAGATGGAGAATAATAATAAACATCAACAGTGAATGAAGTTGAGCACGATGTCGTTTCTCTGATCATCAACAACATCATGTGACTCTGACCAGTTCAACATGAGAAGTCTGTTCTGGTCTGAGGGGGTGTGGCCTCTATAGACTGGAAAACTCTGTGTGACAACGTCCTGTGAACGCCTCATCTCTGGAGCCGCTGAACTCTTTTCTCTTTGTGTGTGTGTGTGTGTGTGTGTGTGTGTGTTACATAAGTCTCTGCAGTGCATTAACACACATGTTCCTTGAAGCGGCAACATGCTGCACAGAAGCTGCTCTCACGGCTGGATGATCAGATCGTCTCTGACAGGCCGCCTCCATTCATTCAGCCTTGTCAGTGTGTGTGTGTGTGTGTGTGTGTGTGTGGGTGTGTGTGTGTGTTGGACTGGGGCTTCACAAAGAGCTGGGACACTCAGGAGCCTGTTCAGAGCGACAGGCTGTTTGTTGAGGCTTCACATGGTGTTAGTCTGTGGAGCTGCTGCTGGACCTGGACCTGGACCTGATCGACCCCCCGGGACCTGGACCTGATCGACCCCCCGGGACCTGGACCTGATCGACCCCCCGGGACCTGGACCTGATTGAGGACCTGCTCTCCTTAACTGTGAGACTTCACACCTGACACTTCCTGTTTGTTAATGAGCCGTTTGCTTGTTGTTTAATGTGTTTGACTGGACTTCCTGTTTGTTGTCCCTCCTGAACACTGACACCTGCTTATGACCACATTTATTAAAAAAAACTTTTATTAACTGTTAATAAACGGCTTGAAAACACAGATGTGAACATTTAACTTCTTTAACAAAAGTTAAATCCAGACGTGACAGAACTGATGCTGAGTCGTTCTCTCTCTCCTGAAGCTGCAGCTGCACCATGATCATCAGACTGGGAAGACTGACACCAGGATACTTCCGCCTGCTCCAGGTCTGTGTCCATCCTCCTCCATCACCTCCTCTCATCACCTCCTCCATCACCTCCTCCATCACCTCTCTCATCACTTTAACTCAAACCTTCTCGTTACGTAACATCACTCACACGTCAGACTGCGAGAAAAGAAATAGAAACACGGAGATGAATATTTCACAGAGGAGGCGGAGCTTGTGTCAGGAGGTGATGTTATGTAATCTGTATAGACTCCACCCCCTCCTCTCCCCACCTGCCCCACCGCAGGAAACAGAAGAGGTGAGGTGAATGTCAGGGGGTTGGGGTTGGTTATGATTAGGATCATCGACGCTTCCAGCTGCATCCTGTGTGTGAAAAGTGTGACATCATTAACACGTGAATGTGAACAGTGCACATGACACAGATGTTTGTCATCTTCTCCGTCCGTCTCCAGCGGCAGGTGTCAGGCGAGGTCCGGATGCAGCCGCAGAGCAGCTTCATCGATCCCATCGCCATGGTGATGGCCACGGTGGGGACGGGGGGTGTGTGTGTACAGCAGCAGACAGATGAGTCAGTACAACTGTCAGAAACTGGATGTGACCTTTGACCTGTGACCTGTCACAGCGAGGAGGAGAAGGGGGCGGAGGTTGTAGGACAGAGAGTTTGAGGATGTTTGTGACCATGTTCAGAGTTTGTCACTGGAGGGGAAATGTAAAGTGAGTGAAGGAGACGGCAGGAGCAGCGTCCACCTCCGAGTCTGATCATGTGACGATCTTAGTCACAAACTCACGTTTCACTGTAGCAGCATCAGGTCTGAATGTTCAGCAGCAACTCAGTTAGAAAAAAGAAGAGAAGAAGAAGCTCCTCCACTCAGTGTAACGTAATGACCACTGTGAGTTAATGTTTGTACCTGAGGAACTACAGAGACACGACGCACACTTTGTATTAGCACTGATTTATGATGAATAAACGCTGTTGAGAATCATGTCTTCAGTCTGTGTGTGTGTGTGTGTGTGTGTGTGTGTGTGTGTTGTTGTCACGGTGGATGAGCCTGTGGGAAACACACACTGTGTCCGGTGGCTGCACAAACTCTACAGAGGACTCATGTGAACACAGTGACTGAAGTGTTTCCTCTGGTCTGCAGTCTGACGGCGTCCATCAGTCGCCACAGACACTGTTCAGCTGCAACACGACACCAGGGCACAGTGACGCAGCAGTGGTGGTCGTAGTAGTAGTAGCAGTAGCAGTAGTAAGTAGTAGTAGTAGTAGTAGTGTAGTAGTAGTAGTAACAGTAGTAGCAGTAGCAGTAGCAGCAGTAGTAGTAGTAGTAGTAACAGTAGCCGCAGTAGCAGTAGCAGCAGTAGCGCAGTAGTAGTAGCAGTAGTAACAGCAGTAGTAGTAGCAGTAGTAGTAGCAGTAGTAACAGTAGTAGCAGTAGTAACAGTAGTAGTAGTAGTAACAGTAGTAGTAGCAGTAGCAGTAGTAACAGTAGCAGCAGCAGTAGTAGTAGTAGTAACAGTAGCAGCAGTAGTAACAGTAGTAGTAGTAGTAACAGTAGTAGTAGCAGTAGCAGTAGTAACAGTAGCAGCAGCAGTAGTAGCAGTAGTAACAGCAGTAGTAGTAGCAGTAGTAACAGTAGCAGCAGTAGTAGTAGAGTAGTAACAGTAGCAGCAGTAGCAGTAGCAGCAGTAGCAGCGTAGTAGTGGCAGTAGTAACAGTAGTAGTAGTATAGTAACAGTAGTGTAGCAGTAGCAGTAGTAACAGTAGTAGTAGTAGTAACAGTAGTAGTAGCAGTAGCAGTAGTAACAGTAGTAGTAGCAGTAGCAGCAGTAGTAGTAGCAGTAGTAGTAGCAGTAGTAGTAGTAGCAGTAGTAGCAGTAGTAACAGTAGTAGCAGTAGTAGTAGTAGTAGCAGTAGTAGTACTAGCAGTAGTAGTAGTAGTAGTAGCAGTAGTAGTAGCAGTAGTAGTAGTAACAGTAGCAG
>JAFELL010001594.1:0-54418 GCA_019059645.1 Caranx melampygus | reverse complement strand
AAAGCTGAGTTGGTGCATCTTGGTCACTGAATCCCAACCTGTGGACGTGAAGACTCCGCACGTGGACCAACGAGCACTGGCAAAACAAAAACTTTGATTAATTATATGTAAAATAATGGCTGGAATAAAGATCTAATGACTACCACAAGCATCAACTCAAGACAGAGTTTCACAGATGACAGAAAGAGATCTGAATATCTCTGGACGTTCCTCTCTCATGGTTGTGAAAGTGAAGGTTTACTGCACTTCTGTAACTGGCAGCTTTCCCTGTCCATTTTATGACCTGGAAATATGCATCACCTTCCAAAAATAACCTGAGCTCAGAGCTGGAGCTGCTGGTGAACACCTCCACCTTAGACAGGAAACACAACAGCTCTGTCTCACCTGCTCTGTCTCCGCCTCCACCTGACCTGCAGCTCTGTCTCCGCCTGTCCTGCAGCTCTGTCTCCGCCTCCCACTGACCTGCAGCTCTGTCTCTCCCGCCTGTCCTGCCGCTCTGTCTCCGCCCGTCCTGCCGCTCTGTCTCCACCCGTCCTGCAGCTCTGTCCTGGGACCTGCATGTTGTTGCAGTGATGCAGCGTTCAACCATTACTTCATCCCAGAACACAGTGATGTCATCTGAACCCAGGACACCAATGCAGCTGACATCACATGAAACAGCTGTTACATGTAATGGGGCAGAGAGGATTATGGGTAGAAGAAGAACAGATGAGCGTGTGCATGTTAAGGATACGGTGTCATACTGGTGCCACTGGTTTGTCCTGTCTATCTCCTGTAGTTCTTTGCTCAGACTTGCCAGTGTTGAGTGGAGGTGACATTGGTCCTCTGCTGCCATCTACTGGTCACAGTGTGGAATTACAACACAGCACCAACAGGAAACAGGCCGATCAGATCTACAGAAACTTGGTGTTAAATACATTGATGTTTTGTCACAACTTGATGATGTCATGTACTCTCTGACATCATCACTCTCTCTGTACAGAAGTTTGGTTGACAAACTTAGTTCACTGTGAGGTTCATCAGTGGTCCATGGTTGTTGTCACAGGCTCCACAGAGTCCAGTTCCTCACTGGGTTTAATCCAGAGCTTGTTTTCTCTGTTTACTTCAAACTCCAGCTGCTTCTTCTCCTGTGACATTTTCAGTATCAGATGTTTCAGTGTTGGCATCAATGAGACGCAGAAGAAGATTTTTCCTCTGTAGTCTCTCAACTTTCAGTTTCTACTTTTTGAGTGGCAGGAAAAGCTGGTATCTTTGGCAACAGCGGTCTACAAACCAACTGATCCCCGTTATACCCTCTTGCTCTGTGAGTATGTCAGGGTCCACTAGGTACATTTCAGTTCTTCACTAAATGAGTCATGTCAGCACAGAAACCAAATATGGGCAGAGAGGTTGAGAGGTTTGATGTTTGCTTCACATTATCTGGTTTACATTGTTTCTCTTTAACCTTTTTATTTTCCAACCAATTGTATGAAATGAAAGAGCATAAATGTGCAGCAGTGGAGACGAGCCGACGGCTCTGGTCACATCACGTCCCACAGGGAATCTTTAAGGAGACCAACAGAGGAACCACTGAACCAGGATCTGACTCACATCTGCTCAGGTCAAACTAACAGACTTCAGATCAGTGTCACATTCATGTCCGGCTCCTGTTATTTTAGGTAAAGGCTAATTTACCATGAATACTGGTTAAAGCAGAGTTCAACAGGAGAGGAGAGAGTTCAGCCTCCTCACTCAGACCTGTAGGATCCACTGTTCTCAGATCAGTGTGGTGTGTGATTCTGTGTTTGCTCCCATTGCATCAGCTCTGCAGCAACGGGAAGAGATGTCGGACTTCTGTGTTTGTGTGTGTGTGTGAGAAGCACCTGTTTCTCAGGGGTTTTCCGCCTGCAGGATGTCTGGGGCTAACAGGAGGTCTGACTCCCTCTCTCCTCTCGTCGTCTTCTCTCTCTGCCCTGTTCTTCACTTCCTTCTCTTATTGCCCCCCCCTTGTGTCCCGTCCTCCCATGTCAACAGTATCTGACCTCTGACACTTTGACACACAACATCCCAGCATTGTTTTCCACACTGTGCAGCAGTTGGACTCTAAGTGTGTATGTTAATTTGATCAACAGGTGAAGATCATTTTGATGGTGAAGACAACACTCCAATCAACCTCCAGCAACACAAAAACAGCTGTTCAGCATTTGGAAAACAACAACAACAAGCTGCAACAGCTGCTGAAACCTGTCAACGTGAGTAATCTTATATCAACCAGTGGGAATCTGAACCTGTAGCACAACCTGGATCTGACAAATGGTGTCAGTGTGGAAGGTAACCTGGTCCTTGTCTGTTCAGTTCTGTGCCCAACAGATGAGGAAGAGGAAGAGGGGGTCACCTGTCTGTCACACCTGATTAGTAACTCACAGCTCCTGCACAGGTTAGATCTGTTTTATCATCAAATACATGCAGGCTCTTGACATCAGCCTCAGCTGCACTGAACTAATGAGTTCAACATGATAAACATTAAACCTGTCATACATGAACATGTTGTCACTAACAGCTCCAGCTCACCTGCTGTCACCACCTCAGTGGGCAGTTTGAGATAGCTGATCGACCGTGCTTCACTGAGTGTTGGTGGACTTGCATTTTAAGTGTATACACTCACAACCTCCTGTACAGTAGCTCCATGAAGTGCTGCCAGGACTCCAGGTCCCTTTCTGTGGTCTGCTGGGTCTTGGCTTCTGGAAAGTAGCAATAAAAACCTGGATCTATGTGGACGCTCCCCTGGCTTTGACTTTGCTTTAGCTCCTTCCAGCCTGCATCCAAACCAAACAGTGTTTATGTCATTTAACGTGTGGAGGAGTGAGATGAGACTGAAACATCTGGAGTCTCATCAGACCGCTGTGTTTGACTCTTATGGTCTGCAAACAACCACCTGATCATCAGGTTTGTTATTTTACTAATTATGAAGCTCCTGTTTTAAATACCAACGATTTTCTAAAGTAGAACTTGTCATTTAGTTGTTTTCTGGATGAAGATTCTTCTGAATGTTTTTTGACTAAACAGTTTCCAGATCAGTGAGGAAGCTGCTCAGGTCCATCAGACTGTCTCAGCTGGTGACTCATGGACAACAGGTGCATCCTCAGTGTTGACACGTCCTGAGCTCAACTCTCGACTGGTCTCTCCAGCCCAGATTTCAGAAAGAGTCAAGGTTTAGTCCAGTCCAGACCTATCTCAGTCCCTCCACCAGGATATAAAGACAGGGACCAGACTGTCTGTGGTCCAGTGGGACTGATGCTGGAGTTTGACTCAGGTCTGACCCAGTTCAGTGACAGGCCTGTGGTTTTCCAGCAAAGCAGATTAACCAGTGACTTAAATAAGATGGTCACAAGAAGTTAGAGTTTAGTTTCCCATCAGGCTGCTGGATCAGACACAGGCCAGAACATCTGGGCTCGTTCACTTCTTCTCTACAGATAAATGAAATCAGGTGTGGACCTGTGAGGAGCTGCACTCACACACTTGATGATGGATATTTGTCTGCAGCTGCTGTTTGGTTCTGGTTTGGTCTCAGCTGAGTCTCTGGTTCAGCCATAAGAGCTCCTGCCTCGCTCCAAGTTTTTATTGTTGTTCATGTGAAGCCAAAAGAAGCAGCTGACCACACAATCAGAACCACGACTCGACCCAGGAGACACAACAACACAACAGCTCCGAGGAGCCAAGACGCTCTCAGAGGCCTCGCACACACACACAGTGTCCAAGAAACAGACATTCAGTCAGACGATGAAATGACTCAGTAACTTCAGAGTAAAATAAATAAAACCAAAAAGTCTGTGAAACATTTTCAGTCTTTAAATATAGATAGAAAATCCAGTGAAGTGAGAAACAGAGGAGAAAATAGATGAATGAATAATTTTATCCCTTCTTCCCTCCCTCTTCCTTCCTCTCCAGAGACACAGTGAGGCTGCGTGTGAGTAAGTGAGTGAGATACCTTGACCTTAACCATGACTCCTCTTCTTGTGCTGCTGTTGATCACACACTAACCTGACGTCACTTCCGCTTACTACTGCCTCTGTGTGTGTGTGTGTGTGTGTGAGAGAGAGGACATCACAGCTTGGAGAAAAACAGGAAATGATTTGTACACAAAGGATCATCAGTGCTGCTGTAGAAAATGAAGAAATGTCCAGTGACACATTTTGTGTTTTATGTTTGAAGCTTCAGCAGAACGATGATGGTTGGTTATTATTATTCTAAAGCTCATTGTTCATCGCTTCATCGCTGACCCATGACCCCTCACCCTTAACCTGAGTAAAGCAGTTGTATTTCTTTAGCCCACACTCTGACACATTTCCTGCTGTAGGAGAAAACAAACCTGATGAAACCGTATGTGTCCAGAAACCTGGAAGCTCCTCTGAGCCGCTGAGAGGTCCAGGTCTCCTGGGAGCCGGTTCACATCCAGCAGGTCGGCTGGTGGTTCTGCTGGTTTCAGACCTGCTGATTAAGAGGTCCAGTCGGGGTTTGAGGGTTGGACAGCTTGTGCTTGGAGGGTTGCTGGTTTGAATCCTTGAACACCATCTGGGAGAAGGCTGTGCAGCTGCAGCTGATGACTCAGTGGTCACTACATGAACAGGATCAGAAAAGAGACATCTCCAAAAGCTTCACTTGTATTGTTGTATTGAATGTTGTGAAGGAACAGGAAACTTCATTTGCTCATGGTTGATTCTGAACTCTGTGCATTTGAAAAGGAGGAAGTGATGATTTCCATCAGCATTCATACTTTTGTACATTTGTAGTTTTGTACAATGAGGCTGAAACTGAAGCAGCTGACCTCCGAGGGAAAGTCTTCAGGTTGTCTGTTGTTCTGAGCGTATGTCCCACTCTCATGGTGACGGTATCTTAGCAAAACGATGAGGGGTCCTCATCAGATTTCACTCTGACTCAAAGATGAGCTCATTAGATTTTGGTGGTCAAAGGTCAAAGGTCATAGTGACCTCAGGACACATGGTTTTGACCAAGACTCTGCCCCCCTGTGGTCGACTCAGAGTTGTTTTACTGATTTACACCTGTGATCATGGGCGTCACCAGACCCCAGTATAAATGTCATATAGACACTCAAATACTCCAAGAATAAGCCAAGTCGGTTCAGACCATAGGCGCCCACCCTGTGGGTGCTTCGGTGCTTGAAAACCCACTGGGGGCAGGGCTTAATTTGACTCGCTGATCGGAACTGGTACCTATTTGATTGGATCCAGGACCTCCTCTGTTGCGTGCTATCAAAGCTGTGTTTTAGTTCACCTGCCTGTGACTTTTCTTTAGTAATATGTCAAAACCTGGTTCTTGAAAAATGCTCATTGTCGACTGGCATCATGGAGAAGACATGAAGGAGAAGAGGGTGGATGACGTTTCCTGTTTTCCAGCTCACTGCTCCAGAGCTGATGGTCAAGGTGGAGGTCTGTAGATGTGAACGCTCAGCAGCACGAGGCCTGAAGGTTCCTCAGGAGAAAGGTGAACAGGAAACAAAGAGACTGTCAGAGGTGAGTCGACACTTTTTCTTCTTCTTCCTGGTCATGACTCAGTAAAATCTCATCTCTTGAGCTGATTCAGTGTGATTTACACTACTGTTGAGCTGAAAGCAGGATTTACCCACATGATATCAGATCATGATGTCAGTAGCTGCGACACTCATTGTAGAATAAAGGAGTGTGTGTGGAGGTAAATCACAGACAGTGTTATTTTAAAGTCACGTCCCAGTGGAGCTGCAGTTTCACACACATCTTACTTCCTGTAGAAAATGTCCACAATATAGTTTTATTTTGACTGAATTCTAATTTCACTCCAAAAGAGAAATAAAAGAAAAGTTGACCTGAATACAACCAGGTGACTATTCACCTGCGGCACAGGTGAGCACCAAGCTCCGCCTTCCAGACCAGAGGCTCCCTGTGGACCCCACACTCTCAGAAACAACTCACTGGGAGAGAACTGGTTAAACATGAAGCTCATTGGTTTTTTTTCCAAATATGAGCCATGACACAGAGCCGAAAATGACAGAGTGAGAGAGACATAGACAGACAGAGAGAGAGAGAGCGAGGTGCCCCTGTGTCCCTGGTCACACCAGTGGGTAACCACACACTTCATCCCATGGCTCCAGACACACACACTCTCACACACACTCTCACACACAAGGCCAATGATATGTTGGGAAATGTAGTGAGGGGGGAAACCTGAGAAGGGGAAAACTGAACGAAGGAGAAAAACAATAACAAGAAGGAGCAGAAGAGACGGTTGCTCTGTCTCTGTCCTCCTCTTCCTCCTCCTCCTCCTCTTCCTCTGTCCTCCTTCACTCTGACTCACTCTGTATCTGAGAGTTACATGACAACTGATGAGGCAGAAATTCAGCCTGATTCCCTGTTAGTGTCTCCTCAGCTTCATCGCCCTCTGGTCCTTTAGACTTCTTACACAGGTTTTGTAGTTTTTACTGTTTTTACACTGCAGCTAAACATGATGTAATAACCCTGGATTGATTTCTAAAAATCTCTTAACGTCCTTTATTGGTTTCATATCAGGTCTGTTTTGTTACTCACTGAAGTGATGGAGTGTGTTAAGTATGTGTCAGTGAAGGAGAGTATTAAACCTTAAAGCTCCGTACGGTATAAAGGCAGACGTTCGTGTCAACGAACTCAGAGTTGTTGACTGTGACACAGATTGTTCTTCTTTATTTCTCCTTGTTAACTCTCGTTCTCTGAAACTCCTCGCTCTCTTTCTTTTCATGTTTCCCCTTCTCATTTTTCCTGTCACCATTCATTTCTATTCTCTTTCTTCCTCTCTTCCCTCCTCTCCATCACTTTCTTAATCTTTGTCGATTTTCTCTCAGTTTCTCCTCGTCTGCTGGCAGCCATGTGCCAAGATCACTACAGCGTCATGCTGGGTCACCACGCCACACACACACACACACACTCCCACGCGGCGTCAGTGCCTGTTATAGTGACAACGCTGCGGACAAAACCAACAACAGACAATATATAAAAAGGGCTGAAATTCTGTTTAATTTTAGGAGATTTCCACATCAGCGCTGCGCTCATGAACCCGGTGTTTAGACATGCATGTAGGTTTGGGAAAACCAGATAAATGGCCTCAATTATAACAGGACAGTTTTTGAGCCGTTGATCCCCAAATAGCACGGGTACTTTTGTCACTGGTTTAAAAATAGACGCTGGAGACCATGGGGAGCCTGCAGTCCCTAAAAATGGCCTTAATGTGTCTTCACAGGCCACCGTCTCTCATGTGGGTCTCATTTCTCTCTTATTTGCTGCTTTTCCCATGTTTTTTAGACATTTTAAACCGTTTCTCATCTCAAATGTTGTGAGCCTTCTGTAAACATAAGAACAGGACACAACAGGATTAAAGGACTCATCAAGTCCTGAGTGAGATTTCTACGTCTATTCTGATTATAGATCAGCTTCAGATTCTATATTAATATTGTGGAAGTGTCAATGCCTCAGTCCACAGAAGACACAGAAAATCTGCTTTAAAAAGAGCTGTCAGGACTTCCTGAACTTTGTGATGTCACCAAAAAAACAGTCGCTAGCTGAAGCCTCGCCCACCTGGACCCACCATCCAACTCTTGCAGGATTTGGTTTTACCTGAGAGAGGTAACACAGCACTGAGATGGAGATTCAGAGGAGAAGGAACAAACCCTGGTTGGTGAATGTGACGGAGAAATCTGAGCATTTGAAACTCTTTGTTTTCTGTTCTGACTTTATTACAACACACGCATGAAACATTTTGGAGCGTGTGAATCAGGGTGTGTTTTAGTAAAACAAATTACACACCGACCAAAACCTCAACCCAACCTTAAACAAAATGTTTAAACCCTGTTGTAACCCAGAGGTGAGCCAACATGTCAGATATTCTCTGACCTTCAGTGTCTTTAATCTCCAATCGTTTCATGTGCGCTCAAATTTTCTTAGGTTTGTTTTGTTTTTGTCAAACTTTCCTTTTCTATATTTTTCTCTTGTTGTTTTCATTTCAGATGTGTTTTCCTGTGTTGTCACGACTTTCTGTTTTCTAACAAATATGTCTGGGTTTCATTTTTCCTCTTTTATTCCTTATCACGTCCTGCCACACCTTTCAAAGCTCTGAAACATTTGTCTTAAGCTTAAACACTTTGAGACAAATGACTAGAAATAGAATAAATCTTCTCTTCTTTTCTCTGGATTCCTGCTGACTCAGATTGTGGCTCCCTGATTGGCTGCTTTGACTGTTTCCACGGTGATAGATGGGTTCCACCAGTCAAGGTTAGTGGTTAGGCCTGCCCGGGATCTGAACCCACAACCCACAAGCCCTTCAAAGCCAAGGCCACCAAACCAGCAGGCCACAGAGGTTTAACACCCACACCTTGGCTCCCAGTGAGGAGGGAGGAGGAGGGAGGGAGGAGGGTGGAGAGAGCCGGGGAAGGACGGATGAAAGAAAACGGAAAAATGGAGAGTGGGACATGAGAGCTTACAGGGAGGATAAGGGGGAGTCACAGAGGGAGAATAAAAGAGTCTATATGATTCAAGGTTAAATCGATCCAGAGAGACGGGACTTTCAGTGTCAGAGGTGAGAGAAGTTTGAACACAACTGTCTCACTCACTTTTCCTCTTCTGTAAAACCAAAACCAAATGCTGCATCAACACACCGTCCACCATGTTTGTTCAAATGATGAACAACATCCATTCTCAAGAGTCTGGGCTTCTGTTTGACTTTAAACACAACACAGGTTTGAATGGAGCAGTGTTGGATCAATTCAGATCAAGCATCAGATCAATCACCAGCTCACTGGCTGAAACCTGAAGACTTTCAGCAGGATGTTGTGTTGTCACCTTTGACCTTTGGTCACCTGATTCTAACTTAAACACATTTGCAATGATGACCTTTGACTTTTGACCTTTGAGAACCTCCAAAATCTAATCAGGTTGTTCTCCAATGATGATGATAAATATGAATAACAGCGACTGGACGGTCAGAACTGAAGGAAGGAAGGATGCCTCAAATACAAAGAGTTCCTGGAGGTAAACCACCAGGACCAGGACCAGGACCAGGACCAGGACCAACACTACTGTGGCTTCAGGAGTCATCCAGATGATGAAACTTCACAGGTGCTTCAGTCTGACAGTTTTGCATGAAGGAAAAATGATTTATACAATTGTGCATTAGTGAGTTTAGAGAGAAGAGAAGAAAGTGTAATTTAATCTTAGAAGAGAGACAGAGTAAGGAGGGAGGAGAGAAAGAAGGAGAAGAAATTAATGATCAGTGACAGAAGCAAGAAAAGACAAGAGAGAAAGAAGAAGAGGAAATGAGGGGCAGAGAGAAAGACGAATGACCATGAGAGGAGGTCTGTGGTCAGAGATGTGTCAGGCCCGGGTGTCTATTAAAAGTAAAGAGAACTCAGGGTCAGAGGTCACCATCTACTTCCTGTCAGTAGTGGAAATAGACAAAATTCAGCTTCCTCCCAAACAGGAGACTCAGAGTTAATCCGATACAGAGGCTGCCTTCATCTTCTCTTCTTTCTCTCACACTGTTTTGAAGTTTTCTGTTGTTGATGGTAGATTGTTTTCTACTGTTTTCTACTGCGCGTCATACAGTTTGTGCTGCGATGAAACGTTTTTCTTTCCCGTGACCTCACTCTGTCTCAGTAACGTCGGTCTAGTGAACCTCTGCTCTCCTGTCACCAACAGCCCCTCGGACAGGAAGTGAGTGCACAGCTACTTCCTGCAGAGACAGGAAACAGGAAGCAGTGGGGTTTGGAAGAGAGAGCCTGACATCCTGCAGCAGAGAAGCAAAGGAGAGAAAGACCCCCCACCCTCACCCCTCTCCCACTCCCTCAATGACATCATCGGGTCCATCCAGAGCAGTAGCAGGAAGAGTTCAGGCGACGGTGGAGACAGAAACACTTCATGAATAAACCTGCTGCTGCTGCAGAACCTGTCAAATCTGTGGTGACCGACTCACACTTCACACACTGTCTGAAACCCACGGCTGCTACAAGACGACATCCATGACTAAAACAGGAGAACCAGGTCTGCTCGCTGGTTTGTAACAGAACAACAGAAAAGGAAGAGATGATGAAGGTTCAGCAGCTTCTGTAGCTCAGGATAAAGTCACAGCAGCTGCAGGAACGTCAGTGAAACCCTGATTTACCTGATGACGGGAGCCAAGCTCTGACTGGACTATCGCTGGACATGTGGTCAGACAACTGCTGATCATTGATATCCTGCAGAGGAAGACGAAACTGAAGGAAGAGAAACGATCTCCAGTATGAACCTGTGTGTGTGTGTGTGTGTCTCTGTCTCCATGATCTTCACACAGGAGCCTTAATTAAAACGCATTCTTCATGATGACAAGTCACAGTCATGAGGAGAGAGTGAAAGAAAACATACACAGGACAGACACACACACACCATATACACAATTTACAGTGCAGTACACACTCAAGTTGTGAGTTGCACAAACTCACAAACAAACACATTTACAGTGTAAACCAGCTGCCATCTCAGATCAGAGTCTATGAAATCACACACACATGGACGACCGCAGCTACACACACACACACACACACACAGTAAATGTGTAGTTGTGGTGACTGATCTGACATCCTAACCACATGTGGCCAATAAAACACCACTGAGACAGAAAGAGACGGGAAAATCCCTCACCCTCTCTGTGTCTCTGTGTCTCTTTCTCTCTCTCTGTCTCTCTCTCTGTGTCTCTGTCTCTCTCTGTGTCTTTCTCTCTCTCTCTGTCTCTCTCTGTGTGTCTCTGTCTCTCTCTCTCTCTGTGTCTCTCTCTCTGTGTCTCTGTGTGTGTCTCTCTGTCTCTGTGTCTTTCTCTCTCTCTGTGTCTCTCTCTGTGTGTCTCTGTGTCTCTCTCTTTCTCTCTCTGTGTCTTTCTCTCTCTCTGTGTCTCTCTCTATATCTCTCTTTCTCTGTGTGTCTCTCTCTCTCTGTCTCTCTTTCTCTATCTGTCTCTCTCTCTCAAACACATGGATGTACACATTCCTTTCTTTCTGCCTCTCCCTCTGTTTCTCTCTGGAGTGTTTCTCCTCCATCTTTGTCTCCATGTTCATCTGCACCATCTATTCTTTGTCTCATAATTGTCAGCCGCTCAGTGGATCAATCAGAGATCAAACACAGATCAATCACAGATCGAACATCAATCACTCACCCAGTGTTGACTGACTCCATTTAAATGAATATTATGTTATTTTTTATTTTCCTCTGTTCCCTTCATTCTTTGTTTCCTTCCTTCCTTCCTTCCTTCCGTGTTCATTTGTCTGTTCCTCCTCTTTCTTTTCATCTTTCCTTCCTCTCTCTCCTTGTCATTCTTTCTCCTTATGTATAAAGGTGAGATGTAGTTTGTGAACGGAGGCCGAACCTTCATCACCATGGTAACAGTGATTGGAGACCTGGTTACAGCTCTGTGTGTCTCACAGTTCATGTTCACACCTTTGTTGTCAAGGTAACATTAATGACCACGTTGTTAAGATCAGAACAAAACACTGTTCAGTCTGAGCTGGTTGTTAAGAAAATCAGAAAACTTTATTTTTCAGAAGCACAAAAATATTTTAATGTTTTCAACAGCGAACACCAACAGACATGAACACACACACACACACACACACACACACACTGCAAGCTCACGTGTGTGCACTTCCAGCTGGGAAAAGGGGAATCCAGGCTTGTGTTATCTTTTCCAGTCAGAGTAACAAGCAGAGGGTGAGGTGTTCCCACAAAAATATACACCTCTTCCTCTTGCTACACACACACACACACACACACCCTTTCCGAACATCCCAAACTTCCACAGGAGTTTCCTCCTCGTTGTTCACATTCCAGTCAGTTACCTCAGCAACTCACACACACATGCTGTTAAAACCCTTTCACTAACACACACACACACTCTGTACCACACGCAGTCCCCTGCTTGGTTTTTACAGCTCAGTTAAATCGTGTAAGATTTTCTGTTGTGAAACCGAGACATAATAGAATCTCATGGAAATGTTCATAAAAAACAAAAGTTGCAAGTCAGACAAAGGGGGGGGGGGGGTAAAGAAGAAAAGATGTAATTGGGGAAAAAGAAGTTTTGCAGAAACTGGGACAAACAGCTGGAGAAAAAGAAGAGAGGGAATGATGTAGAAAAAAGAGAAAGTGGGACTGAAGTCTCATGAAGAGAGGATGAAAACTGAAGGACGAAGAGGGAGAAAGGAAAGATAGAGGAAGATGAGGTGATAAAGTGTAAATGAGGTGAAGAAGACAAAAGGGTGGGAAAAAAGAGGAATGGATAAAAGGGGAAAGACATGATGAAAAATGAGCTTTGGTTGAAAATAGAAAAATGACAGAAAGAGATGAAGTTTAGAAAATTACAAAGAACAAAACAACAGGGAGGAATGAAAGTCGTGGGAAAGAAGAAAAAGAGGAGAAAATTACAGCGAGTGGGGGCCTGCGAGGGAATAAAAGAGAGGAGAAGAAGAAAACAGACTGTCAGAGGAGAGAGAGGGAGAGAACAGTTCCTCCTTGTTCCAAATGTTTTCTCTTCGGTCCGTCAGCGGTTTGTTCGTTCAGAGGAAACTGTCCTGTCGAGCCAAAGTCTGAACCTGGAGACGACAGAATCAGATCATGGACACAAACACTCAGCCTATTGTCCTCCCCCCTTTTTTCCCACCACTCCTCTCTTTCTCTTCTTCCTCGTTTCCATCCAACAAGCAGGAGACATGAGGACGGAGGTCCACAGTGACACTGAGGACTTCACACATCAACACACTGACATCACTGATGTTCTGACACATTCTCACACTCACTGAAAGATTCACTTCACTTCTCTGACCTGGGTCCAAGTCCAGGGTCAAGTCCAGGGTCAAGTCCTGGGTCCAAGTCCTGGGTCCAAGTCCTGGGTCCAAGTCCTGGGTCCAGTCCTGGGTCCGAGTCCTGGGTCCAGTCCTGGGTCCGAGTCCTGGGTCCGAGTCCTGGGTCCAGTCCTGGGTCCAAGTCCTGGGCTTTGAATCAGAACCTACATGTGTGATTGTGCAGTAGTGTGCCAGCTGTGCTCCAGATGTTGTGGCCACGCCCCCTCCACCACAGGATCGTCCTCCTGTCAGAACACGATCAACAGCAACAAGACAATTAGAGAAAGAATCAAAGACACAGCAGAAAACATGTGAGACTAAAACATCATAAACGTTAAAGAAGATTCATCGTACGAGAGAAATAATATTATTGATTAATTGTATCAGGTTTTTATCAGGAACCCTGACTTATTGATCCAGTGTGTTCACAGACTCCAGCTCAAAGAGACCATGACTGAGTGTCAGAGAGTCCTTCACTAAACAACAAACTACAGAGTCAAAGACACACACACACACACACACACACACACACACACACACTCATGTTGCTTCATGACTGAGATTTGATAATTAATTATTATTTAATTTCAGCAGATGCAGGTGGTAACCATGACGACGGGCCTGTTTCCAGACACAGTGACTGTGACCTGTGACCTGTGACCTGTGACCTGACCGGTGTATGGAGGATTCATTGTTGATGGTAATAATAATGATGACGACTGGTCTCTGACCTGTGAACAGCTGCTTCTGACAGAAAAATCTCTGTCCCTGGTACCTTTCAGTTTGACGGCCAGATGTTGGGGGGAGTGAGGAGGCGTCGGTAACTCCTGACCGGCCTGTGACTGATGACAGAGCAGGTTGGTCTGACTCAGTGGTTTAGTCGCAAACATCATCCGCTGTTTGTTTCTAAATGTGATTAAAGATGAGAACCAACAGGAACGATGTTGTTGCTCCACAGACTCAAAAACCAAAGTGCGACCTCAGAAGTGTTTATTTTGTGACATTATTTTACAAAACAGAAAATCTCCATTTACAGCCAACACACACACACACATAGTTTTTCAAATATAAACAAAAACAAAACCATTTTGGAGACTTGAGACGATACAAAGCTGATCCCTGTCAGACAGATTTAGAAGCATCACTGTGACACTTCTGGGAAAATCCTGCTTTTAATTTGTCGTTATATGACTGCTGAGAAAATCTCCTTTGTTTTAATCCCCAAAAAATCCGGGGTGTTTCATTTTTTTCCTCAGATAATTATTACCAAAAGTCCAGAGTTATTGCACGACTGCAAAACTGCCTGTGTCTCTGATGTTCTTTGTGTGTCACAGTAAATTAAAATGGAAACAAGACTCTGTTTGGTGTCAACACAGAGGAATGTCAAATGCAGATGCAGAAGTATTTTTTAATACTTGGAGCTTGAACTGCTGCTGCCCTGTGGATCTGTCCTCCAGAGGAAATGTTTGGAAAAATCTACTGTTGCTCTGTTTGCAACCAGCGGCAGCCACAAGGAACGGTGCGGTAAATAGAACTGGTTTCTGTACGAGATCCTCGATTTTCTTCTACTGTTTCATGTAGGAGAAGAAAAAACGTATTGTCTGTAGGACTAATGTGGAACAGATGCAGGATCGAGCCCAGAAGAGAAACTTCTGCTTCTTCCTCTGACTGTATATAAAACTATTACATGATAGATGCTACATAAAAACACACAGACACACACACACACACACACACACACATATCTCTACAGTGGCTGCAACTGATGCTTTTTCATTTTCTCAGCACAAACAAAAACCACAAATTCTCATTTGAATCGTCAGCCATGTTGGTGAACGACACCAGGGAGGGAGCAGAGTGTAAAAGATGACCACAGAGATCAATGCATTTCTTTACATACACATGCACATAGAACGCCTTCATATGTGAATCATGTTCAGAGGAACAGTTTGTGCTCATTCATTGTCTTCTTTTGAGTGACTGACTGTGGAGTGACTGACTGACTGTGCTCCAGTGCAGCGCTGGAGCCGGGAGGTGATTAGCCTAGCTTAGCATAAAGACTGAGAGTAGAGGGGAAGTTCAAAACTGACTCAGCAAACTCCAAAGCTCATCAGAGATAAATAAGACAATGCTGATGGTTTAATGTTTCATCTCAGAGCTTCTCTGTGTTGTATGCACTGAATGAACAAAGTTAATTATTGAGTAATGAAGTTCATTACTAACATCAACAGATGCACATTTTTGCTGCAGTCACCTCCAGGCTGCAGTTTCACACTAACACACACACACAGCAGCTTCAGCTCTCATCTCTCTCAACAAGGAAGTAAATCGGCACATTTCTTGAGAACATCAAGCGTTTCCTTTAAGAATCTATCACACATCAAATCAAAGCACTGTCCCCTCTGTACAAGAACATTTTAATAAGTAGTGCTCCTTCTATACAGCTAAGACATTAAACCCAGTGCAAAGAGAACATTTCATAGTGTCAGTTTCTCCTTCACGTGCTGCCAGGAGGCCCAGCATCAAAGTTCATACAGTAAACAGCATCAAACCAAGGTTTCCAGCACTGAGCCACCATCCATACGTTCTCAAGGAAACCATGTGATCTCTGTAGTGTGGTGTTACTTCTGCTCGACTTTGCCAATGTGCAGACAGTACATTTCATTTGTGTTTGCAGACCTGGTCCAATGAGGCTCAGTCTTCTGATATCTGTGGAACTAAATTGCACTTTTTTTTTAACTTAAAAAAAATGAGTGATATGTTTGTTGTAGCAGAGGTTAAAAAAGAATGATATTTTAATCATCAACATTTTTGTGTTTGCCAAGAATCAAAGCAAGTTAAAACCTCCAGAGTTTGGCATGAGGCTTTGACATGAGGCCCTGTCATGGACTGAGAGGATGGAGAGCGAACTGCAATTATCATGGTCAGAAGAAACCCCGACCCAGCGTGTAAAACATCCTGATAGTTTGTGGGAGACATCAGTGGTCTGGTCCAGGTCCATGGTTTCCCGACAACTCTGCTGAGAGATACGTGGAGGCTGGATCCAGTCTCTCCCATCAAGTCTGTTTTCTCTCCAGAGTCCGTCCTGCTTTGTGCTTCATGTTACCGTTTGTCTAAGATAAATTCATCTGAACTCCATGAAGTTCAGTGGAGATGAGTGTGTGTCCGCTCCTGAGATGAAATTACAACAACAGCAACTATGAGATGAAACTCAGATCTGTGAAGATGTGCAATTAAAGCCCATTAACATCATCATCCTCTGGGATAAATGTCCCGTAGTGTTTCCTGTCACTGAGGGTTTACAGACAAAATAAGTGGAAGAACTTTTTTAAATGACAGTGGGAATCTTTGGGAAATAAACACAACAATGACGTGAGAGTAAAGTATGAGCCAAAACTGATGATGTTTCCTCTCTATCACAGAACAGTGAACCAAACCAGCCTGTGCAGTATGTAGAGTTATCCAGTGATACAGGCGCTGTAGTACACAGCACTGCTGGCATCAGACAGAGCCGATATGAGTGGGCTGCTCCCTTCGTCACACCCATTAGCACCACTCAACATGATGCCGCTGACACTACTATTAATGATTCCACCTATACTATTGCTGCTGCGCCCCCCCGGGACTTTGGGCCCGCCCCCACAGCCCCCACCAAGTCCAAAGGCCTCCTCTCGATTCCTTCCAATATTCACATACTGGTCGAACTCATGTCTGTCAACCTCGGACCAGAACTCAGCTGAGGAGGAGCCCAGATGAGCTGAGGAGTCAGAGTTAGAGGGCTCTAAGTGCACAGGGGGGAGGAAGGTTGACGATGGGATGGAGGATGAGCAGGAGGAGGGGGAGGTTTCAGGGGGAGGGGAAAGCTGCCCCAGATGAGCAGGGGTGAAGTGGGCAGGATTCGGGGCTCCGCCCCCGTACATTTGACTGAAGTAACCGACTGGAGCCGTACTCAGGGGCGTCTGGTGGCATTTGATGGGCTCAGAGAGGCTGATGGTTGGCTGGGGGAAGGAGCCAGGTGAGGGGGAGGTGGACAGAGAGGGTGGACACTTGACTGGACTCCTCAAGGCGATGTGATGACCAGAGGCATGAGCAGGATTCAATCTGGAGTTGACCAACACTGAGGTGACGGAGCTCATGTTGGAGTCAGCAGAACTCATTCTTGAACTTCGACCTGGACTCAGACTGGAGCTCAGACTGGAGGCGACACTCATCCCTGAGCTCTGAGTGTGTGCTGCTGCACCGTGCATGGAGTTGTGGTGGCTGTGGTTGTTGTAGTGATGGCTGTAATGTTGGTTGTGAGGGTGGAGGTGGTGGTACCCACTCCAGCCTCCCATCCCCCCCTCCTCCTGCATGTGCTGGGGAAAAAACACAGATTCCCCAGCTCCATCCTCCAGAACATCCAGAGGGGACATCTCTGGAGTGGGCAGGCCATAGCTCTCCAGCTCTGGGTGTCCTGGACCCTGGAGGTCCCTGAAGTGCCCCAGAGAGGGCAGCAGGTGGTGGGGGTGATGGTGGTGAGCGCCTGGATGTCCATAAGCAGAACCCCCAGAGACGCCTTCTGCACCCAAGGCGCTGACGCCAGGTCCTAATCCAAGGCCTGGTGCTCCTCCCTGGGCCAGGCTGTGGAGCAGGAGCCCCGGTTCAACCCGCTTCAATTTCTTGGTGGTCTTTTTCCGGCGAGGCCTGTACTTGTAGTTGGGGTGATCCTGAAGGTGCTGGACTCGCAGTCGTTCTGCTTCCTCCACAAACGGACGCTTATCTGTGGCACTCAGGGCTTTCCACGACTGACCTGGAAGGTCCGACAAAGACACAGTTGGAGAACAATAAACATCAGAAACAGTACCGTGAGAGAGAAGGTCACTGCCAACATCGTCTTCATCAGACACTTCATCAGAACTTTAAAAATGTAAAAATGTTGTTAAAATCATTCATGTTCCCTTAAAATAAAAACTAGAAAAGGATCTGATCATCAAGGATCTGCTGATCAATCAAAGCTGGAAGATGCTCTGGTTTATTTCACACGCTCTGTTGATGATTTGTTGCACACAGCTTCGTTTTATGTCTGAACTTAACATAAACACAGTCACACTCATATTCACAGTCTTTGTTCTGGTTGTTGACACCACACACTTCGTGGTTGTTTTTTGTTGTTGTTGTTTTGTTTTATCATAGAGACCTCAAAGTGCAGCAGCAGAGTGATCTGAGTGTGTAACACATTAAAATAAACATGTTAAATATAAAGTATATTTGTGAATATGTAACTTTCTTTGGTTAAAACTGTTATGAAAATGGCTTAAAAGGCATTTCATGAAGGTTAAAACACTTTGATAAAAGAATTAAAAGTGTAATAAGTAGGTTTAAAAAGGTTGAAAACATATAAATGTACATTGTTAAATACTTCATTTTATTTTGAAAAGTCCACGGTGAAAGGAGGAAGTACTGGTTGGACAACACTGGTCCTTCATTGGTTAGAGGTGCGTGATTCAAAGTACATACCGGAAGTGAGGGGGAGAGGTGTGTTGATGTGAGGAAACAGGACAGACCTGAGACGGCGGAGTGACGTCACTCACGTCACGTAGTTTATATACTGAACACTCCTGGTCTACACCTGGTCTGTGAACACCTGCAGACGTTTCTGTTGGCGCTGCGCACCTGTGTAGCTAGCTTGTAAGATGATTCTGAGTGCGTTATTAGCATTCGTTAGTAAAAGCGAATGGACTGTAAAGCTAACTCTGCTAATGCTAACGGATGTGACGCATCGTTTCAACGCAGAACGTTGTGGATCCTTCTGAAACGCTGCTGGTGTGTGGAACAAGTCATCCACCTGGGGGAGACTGCGCCGCCATGACACCCTGCTCCACCTGGGGGAGACCGCGTCGCCATGACACGCTGTGTGCCGTCACACTGGACACCTGCTACAGCATCGTCCCTCACCAGAGACTCAGACCGGAAACTGTCGCTGACTCCAGGTAACATCTTTATTTTTCACACCGCTGTGGACCGAGCGGGGGGGGGGGGGGGGGGGGGGGCGTTTCCTTTGTTGTAGTTAAAGGTTAATTCAGTGAAACTTAAATATTGGCAGAAGTTCAGTAATTATCTGATAAACCAAACTGATCTGAGGTTTTATAGTTTCCTATAAGTCTGAGTAAATAGTTGATTTATAATAATGATAATAAACCTCAGTGTCATCACAATGAAACTCATTAATGCTGCTTATTACAAATAAAGTGAACCACGACAGTTATCAGGGTTATATAATTTCAAGTTTTTTATTACCGGTTAAAATGAGTTGTTATGTGAAACCTGTGACTGAAAGGCGACTCCCTGTGTGACTGTGTGGTGAGTTCATGGAAACAGTAGAAATGAGGAATTCGATGCTGCGAGCTGAACATAGTCTATATAGTGTCGTTAGTGTGTGGTGTTTAATGTCCTCACACAGTGATAGAGCAGATGTTCTGTGATCTCTGCCTCCTCTTCAGAAATCCATCCGTCATATGTAAAAATAAAAAACGTCTCCACATGCACATTTTAAGGCAGACTGAAGTTTCCTCAGTGGATGAACGTGGTCCGTTACGTTACACGGGGCTCAGAGGTGTTTGTGATGACATTTTTAGTTTTAGTCCAGTTTGAAGCCGGAGGATCAGAGCCGATCCACGTCACGTCAGTTTACTGTTAGAGCAGGACTCACACATCTGACACCTGCCGAAGAGTCTGAACATGTTCAGCACTGATTAAATAAGTTGATTTATAATCTACTAATTAGCTCCATGTGTGTTCCTATGTAATATAATAAAACTAGTGTGAAGTCCACAGACAGAATTAGAAAGGCGAATGGTTCAGATCTACAAATGAACTGTCAGTTGAATCATTAATGTGAATTGCAGATTATTTCATTTCCATATCAATATGTTTATTGGTGTGTCAGATGACCTGATGGTCACATCTATGTTATATTAGTATTATTAGAGTCTAAATGAGTTTGTCAGAGTGAGAGCAGAACAAACCCAGTGACAGTGACTTCAGTAGAGCATCTTCACACTAAAATGGTCTCAGCTCCTTAAAGTGATGATCTGATCTGGAAGATTCTGCACTTGAAGAGATAAATTCATATTTACATGAATATATTTTGCTGTGTGAACTTTAACCCTCGGTGTGAAGTCATCGGTTCTGCTGCAGCAGCTTTGCTGTTGTGTAGAAGTTTTTCCTATGGTCTTACCGAGCATCTTGCTGAGCACAGCGTTGTGCAGGTCCGGGTTCTGCAGGGCCAGGCGCTTCCTCTCGTCTTTGGCCCACACCATGAAGGCGTTCATGGGCCTTCGGATCCTCTGCTCGCTCCCTGCAGCCTTCCCGTCCGCCGACACTCCTCCGTTCTGGGTCAGGTCTGGACTCTGTCCCCCTGAAGTGGGCGTCAGAGAAATCCTGGGTTCTCCTCTCCTCATGGTCCCGGGTCCAAGGCCATCAGGAGAACTACAGTCCCCGGAGAGGTTCTGTTCAAAACCCATTTCAGAATCAGAGGCGGGACTCGGGGTTCTGGAGGTCCAGGGGCCCCCGAGGGACACCTGGCCTGGATGCAGAAGAGTTTCTCTTGACAAGCTGGGCTCGGTTAAATTCATTCCAGAACCGGGCTCGGATTCAACTTTTAGTCCAAATGAAATTCTGCAAACGTCTGTCTCAGTTTGTTGGGTTGCAAAGTTCTGGAAAAGATTTGTAACTCAAAGTGTTTGAGACGAGAAAGTTCGAGAGAGGAATTTGTTGGATTTGAAGCACAAATCCCAAAGCAAAGCATGGAGATGTGAGAGGAGGAGAGGAGGAGGAAGAAAGAGAAAACAAACACGATGTGGTGCAGGATATTCCCCCAGAAAACGATCCTCAGTGACTCTGCCTCTTTCTTCTCTGCTCTCAAACACAACAGTTCTTGTTTGGAGTGCGGCTGCAGCGGTTTGTCCAGAGCTCGATCCCCTCCGTCACTCAGGCCGTCCGTCCGACTCTCTGTCTCTGCGTCTGTCTGCCCCGCTGCAAAGTTTTGAAACTTGTGGCCAGATTTAACCGACCCACGCTGTGTATATATACCCCGCCCTGACCAATCAGATAAATATATAGCTGAGGATTTAACCAATGAGATGCCAGGTGCGCGAGGAGAAGGAACGAGTGTATGTGGGAGACGAGGAGGGGGGAGGGGAAGAGGAGGAGGAGGAGGAGGAGGAGGGGGTGGTGGTCCAAACGCTGCCTTTCCCTCTTTCCTCCTCTATGACCGCCACCCTTTCCTCCCCCCTGAAGCTTTACACACACACACACACACACTGTCCGTCTGTACAGGGAGATGTAATCAGAGAGGTTCCATTGTTTCTGCCCAACTGAGAGTGGAGCTTCTCACACACACACACACACACACACACACACACACAAGAGTACACATTCAAGACACGCTTGCATGCAAACAGAAGAACACACACTCACACAGGCACACATATAAACGTACAGATCCAAACTCTAACACACACACATGAAACAACACACTGAAATGAGAGATAGACATTTATAACCAGAGCTGCACACAAATGAGAGACAAAGCACACACACACACACACACAGAGTCTGTGTTTCTATATGTGTTAGTGTTGGCGTTCAGTGTATGTGTGTGTGTGCGTGTGTGTACTTGAGGGCAGGACAGCGGTAACACAGTCAACCACAGTCCCAACCAGAGCAATTAGTGGCTGAACTTAACAACAACTCATTGGGGAGAGAAGGGGGGGTGGGGATGGGGTGGGGTGGGTGAATGGTTGGGGGGGGGGGCAGTTGCTCAAAACAGATACTCAGCTGAACTTAAATGCTCCATGAGTTTGAATGTGGAAAACGGTTGCAGAGTTCTCACAGGAAGTTGATGAGAACGGCACCAGGTCCAGATGCTGCTGAAGATCTTTGACTCTCTGTTGTCACACCTGAGACGTGAGGCGTTCAAGCGCCGCTCGGACGTCCCGTAAACAGTAGCATGACAGCGATGCATTCATGAGCCTCTCTGGGTTGTAGCAAATCTGATGGCAGAGGATGTGGTGTGATGAATGGTTGAGGGACTTTGGCAGCTCATGACGTGAAATGTGTCAGTGTGATAAAAATAAAAGATGTTGTTGTATTTCTCAGAAGAAAACTCACAGGAACGTGTGTTCTGAGCGACACAGACACTGAACTCACTGTTGTTTCAACATGAATATTATATGTGGTGTGTTTGTCTGCCTGCCAAGGACACCCACCTCCCCACTCCCCTTCCTCCACCACAGTATAATTACCCCCTGCAAACACACACACACACACACACACACACACACTTTCTTTCCTCCCCACGCCCTGCTCCAGGGGAGACTGCTGTGGCGTCTCAGAGCCTCCTGCTCAACCAACCAGGAACTACTCCCACTTACCGCTGCTGTGTGTGTGTGTGTGTGTCTGTGTCTGTGTGACCATGTGTGTGTGTTCCACATCTTTACATCTTTATGTCATTGTTTAAATTGAGTCTCCACCACCTCCTTGGATCCCTGATCTGTTCACACACATTGTCTGGTTGTCGTCGCCAGCAGCTGGTCTGAGGTCAGTTTCACTTCTGATCATCTGAGATTTAAAAATTTGCTCTGAATTCATTTTGGTCCATTTATTCAGCTTTTTGAGAGGTGAGTGGCAGCGTTTTACAGATGCTCTGTGAGCTCTGGACTGTTAAACCAAATGAAAACAACGACCGAACACAGTGAGTTAAAGGCACAATGTGAAACTTATTTGACTTTTTATTAGCAAAAATCAAATATTGCTTTCATAAATACCTATTCACCGAAGTAGCTTAGAGTGAGTTGTTTACAGATACATAGGTGGTGGTGCATCACCATCTTTGAATACGGTAGCTGAAGGGGACAAACTTGGTTCGCCTTTCGCGTTTTACCCGTAAATCCCCGTGTGTTGTCGGGGGTGATGAGGAAAAGCAAGCAAAGATGACTATGATGAAGAAAGCGCCCTGTGGTTCATTGTACTTGCCATTTCCCCATTGAAATGGAGGACCATGCATACTCTGCCCCATGAGATGAGTGACGGCAAACCACCCAAGAAAAGACAAAGAAAACATGATCGGCATAAAACGAGGGTCTACATCGGCGTAGCTTTTCCCAGGCAGAGACAACTCATGAGCGAGAAGGACTTGAAAACGGACGCGGAGGTTGCAGGCTTTCTGCTAGACAGGTTTATTTGGCGTAATGTTAGAACCAGGGCAGTGCAGACCAGCAACTACTGTCTCCTTGCGTCTCCTCATGTCCTGTTGCGTCCCAACAGTTCCACTGCTCCTGCTGAGCTCTCCCTCCCCCTCTCACATCATCATATGATCTCTGAGTCTGCAGGCCCAGAAAAACTGTCACTCTGTCGTTTTGTTACATTGCTCGTTTAGAACTAGCACTAACAAATTACTGTATCACATCTGTTGGCAAAAATGACCGTAGCTATTAGCTATTAGCAGCAGCATGGTACCAAATACATGTTAATTATGGAGGACAGGCTTAGAACTTATCAGCATTAGTAACAAAACAGAATACGTATCGTTCTGTGCCTCATCATTTGATGGAACACTGTGCATGAAGTTGACAAACTGACACGTTCTTGACCCCTTCGGGCTTCCGTAGTGGTAATAACACGTTTAGCGGAGGGGGTGCCAGAGAGTACTGTTCGGTTGTTTGCATTCTATTAGCGCACCACTAGATGGGAGTAATTCTCACACACTGGGGCTTTAGTTTGAATATGGCACCACTTTACATCTTATATGATACATAATATCACGTGTAATGTCACAGCAGAGTCCCTGTGTGAGCTCAGCTCAGCTGCAGAGCAGAGACTCCCAGCACAGTATGAACCAGATCGGTTCCATGCGCCAACATTTTTTTCCTTTTTTTTCCTATCGCCCTGGCATGAAAGGAACATTTCATGTGTTGCGGACATGCATGAAAAACACTGGATTTCCCTGTATTTTGATTTAGATTAAATGTAATGTAGACCAATCGGTTCATTGTAAATCATATATTGATGAAAATGTGGTGATTTGTGTAGATACGGAGCCCCGAGGCAGCGCTGCTCTTCTGTCCAGTTCACACCTGAAGCTTCAGTGTACATTCAGACAAACTAATGTGGCTGCCACAGGTGTTAGACTTCATCAATGAAACCAACATTTATCTCCAAAAAAGAGTTAAACCAGGGATGACGACGGAGGCTGACAGGCCGATCACCTCAGGAGTCCGGCTGCTCCTCTGAGATGACCTGCTGCTCCCGGTCGGCTGGTCCCACAGGTGAATCTTCACGTCTCTGAAAATGTTGGAGCAAACTTCCCAACAGGCATCATCTGGATAAACTGACCACAGACTGGGATCTTAACAGTTACTGTCTCACATGAAAAAATAACAGCTCTACAGAGTTTAACTGCTTTACTGCTGTCACTGTGGGTTGGAGTGAATCTCACATTCAGTACAGTACATGCTAATGCAGTATAGGGTTGTAAAATATATGTACATGCACAGAAGCTGTCTGGAACCGATCGTGTTGTGGTACCACCTGGGTACTAACAGCTACAAACCCTGGACAGCAGCTCAAATGTTAGCATGCTAAGCTTGTGGAATTAAATTTCTAAACTCACTGATGGAACGAAAAAAATAATCCCAAAATGTCTGATTCCATGAGCTGCCCCCAGATATTTGACATGCTAAGCTGCTACAGCATCAGGGTTCATCCTCTGTGCAGCATGAATCTGAACATCAAACCAAACCAACAACTGTTGAGATGTTTCCTGCAAAGAACCAATATGGCCTCCAAACATAGATCTATGGCCAAGTATTATTTACGTAAGTTTTTTTACATATGCTTTCATACAGTGTGATCACCATGGCAACCAGCGGTGAATGATGAAACAGTGGAGCAGCAGCCTCCTTCACTTTCACCTCGTCTCCTCTGGTCTTTTATCAGGACGCCACAGATTCATTCTGTCACATCGGCAACAATAAGAGAGTGTGTGTGTGTGCGTGAGAGAGAGAGAGAGAGAGAGAGACACAGAGAGAGAGTGTCGTAGCACCACACCTTTGCCACAAAGGAAATTTGGCAGGGACTCCAGACTTTGTGGCGAGAAAGAAAAGAGAGAGAGAGAAAGAGCGAGAGAGAAAGGAGGACATGGCAAGAGACGTTTTTCCTTATAACATTGATAATACACACACACACACACACACACACACTCACACATACTATGATACACAAACAAAAACGCACCCACATTCTGGACAAGAACCCAAGACACAATGGCATCGTAATGGGTGTGTTTACTAGTGTGTGTGTGTGTGCGTGTGTGTGTTTATGTGTGGGAGAGGTCATGTTCACACACTGTTCTATTTTCGAACGCGCCGAAGGAGGGAAGTGTGTGTGATGATGGATGGGAGACACACACACGCACACACATACATATCGTTAACACGGGTCGCTGCGGGAATCCCCCACCTCTATCACCTAGTGACACACACACACACACACACACAGAGTTGCATAATGCTGCTGCTCAGAAGAAACAACAAACACATGCAAACACATTTACTTTGTGACCTTTGACCTTCATAGACTGGACATCATGAACTCTCAGTGACACTAAAACATAAAACCAGAGTCATGTTTTTTTCTGGGGGGGGGGGAACTTGCTCCTGATTGGCTGGAAGTCATGGACTGATCTTTGGTCTAGTCAGTAAAATGTAGTTGTTGGTAAAACAAATTGTTGCGTTCGAACAGTCTGACCTGATGACGTCACTAAGACTGAGTCTACTTTTACCTAAGTATTTCTACAAACGGACTTCTTCCCCCCTCCATTAAAAAAAAAAATCACATCCCGTTTAACTTTTAAAATGCCAATCATAACATAGTATAGCAGTACCACAGCGTACTTCCGGTCTGATCTTTCTTTGCTGTAGCCATGACAACAGTCATCCTTTGTGTTGTAAAGAGCTGTTCAGATGTAGCATCTGTTGCGCACACAAATCCGTTACTACTGGAGCGGCGCACCACATGTCATGTGATAAGAATTAACCAGCTCAGCTGACCTGCTACAGCAGCACCATGCTACTCCCCCCGCCCAGCCCCCTGTGCAAACAAACACTCTGTTCTCCTCCTCCACACATAAACATGAAAACAGTGTTTTGAAAAGTCGAAGGAGAAGGAGGTTTTGAAAATATCGGTGTTCAAGGACCGAGAGTGGTGTTCAGGTGGGTGATCGACCGTAGCCGGTTTCTGCCATTTGTGTTTACGTGTGGACATGGTCCAGGTGACTAACATGCTGTGAAGGGACATGAGTGTGTTAACCACAGACATCCCAGTGGCCTCCTGGTGGCGCTAGAGGAAAAGTCAGGTTGATCTTCTGGGAACGTGAGCATCTGCATGAAGAGTCAGGACCAACAGACGACGCTCTGATGGAGCTTTTGCGCTGCAGCAGCACGTCACTATGGTTATGGAATTGTGTTGTGGGTGTGTTGATGTGTTGGCGAGATGACAACCTACACCATGATGTCACTATGGTTACAGAATTGTGTTGTGTTGTGGGTGTGTTGATGTGTTGTTGAGCATGGACAAACCAACATGAAACTACATTACGTTTATGGTTGCAGCTCTGGTTGTGTTGTTTCCAGTGCTGATGCTGTGTTGTTGTGTGTTGTGTTGTTTCCAGTGCTGATGTTGTGTTGTGTTGTTTCCAGTGCTGATGCTGTGTTGTTGTGTGTTGTGTTGTTTCCAGTGCAGATGTTGTGTTGTGTTGTTTCCAGTGCAGATGCTGTGTTGTTGTGTGTTGTGTTGTTTCCAGTGCAGATGTTGAACCTGCTGACTCTGCTTGAATCTACTCGTGTTCTGTCTGGAGCCGTTGCCGTTGGTTTCATAAAACCCAGTGTTGTGTTCAGAAGGTGCTGCTCAGAGAAAATGAGTCTGGGTTGTTTGGTGTTTTGCTGCTGTTAGATGTCGCCACGCTCGTTTATGTGTTTGTGTGTGATGGTTTATGATTCAAAAATACTTGGGTGTGATTGAAACATTAAAGTTTCCCTTGAACTGGAGCTTTAGACCAAACTTTACTGAGCTGTCGTCAGGTCCTGGAGCCGTCCAAACTCTCATTTAACAATTTCATAAATATCAGCCCACGTGTTTTTCCAAACAGCTGAAAAGGCCGATCATAAACATTTTATTTTTCCCTTTTGGAGACACAGTGACAATCTGAAAACATCTGAAGCTCACACTGATTCCTCCAGCCTGTCTTCATCTCCTCTGTATCTGTGAAAATCAAACTGTTTTATTCTCCAAATACAAACAACCTGAATAAACAGGTGGTGAGATGTGATGTGTGTAGATAGTGCAGATGCAAGCTGGGAGCAGAGGACACTGAATATGTAAACTTTATTGTCTGTTACAAGATGACAAAAGATCTGCTGACAGTGGAAATGATTCAGTTCAGAATTCAGTCAAAGGAACTGGAGCCTAATGATGGAAGAACCGATGATTATAGAACTGATTATAGAACGAATCATGGTAGAACAAATGTTGATGGATCAAATGATTATAGACAAAGTCACTCAAACTGATGGTGATGATGATGATGATACAACATGTTCAAATGTAAAACACCAAACTAAATGAACCTGTGAATTCATTCTTTAATATTAACACTGACTCACTCCCACCTGTCCTTTAGTAACCTTCCACCCCAGCTCACCTGTTCTCTGATTGGCTCCCTCATAAACCACACCCCTTCACACACTCTCTGTGCCACCTCACATTTAGGACGTCACCTGTAGATGCTCATGCCCATATATATATACTGACTAGATGCTGCCTTGCACTTCTCAGCGTACGTTAACAGCATTGCCATCCTGGGACGGTGTATCACACTATGATGATATGACTGATATCTCGTGAATAACATGGACCGATGATGCTTACATGTATCAAACCAGTTTTAAAATGTTAAAAGACATTCTGTTATTTGTTGAGAAACATATATGCACCATGCCAACATGGTGGCCACGTTGAAGTATTCCACTCAATAGAGCTTGCCTGGCTCCTGCCTCGGTTTCCTACAAACAAATTCTTCAGACTTTTCGCCACTGTAGGGGTCAAGGGTCAGAGGTCAGCCTCACACAATCGGACTGGTTTCCTTAATCAGTGATCCTTGGATCAGTTTAATGGCTGCTGGTGTCTGGAGCACATATCAGAGGTATGTATCTCTGTAGATCTGTATCTCTGTGTGTTTGTACCTGCTCAGCCTCCACCATCTCTGTGTTCACAGCTCAGCCAGAGACAGTCAGCATCCGGCTGCACTGTCAGCTCTCTTTCTCTGTCTATTCATAGCTCAGCAGCACAGCTTATCATTTCTTATCCTGTAATTAATGTGCTGCAGCACCACAGGACGATCTACGACCTTTCCCACTGAACACGACGCCTCTGTTCTCCACGTTCTCCATGTTCTCCAGGCCAACACTTATTTGTTCTCTCATCTCTTGTGTCCTGTTGTCTTGTCTCTGTCATTTTCTCTCTTTCTTTAAGTCTCTCTCATGCTACTTCTCTCTCTCTCTCTCACTCACTCACTCACTCACTCACACACACACACACACACACACACACACACACACAGTGCTTCCCTGACAGAAGTATTCAGATATATGTTTTACTTCTGTCAACACTCAGGAAGTCTCAGAACAGACAACGCGCACACAGACATTCAGGAAGGTGAGCAGCAAGGGTCAGGAGATAAAAAGAGAGATGCATTATGGGAAAGTGACCAGCAGTGACCATGTGATGCCATGATCAGGATTATATGAGTCATCATTTATGATGGATAGATCAGTGAGTCAGGTTCAAGCTTCAGGTTCATGTGTTGGTCGTGCTCCTTTTTTTATTCACGCGTGTGTGTGTGTGTGTGTGTGTGTGTGTACAGTCTATATATGTTTATGTATTTGTACATTTTCTTTATAACACCAGTGAAAAGCACAAAACCTAAAATCTTTCTGTGTGTTTCACTTCAGTTCAGATCTTCTGTGGCTCAGAGTGGAACATGAAGGTTTCTCCTGCACTATGAGCTGATGCTCAGCGCCATGGTTAATGGTTGCATGGTCTTTGTTTCATGAGCAAAATGACTGATGGTACATTTTTAAAGACAGTATTATGGAATGTCCAGTGTTTTCAGACTGACATGTAGAGACTTTGAAGGCAGCGTGTCTCGGGTTTCAGCTGTTCCCATTATCGTTTATGGGCATTTTGTCCTATTTTAGTGAAAGTATACATCAGATCTGTGCCAAGAACCAAAGTATACCAGTCCTCCTGATTACAAGTGTGAGTGGAGCCAAGAATGTGGTGGCAACAGGAAACAAATAAAGCAGTCGGACTGTGGGGATACAGTAAGTGTGTGTGTGTATGTACATATATATATATATATATATATATGTGTATACACACACACACACACACATATATATACATCTGTATGTATATATATATGTTTATAGTGAATGCTGGTGACATTCTCAGCATATTGTGGAGTTTAAGTTTGTGAAATAAAGTGAAATATGATGGATAGACATAGCTGTGTGACAGTCGTGGTGCCTGCTGGTTTTCTGAGACGCTTCCATGGATGTGATGAGCAGTCTGGAGATGGACAGACAGGAAGTGTTCGTTTACCAGCAGCTTTAAATTACAAACCTTCGCTGAGCTGCTGAGTTATTCATTATAGTCTCGTCTCATTTAGCAACTGCATGAGCTTCAGTTCTGTCAGCCCCTGTCAAGACAAACCACGCTGCCTAATAACAGCGTCAAGGTTTAGAGCTGAGAAGATCAGAAGGTCTGGGAAAATGTGTAAAGGAATAATTAAGAGTGTGATCTGCTCTGAGGAGGCAGACACCATTGCATTGAGGCCGCCATCATCGCAGTGAGGCCGCCATTTTTGCAGCACTATTCACACTCTAATACTGTTTTGAGGTTTTTTTTCTGCGGGTGCAGGCAAACAGGAAACTAAAACCAGAGACTAAAAAAGGTCAAAAGAGGAAACTTGCTGTTGCTACATGAGGACAGTGACATGATACGTGACCTGCTGCTTCGTGCTATTGATAGAAGTGATTGATGGTGATATTGATGGCGTATCAATGTTACTTACAACTGTCACCTTTTTTTGACCATTTTAATGACTGCATGTGGAGACACTGAAGGCAGCATGTAACCAGATGTACCGTGGTCACAGCAGAGACAGAGCTGGCAGTTTAATGTGATGTTGGTTGTTGATTCTCAGTGGACTCAGCACTGTGAGCTCAGTCATTCATAAACCCCACTAACTGCAAAGGTTCAAATAACTGGTGATGTGTAGTAACGACCTATTGGCAGGTCATGAAAAAGTCACTGATATATTGTAATCAGTGATCTGTCATCTTGATGTTCACTATATGAACCATGGACTCAGATCCAACATCCAGCCACACATGACATGCTGCCTGCTGTGAAGTGAAGCTGCAGTCTTGACACTCTCAATTACTAGCTGCATTGAAACTGTTTATTATAAGGTAACCATGGTGAAGTATGAACACTTTGAGATGTAGTAAACTTTAGTATCCACTTTCATAGAAAAGATGCAACTATGACTATAAACCAGTCGTATTTCACATGTTCACACTGCACACCCAGAGCTTCCAAACTCTTTTCACACACACAGTTTCAACATGTTTGCAGTTCCTCGTAACCTCAGTCTGTGCAGCCGCATGTTTCTGGCTTCACTCACACACATTCCTTCAGACTGGTATGTGCCACTGACCGAGCAGCAGGGTTCTTCTACACTCCTGGATGTCACACACTCACACTCAGTCATATTCATCTTGTCTGATTATGAGTCTTTTGTAGCCAACCACCTTAGCACACCGGACCTTACATCTTTTTCTGCTCACTGCTTTCTGCTGATCTCTGCTGATCTCTGCTGATCCCTCCATCCAGCACCTGGAACTCTTCTTTGTGCAACTTCTATTGTGTTTTAAATGTGTAAATGTATTTTTAATGTGATTTGGTTTGGATGTGATCAGTTGTGTACGTCCCTGATTTTTGCACATAATTTTCTCCACGTAAACAAAGAGAAATGTTTCTACCCTTTGTATGTAAATGGTTAGGGTTAGGGAAGGGGAAATAAGGAAAATACAGGCAGGCGAGGCAGTTTTATTTGTATTGCCTGTTTGTCTCCAAGGGCTTTACACAGCATCATGACAACATCCTCTGCCCTTAGACCCTCACATCTACTGAGGAAAGACTCCCAAGAAAGGTGAGGTGAGGAGCTGAGGAGCTGCTGGAAATGTAGAAATGACGCCATTTTCAAATGTTTGATGTCAGGACGTTGATTGTGTTTAGACACAATCAGGAAATGTTCCAACGGCTAGACTGTCCCATTTACCAACGGTTGACACAGCCATCAGAGGAGGTGCCTCCAAAGCTGCTAGATAGACTGTAGGCTGCATGCTCCAAAGGGGTTTGATTGATTGATTGATTGATTGATTGATTAATTGATTGATTGCCAACAAAATCAACACTATACAAACTGTCATTGTGTCCCCATCAGAACACACACTGGAGCCCAGGGAAGTTTCTGTTGTGTTGTGTTGTGTTGTGTTGCGTTGCGTTGTGTTGTGTTGTGTTGCGTTGCGTTGTGTTGTGTTGCGTTGCGTTGTGTTGTGTTGTGTTGCGTTGCGTTGCGTTGTGTTGTGTTGCGTTGCGTTGTGTTGTGTTGTGTTGCGTTGCGTTGGTCTCACAGCTTTACAACATGTGCAGAAACCTGAGCTGCAGCCAGTTTGGATCTCACTCAGTGTTTTGAAGCGTGGGACTTGTCACATCATTAACTTTCGCTGTGACTTTGAGTAAAGTACTTCATCACTTTGTAAAGTGCAGAGTTCGATAAGTGCAGTTTTATAAAGTTTATGATTCTGACTGTTAAACATTCAAACGTCCTCAGAAATCTGCTTTAACTGACCTGCTGTGTTGGTAGGTCGTGAAGTTCTGGACGTGGTTTTCGCACGTAGACGACGAGAGTGTGCAGCGTTCCACGTATTCACTCTTTGTTTCATAAACACACCAGCGCCTGTTTAGTCTCTACGTTTCCACTTATCTTATTTTTCCCATTTCTCTACTCTTTACTTCTGCTCACAACAACTTTCTGTAAACTCCCCACATTTTTCTGACTCGTGTTCATTTCCGGCTGCAACTGAATATCGTCTGTCCATCGGACGTGATTCTGAAAGAGAGAGAGAGAGAGAGCAATGTACACAATACAAAAAAATAGGAAGGAATGGGGGGGGTGAAACAAGTGGGACTGGATTGTTTTGTGTAACAAGCAGGAGTTGGGTGGTAGATAAGTGTTTTTTTCTTTCTGTGGTGTACGAGTGAAGTCTATTTTTTTCTTTTGTGGTGTGTGTAAAGTGTGGGTTTTTTCTTTTGTGGCGAGTCTGTGGGAACTGCTGAATGAGATGGAGTGATTCCTGAAGTCAATGCTATCAGCCTGAGACACACTCAAACACTGGCCCTGGTTCAGAGGGGTGGGGGGGGGGACGATAAGGACTGGGATGGGGCCGACGGTGGCTGGAGGGTGATAAGGAATGGGATGGGGCCGTAAGCTGCATGGAATTTGATCTTGATACTGAACACACCAATACAACAGAAGAAAAGCAGTTTAGACCTGATCTGACCTGGGTTCAGATCCTGTCACTTGAATGTTGAAAGTTATCCTTTTAGTTTTCTATTTGCATCTTATTCTCAACTTGAATTTCTCCATCTGACCTCAGACATGAAGCCCTCAGTCCCACACAGAAACACAGCAGACACGTCTTCAATTATTCCTGAGGTTTTGTTTCCTGTCATCAAGTCAAAGTTATGAAGAACGCTTCGATGTGGAGTTCAGTCGACAGTGTGAGTGCTGCCGTCTCTTCTTCTCTGGTGTTAGGTCAACTGATTAATTATTAGTCCATTATTTGTTGTGACACGATAAAATAAGAAACCCTGCCTGTCATCTCCTGACAATAAGATCATTGTGCTGAGATTATAAAATAAAATAAGGTTATTGTGATCATGACAAAACAACACACACTGACATCAAGACCCACTTTCCATATTGAACACATCAGCGTGCGATCGTCACTAAACCTCTTAAAAAGTTAACTTTTTTACGCTTCTTCAGCCATTTTTGATTTGAGCAAGAGTCGTCTGCTCGGCTAGTCCATCACTTCTTTCTTCTCTGAAGAGGAGGACTCTTGATGTTTTTGTGGCCTCCTGATCTTTCTTAGATCTTTGTTCCAATGAACATCCACCAAAGAAATCTCATGTTCCAGTTAGAATACAGTGGCCTACACAGACAGAGGATGCAGCCTAAAGCTATCAGCTGCACACTGCACTGAGTAAGATCTATTTCTGTCTGTTTCTGTTGAGCTCCGTCGTTCCTCTCTCCATGTTCTCTGCAGGGCTGATGGATGCCCGTGTGTCCTCAGGTTCATCACACTGAGAACAACAAAGCGAGCGCAGATGAAGTGGGCAGCACAGCGGTAGATTTAGATCAGTGTGTTCAGCATTCAAGTTACAGCAGGTAACGTGATGGCGATTTGCAGCAGGTAACGATGGATGGTGACAGTGTTGCTGAGGACCGTTAACACAACCTCTGTCCTACAGCAAAGCCATGAATTTCAAACTAAAGCACTCTCTGCTCCTCTCTGTGCACTTACTGAGCCAGTGTTGTGGCTTCTGTTGTTCTGACTGGAGCTGGAGAGCAGAGAGGGATTTAGCTGCAAAGTGACATAATTACAGTGTTTGTTCCAGTCATTTGTGGTTTACCATCATCATTAATTAACACAGAGCTGAGGACCTATAAAGATTTAAAAAGTAACTCCATGGACGCCTTTAGTCTGTGGAGCACCAAGACAACACCTCCTCCACCCTGTGAAGTCAGATCTCAGCAGCAGCAGGTTGAACAGAGCTTTCACCTCCAAGACTGTTTCATTTATGTTTAAGATCTTTTTCCTAAATGAAGGAGGTCAAGTATCTCAGGGCCTTGTTCACGAGTGAAGGAACACTGGAGCGTGAGATTGGCCAGAGAATCTGTGCGGTGGGAGCGGTATTGTAATCACTGTAACGGTGCCAAAAGGCAAAGCTCTCTGTCTACTGGTTGGTCTTCATTCCTACCCTCACCTAAACCCGAGCCCGAAATGGGTTTTCTCAGTGGGGTGGCTGGGGTCTCCCTTAGAGATAAGGTGGGAAGTTCAGTCATCGTGGGAGACTTGGAGTAGACCTGCTCAGTGTTTAAATTACAGGAGAGCTAAGAGGAGCTGAGCTCCCCTGAAAAGACCACGAGCTCCCCTGAAAGCCGACTTTCAGAAATTTAGGGGGAGCTCTGAAATATTGGTGATGAAAGTAAAGACATGTGTCCTTGGTTGGAAGACAGAAGAGAAACGTCATGAAAGTGATGTGATGTGTGAGAGAGTGACACGTATGTTGTTCACTTCAACTGACCGCACTCAGGCATTCAGGGCTTAATTTGACTCACCACCTGGAACCTATTTGATTGGATTGGGGACCTGCCCTGTCAATCAAAATCTGTTAATAAACTGCAAGTGATTTAACATTTTATTTGTGCTCTCTGTGTTTTATTTCTCTTTGAAGTTAGGCTACTTATAGATCGCCTGTTTTGGAGACTTTTTAACCTGAAGAGAAAAGAAACGAGGGGGGGAAAGTGATTGACAGATTTGAATCATCATGTTACGCAATTTGGCCCAAATGAGGAACGCAGGAAAAAAGTAAACAAAAGGACACAACTTACTAACAGTAAAGTAGTAATACAGCAATAAGAAGGCAGAGGGTTCTATAGACAGATTGTGTGCCCTTTGCTATCACATTATCTATTATATTTTCTGTTATGGAGTGTTATTGATGAGTCCCATCATTGATGCTGCTACCTATGCTCATCAGTGGCTGTTGAGCCAGATCAGGGGACTTTCACCCCCACCCCCACCCCCACCCCCACCACCACCACCACCACCAATAAAATAGGGCTCCCCCAAAAGTAACTGTGTCGTTCCAGGACAGATCGAGGACTAAGTGAAGAGATTATATCTCCAGCCTGTGGAAGCCCCAAGATCCCCGGCCAGAGCTGGACAGTGTTGCTGGGGAAAATGAAGTCTTGGGTTCTCTGGTGGATCTGCTGCCCCCACAGCCCGACCTCACCCTAAACCTAACCCTGACCCGATGGATGGATGGATGGACTGTTAACAGATGAAGGAGATTTGACAGGATTCATCTGACATACAGAGGAAACCGCCTGCAACAACAGCTGTCTAACACCAACGATATGTTGTAGTTGCTCTGACGGTGATATCCATTGTCCAAAGAGGATGTTTGTAGAGAGTGTGTTTGTATGTTTTCTAGATGTGTTTTTCATTCTGTCTTGTATGATGTGTGTATGTCCATTATTTTTATTATATTTTATATGGACCTACTTTTGAGTCTGAAATAAAGATTGATTGATGACTCTTGATATTTTGGTTTAACGTAAGTATTTGTAGCTAGTACTTTGCCAAATTTCCACCTGACACTCAAGACAGACCAAAGTCAAACGTTCTGAGTCTGAGATCCTGAGATCATTTAAAACTTCACTCTCATGCTCCCAGAGGATTGACCCTTTTGGACTTTTCTTTGTGTACCATCAGGAAAAATATGAATGTTGATATAAGACGTTCACCACAAAAAACTGAACTGGCTCCACTCCGTCTCTGTTCGTCTGTGTGTTGTGTGTTGTATGTTGTATGTAGTGTGTAACTTCTCTAGTGTGAAGTGTTGGACTAAAACACCTGTCACCTGCGTCTCTGCTCTCAGACCAGTGAACAGAGATTTAACCATGTGAACGTTTATCTCAGTTTTGTTACTGTGTGGTCACCGTTTAGTTTTTACATGATCACCGTTGAAAACAGCTCAGAGTAAACAGTGACCGCGCTGCCGCAGTTCAGTGTGAAGACACAACACACCTTCGTCCTCTTAGTTTCTCTGCTGCAGTTGTTTTCATAGAGAAAGTGATTTAGATATAAAGTGGGATAATGATGATGTTCATTCTGCTAATTCAGTCTCTACACAACTGGAGCTCTGCCCTAGTTTTACTCCACACTGAAATTGGCTGCAGGTTTTCAGAGTGAGGAGCGCTCACAGATTATCATGTTTGTTTGACTTCTCAGCTGTTGATAGATGTCGTCCCATAGTGCAAAGCAGCTCACAGCTGGATGAGATCTGAACAGATTGTTGATTCTGGTGAAACACGGAGATGAACAAAGGACTAAATGAAGAATTAAAACTTTATAGAATATGTTTCTTTCTGTCTGTTAAGCTTCAGTAGAAGTGGAGGTGTCTGAGTACACAAGTGGTTGTGTATGTCCCCAACTCTTTGTCCCACCCAAAAGTGTTGGCCAGGCCATTTGTTAAAACAACACAAACTCATTCCTGCAGTAAAGCCACTAATTTAAAACCTAAGTACTGTTTTACCACTTTTCAGAGGCAGCAGCTGTTTTGAATGCGGTCGAGGGGAGAGAAAGTGATTTAGAGATGAAATGGGATAATGACGATGTTCATTCTAGTAATTTCTGAGCCAAAAAACATCCTAATTTAAATCAGGGCAGACGATCTGTGATTAAAGTGTGGCAGAAGAGGCCAACAGGCTCAGGGCAAATCTAATTATAGGTGTTATTGTTGGCGTGATTCTGACACTGGTATCTGGTTTTCTGGTGTCATAAACTCACACTGCAGAGATCTGAACTTGAACTTCATTTCTCTCCTCAGTTGTTTTGGTGCTGAGTCTGTTTTCATCCACAGTGTCAGCAGCTGCAGAGAGAAACACATGTTTGAAGAATGTTTAAAGCATCGTGTCACAGTCACATCGTTCTCATTTCATCTGTTCATCAACATCAGTTCACTTCTGTGAATCAGTGCAGTGTCGTGTACTCCATAGTTTCCAGCACATGACGAACCTCAGAAGATTAGAGTGGTGTCTTTACATGTTCTACCTAATTTAATTAAACGATGTGTATGTTGATTTAGTGCGGAGCAGTTTCCAAAGCGCCGGCCAGCAGCCAGTTTTGACTTTGATTTCCCTCCTTGCAGTCAGTCTGTGGTTTCACTTCATTTCTATAAAAGTCGTTTTGTAGAGACTTGAAACTTGCTGCAGACAGTTAATCCGTCACAGTCAGCACTCCCCACAGTCCTCAACATGGAGCCAGACCTGTCAATCATGTTTGTTCTTTATTTGTGTTTTGTTTGTGCTGTTGATTCCTCAGCCCACACCATGTAAATGTCACTGTAAAACAGTTGAACAGTTGGAGCTTCCTACCAGCACTTTAAATGCACCACCTGAGGGACGTGTGCTCTCAGGTGAAGATGCTGAAGACACTAGTGAAGAACGCTGTCATCTGTTGTCTGTTGTCATGGTGTGTTGAAGCAAAGTGAAACCAGCGACCGGGAAAACTAAACTTTGACTGGGGCAGAGGAGTTCAGGCTCAAACCTGCGTCTCCAAGCTTCACATTGTGAACGACAGCAAGTCACTGCATTAAACTGTTGTTTACATGTATGACACCGATGCACCGGCCGACCGCCTCACCAGCTGCTGTGAAATATACAACAGATGAAATGTGGAACGTTTTGTTCAGTAAAATTTCCCTAAATGGAGCAAGCTGCCGTCTCTGTGCCACACATTCATTTCTAAAGTTTCCCTCATTTTGAAATCAAAATGTAGAATTTCTCACAGTCACCACAGCAGCAAGGACTCGTAAAGGAGGATGAGCAGGTTGAAGAGAAAGAAGAGCAAGAAAGGAACAAAAGAGTGAGAAGAAAAAAAATGACAAAGATCAATTCAAGAAAAATGAAGGAATGAAAAAAAGAGTTGACTGGGGACAGAAAGACGTACATCCGCAGTATGGAAGTGATAGATGGAGAGAAAGAATCATAGATGTGAAGGAGGGAGGGGGAGGGAAAGGGAGAGAGAGGGAGGGAGGGAGAGAAAGGGACAGAGTGGGAGAGGGGGAGAACAAACTCAGAGCTCCAGTTTAGTCGGCCACAGAAAGTTGGGAAAGTATTTCTGTGGTCGCTGCAACTATTCAGAAAATGTTACAGACGGAGGGAGGGGATCACTACACTGTGTGTGTGTGTGTGTGAGGTGGCGGGGGGGGCGGGGGGGGCATGTGTGCATTTTCATTTGAGTGGTTCATGTAAATTGTGTTTGTGCGTGCATGAATGTGCACAGAACATGTGTGTTGTGTTTCAAATACAATGTGATGGTAATAATCATGTGACATTCTGTGTGCGCACGTGTGTGTGTGTGTGTGTGTGTGTGCAAACAGACAGACTTGAACAAAGTTTTTCTGAAAAAACGTCCCTGAAATATTCAAACAAAGTTCTTTACCTTCTTCCTGTGTGGTTTTTACACCTGGGACTCAGGACCAGGTTAACCTCTGACCCTAACAGGCCACATGTTGTCCAGACTGACACATGTCAACATCTGGAAACATCAAACGTGTGTAACTGGCCTCAGAGCAGCAGCTGTGGATGAGGACCCATGAGTCATAGAGATGAACTGTTTTTACAGTCACATTATCACTGTGACAACATGTGGATCCAGAGTTGCTGCTGTCGGCTGCTTACAGGGTTAGACCTGGGCTTCACACTGCGGTTTAGTTTGTGTGACCGTGGTGCACACACATACACACACATACACACACACACACACACACACGTGTCTTAGAGCTGAACTGTGTCTGGATTAAACCGGACCGGGATCCTCTTCCTAACCTGAACCATGAGCTGAGCTGAGTGATGACAGGTGGAGGTTTGTGTCAGAGTTTCTGTCACCACACACGAATCAGCAACGTCACCCACTGCATCAAGAGAGTGTGTGTCATCCAGATACAGTTCTGTTCCCATCAAGTTGCATATTAGTTGTATAGATTTGTAATTTCTAGAAGAGTTGTGTATGTAATGAGAGAGAGCTCTACTGTGGCTGAGAGAGTCCAGTACGTTCCATATACAAAATGTGTCTGTGTCACAACACAATACAACACTGTGAATACACATAACATTTGTTTTCTTAAGTTGCAGTGTGCTGAGCTCTGTGGGCCACCGTACCGAGCTCATCAGAACAAACAACCTGAAAACAGCTGACGGTGCATTTGGTGGATGCAGGAAACAACAACAAGACAAAAGACAAACAGGTTCACAGAAGAGTGAACATACATCCCCTCTGTGTGTGTGTGTGTGTGTGGTCATCAACAATGTACACATGCACACAGAGCCATGGCACATTCACTGTGTCCCACCATTGTCCTGTTGCACTTAATACACAATGTAAACACAAGTCCACACACGTGTAAAACATGCTGTGGTCACTTATACACACAACTGATAGGAATCTATAGTGTGTGTGTGTGTGTGTGTGTGTGTGTGTCCTGGATGGAGGGCAGTTTCTGGGAATTGTGCTGCTGCCATAGTGGGGAGATGCTGAGAGCAGCAGGAGGGTGTGTGTGTATGTGTGTGTATGTGTGTTTGCATGTGTGTTCTCATTGTTTTCACTTGTAATATGGATAAAGATTAGAGCGCCTTTTCAACACTCACACACACACACAAAGCCATGCATACACCCTACACTGACCTATATCTAACTCTGCATGCGAACACACACGCACACACAATCACACACACACACACACTCAGACACAGAGTAATGAGGGCAGCCATGCTGAAAGCAGGACAAAGCCTGTTACTTCATGACCACATTGATGGAAAGTGACAGAGACTCATTGGCCTTGTTGAAGCTCTTTGAACCAGCTGGATGTCGACCTGCTTCTCTGCACATTAAATTCACCACAGAAGAAGAAGATCGGCAGTGTTACAGGGGAACACTGGAGGATTTAATGCTTCTTGACTGTTTTGATTGGAAGTTCATAGTTTCATGTTGAGGAGCAGAGTTCTGCTGAAGAGAGTTCACATTGACAGTTATGTGATTTGCAGTTTCATGTGTGTTAGTGTGGATGGAGATCATCTAAGGTTAAACCTATCCTGAGCTGTGGCTTATGTCAAACACCAGTTGCTGGTTGCCTGGCAACTTTAAGGTGATGTCAAGACTCGGTGTGTCATCAGCAGTTAATCATACACAGTGTCAGTCTATCAACAGAAAGACACAGACAGACAGACTGACTGAGAGACAGACGGGCAGACACTTCAACTCCCATGAGTCCCATTTAGAGGAAGTGGTGGTGGGGGGAAGGGGAGGGAGGGGGGCAGGAAGAAGATGCAGGGAGCCAACACTTTCTCAGTTTCACATCGTTGAAGAGCAGAGGCTATTCTTCTGTCCTTAACCCCAGAGGAGCACACACACACACACACACACACACCATGGTAAACAGCTTGTGATAATTAATGACACGGGTACACAAGTGGCGACGAAACAAAACTGCAATAAACAATGATGGACTGTGTGCATGTGTGTGCGTGTGTGTGCGTGTGTGTGTGCAGACCTCATACATTACTTTTACATCTCACTGATCCATGAGTTCTGTTTCACACATTCATCCTTCAGTCCTTCAGTCTTTCAGTCCTTCAGTTTTCCAGTCTTTCAGTCTTTCAGTCCTTCATCCTTCGGTCCTTCATTCCTCAGTCTTTCAGTCCTTCGTCTTTCAGTCTTCCAGTCTTCCAGTCTTTCAGTCCTTCATCCTTGTGTCTTTCAATCCTTCAGTTTTCCAGTCTTTCAATCCTTCAGTCTTTCAGTCCTTCATCCTTTAGTCTTTCAATCCCTCAGTGTTCCAGTCCTTCATCCTTTGGTCCTTTTCTTTAGTCTTTCAGTCCTTGAGACTTTCAGTCCTTCATCCTTGTGTCTTTCAATCCTTCAGTTTCAGTCTTTCAGTCCTTCTTTAGGCTTTCAGTCCTTCAGTCCTTCAGTCTTCTAGTCTTCCTTCGTAAGTCTTTCAATCCTTCAGTCTTCCAGTCTTTCAGCCCTACATCCTTCAGTCTTTCAGTGACCTCAGCGTCCTGGGAACAACATTTACATTAGACAGTTCTACAACCCTGGGTTTACATCCAGTGTCGACTCTCAGTGCTGCAGCAGGAAGTAGAGTGACGTTCGTAGACAGCAGTGAAGGACATGAAACCGGAGGCATCATTCACCAGCTGATAATGTTTGTTTCCGTCAACATTCATAATTTTAGTCGCCATAAAACCTCTACCTGGATGTTTGAACAATCATCAGTTTATTCAGGAATCAAACACATGAAGCTGAGAAAACTCAAAAACATCTGTAAATATTCTGAAAAATGCAGAGGTCACTGTGTTTTAAACACTGTTTGAGCATCGTGTGTGTGTGTTTGGGTGAATGTGTATGGGGGATGTGACAGGGAAGCGTGTGGGAGTGGAGCTGCCAGTGCCTTCCCACACACACACACACACACATATCATAAAGAACTCATAAATGACTCACATACTGTACACACATCAGGACAGACAAACACACACACGGCCCGGGAGCAGACCAGTGGACTTCAGTCCTGCAGTGACCTGACCAAGAGAAATAATCTCTGTCTCTCTCTCTCTCTTTCTCACTCATCCAGGACACACACACAAAGTGTACGAATCACTGTCTTCATTCATGAGGACAAATCATCTCACAGTAAAAACGAGAGACCCATGACTCATGTTACCACGACAACTTGCTCAGTCTCAGTCTCAGGATGATGACATCGTCATCATCATCATCATCATCATGATCACCACCTTGTTCCTTACTTCCTGTCTCCTGGTGTGGTCCGCTCACTGGAATGTTGGCACCAGCAGCGGAAACAAATAAACACACACACACAAAGAGAAGCTGAAGTCATCACATATTAATGTAGCTGTGTTTTGTTTTGCTGATACAGAATTAATTACTGAATGTTTAACTGAAGAGACGTCAGAGAGTTGGTCAGTTGTAGGTTTGTTTGAGGCAGAAACAGACAGTAAAAGCTGTGAAACACAAACACTGCAGAATAATATTAATAAAAATGATAATTAATAAATCACCACTGATTTGTTTCAAACGATCATGAAGCTCAGGTGTGGGTCAGAGTCCTCACCTGCAGTTCCTCTAATCACCACTAGGACACTAGGATAAAGTCATTCTTTTATAAAATGTCACAGCTCAGATTTAAAGAGGTTTCATAACATGTTGTTACATGTGATTATCCTGCTTCTCACACATTTTTCATTGTGCACATTCATGTTTCCTCGTCCTGTTTCTGTCTCTTTGATGTTTGGACAAATATGTGTCTATTACAGCTGCACTTCCGCCACATAATGACACCATTGTTTTTCTCCAATAACTTCAACACACATGAACATTTTATCAGTGAATTATTAAGGCGCTTGTTGGTCATTGTTTTCTGGCTAAAGCCAAAGATTGATCTGTTTCATTAATGTTGGGTTTTCTAAAGCAGAACTGGCTCCATGTTTTTCATGGATAATGTGACAACATGTTGTGTGTGTGTGGTTCAGAGAGCGTGTATGAGTGTGTGTTGTTAGACACAAACACAGATTGATATGAGAGGATCCTGCAGGTCTGGACTGTACTCAGCTCCATGACGGTCCAAACTTTTATCATGTTAAATGATTGTTGTACAACTGCAGCTGAACTTTCTGCCTCAGACACTTGAGCTGCTTCACTCAGGTCACACATGATTTTTTCAAATTCTTGAAGGACTCAGTGGATGGCAATGTCTCCATGATGTGATGGAGTTGAGTCACATGGAAACATTTCAGTGTTGGTCTTTGGTCTTATAATGAACTTGTGAGGTCAGGAGATGCTGGTTTGCTTAGAGCAGGTCCATGTGTCCAGGAAGAGTTTATTCTGTGTGTTAGATCAATGAGATGTCCGATCAGTCGCTGAATGCAGGAAGTGCCCTCTCCTCTTGATCTATGGGCTCATTCACAGTCACCTCTGACGCCAGGAAGTGTTTCTCTGTTTCAACTGGATCTTTGGAGTCTCAGTTATGAACCATCTGAAACAGGAAGTGCCCACTCTCCTTCATCCCAAGTTGTTCATTTTGACCCCCAGCACCAGGAAGTGTCCTTTCTCCTTACACTGGTTCTATGGAGTCTGGGCTGGTAACGGCCTCAGACAGGAAGTGTCCTCTCTGTTGGATGGATGGAGCCATTCTTATTTCCTTCAGAGAGCAGGCCAAGTATTGTGTGGAGCTGCCTCCTTCTTCCTCTCTGATGGTAAATGAGTTCATTACCTCATGTGACTAACACACTGAGGCCACAACCAAGTGAGCAACCTCGTCTCTTAGAAAACCACCTCAGAACAGAGGACCAAGGTCACGTCAGGAGCTCTGAGATCAGTTTTCAGAAACTAAATGATTCACAGCTTAAAAAAATGTGTATAATCTGTTTCTGATGAGATGTGAATGAAACTGAGTCTGAAAAGAGGAGGATGATGAGAAGAAAAGAGAGGGAAGAAGAAGCTGCTTTTGTTTCCTTTCACTCTGCTATTGGACAAGTTTCTCTCCTCTACATCTTCTCCCTCAGCACACACACACACACACACACACACACACACACTCAGGTTGGCAGCCTTCTCATCAAGCAGCTGTTGACATCGCTGCCAGCTCTGCTCAGCTGGAGGAGATTCTTCTTCTTCTTCTTTTTCGCTGCATAACATCTCACTATGAACGGTGAGGGACGGACGCTCCGATGTAAATGTAGACGGAGAGAGACACACTGAGGGAGGCTGGTTAATGATGTTGTGTGATGGAAATGACATGAAACATGACGTGTGATGACTCAAGCTCCGTGTTGCTTTGTCTTGACATAAATCTCTGCTAACTGGGCCGCATCAGTGCAGATGTGGTACATGTTACAGCTGTGGTTCTTTAAAACGCAGTGACACCTGATCACAGCTCACACTCCTCTGACAGTTATCAACAGGCCCAGAGTCAGTGAAGCAGATCCAGATCTGTATGTTATAGATATTAACTGTTTGCCTCTGTTGTAAATTACCCATAATGCAACTTGACTGCTGACAGCTGGAGTTTCTAAGTGCTCTTCACACCAAACAGACTGATCAGTTTTTTCATAAACAGGCTTCACGCAAATGAAGTTATGCAGCTGCAGCACAACATCTGGCCAACATCTGTAAACAGCTGGATGCTGAATCAGTGGCATTCCCCTCAAATATGCGTTTATGTCTTTTTTATAGACTATAGCATAAAACTTTATATGAGGACCTGAATACTGTGGTTTGAGTAGCCAAAGTATAAAAGTGACAGTTACAGGACAGAAAAGACTCCGACTGTTGTTGGTAAATTCAACCAGATGTTTTTATGTAAAAAGAGTTGGACGACCACAGGTGAAGACAATATGTAAAGAAACAAGTCACAGATCAAATGCAAATAGTGTGTGTGTTTGTGTGTCCTGTACACAACATTCCTGCAGTGTACAACACAACTTTACAACACTGACATCTAGTGGAAGGACATGGTAAACACATTCATCCATAAAACTCCTGTTCAGTTAATTGTGTCAAATACCACAAATAAAACACAACGTTAAGGCGCTATGATATGAATTAACCTCACTATGAAAATCTTACATACATACCTACAAAATCTTAAATCTTGTATCTTACAATGCTCGTGGGCTGCGTGTTGGCCACAGTGAAACTGATAAATCGCGCCGTGTCATTGTGGACAAATTGATGGAGAGATGTGACATATTATGTGGAATAAAAATATGATGAGTTGGTTAATGTTATAAGGTTGGGAGTTGACTGGGCTATTGGGATTGAGCTGTGTTGTTATGATAAGAAGCTATTAATTCTGAATGTCTATACACCATATGAGCACATACAAAATGAGGATGAGTATCTCAGTAGATTGGCATTTATCATGTCTTTATCTCACGGACCACATACCCTTTTTCATGGTGTTGAACACGGGTAATTTACCAGTACTGTTGCCTGTGGATAATGGCATTGGTGTAAGGAAAATAGATTGGTCAAAACTGTCTAGGAAAGATCTTGATAAATATGTCAATCATTCTGATGTGTTGCTGGGTAATACTAAGGTCCCAAAAGATGCCTTATTGTGTCTGGATATGAATTGTAAGAATGTACAACACTGTAAGGTATGAAGCTATTGTGGAGTCTCTCGGTATCTCGAGCAGGCCTCTTTACAAACATAGGACAAAAGTGTGCAATGTTAAGCAAGGATGGAAGGACCATGTAGAAGAGCTCCATGCAGAGGCCCGATATGCTTTTAAAAAATGGGCTGAGTCAGGTAAAAGCAGACATGGCCCTTTGTTTGAAAATCAAAAATGCACTAATGCTATATTTAAATATGCACTTTGCTATATTAAAAGGAATGAAAATACAATGAGGTTAGATTCACTGGCAAGGAAGCTGCAAAAAAACAATGTTAATGACTTCTGGAAAGAAATAAAAACTATTAATAATTGCAAAATATCTCTTCCGTCTAATATAGATGGTGTGAGTGGTCCTGATGAAATTGTACAGTTGTGGCGCAAACAATATTATGAACCTCTAAGCTGTGTAAAAAGTCATCAGTTTGTAGTTGATAATGTAGGGTTTAATGATGATGTTATTGTCACTCCTGCTGAGGTTCATGAAGCAATATTGAAGTCAAGAGATAATAAGGCCTGTGGTGTGGATAACATGACAGCCGAACATATTAAACTTGCCAGTAAGAAACTGTGCCCCCTGGTGGCTATGTGCTACACAAATTTTTTTGTACATGGAGTGTTACCTGGTTCTATGATTTCTGTTGTGCTAGTATCAGTCATCAAAGATAAAGTGGGGAAGCTAAACAGCTCAGATAATTACAGGCCAATATCTCTGGCCAGTGTTATGTCCAAAGTACTGGAGACAGTTCTACTGAGTAGACTTGAGAGGTACGTTTTGTCTACAACCAGTTTGATTTTAAACAAAAGCATGGCACTGATTTATGTATTTTTGCATTAAAGGAAATTTTTGATAAATATAATAGGCAAAATTCTACAATGTTCATGTTCTTGCATTGATGCATCTAAAGCATTTGATCTTGTAGATCATGAGAAAAATTTTTAGAAATTGTCTAAAAGTGGGGTCCCTGGTTTTTTAATTAGAATTTTGGTTTATTGGTACTTGCTTCAGACAATTAATATATATATGAATGATTTGTCTTTGTCTGTAAATGCATGTGGTACAGGTTGTAGGGTTGGTGTCACTAATTAATCACCTTATGTGCGCAGATGATTTGGCCAATCTTTAGCCCATATTTTAGCCCATATCTTCAACAGCTTTTGAGAATCTGCACACAGTATGGTGCTGATTTTGATATAAAGTACAACGCTAAAAAGAGTAAGATTATGATTGTCAGAAGAAGAGAAGACAGTCAACAGACAGTCAACCTTCCCTGACTTCTATCTGTCTGGCACTGCACTCAGTGTGTGCAGTGAGATTAAATATTTGGGCCATATTATTGCAAATAACCTGTCTGATGGTGAAGATATTTATAGGCAGCATCGGAAGCTCTATGCTCAAGCAAACACGCTGTGTTGTAAGTTTAGCATGTGCTATGTATCTGTGAAGATCTCACTCTTTAGAGCATATTGTACACCTTTGTATATTGCCTACCTGTGGTGTCGTTATAAACAAGGCAGCATTAGAAAGCTCACAGTGGCTTATAATGGCAGCATGAGGCTGCTGCTGGGAGCTTCAGGAAGCTAGCGTCAGGGTACCTACCTGCTCTGCTGTTCTACGTAACCTGATGTATAGATTTATGTGTAGGATATCTGAGTCACAAAATGATTTAATCGCTGTCTTGGCTAACTCTGTACACAGTTCTGTTAGATTGTCATCCAGGCTGTGGAACCATTGCAAACATGTCTGTATGTTAGACATTGAACTTTGTGGAAGGCTTTGTATTTTTCTTGCTTATTTTTATCCTGCTGTGTGTGTTTTTTTGTGTGATATGGATCCCCCTGGGTCTGAAATAAAGTTGAAAGCTGAGGAGGAGGAAGAAATGAAGAAAAAAAACACAAATAATAATAATAATACAAACACAGCTGAAATGAGATTGTGTGTTTCATTCATATATAATGATGTGTGTTGTTGAATCACCTTCACATTCAGCGTCTGCAGCAGCAGAGACACAGCAGGAGGAGAAGGCAAGGCAAGGCAATTTTATTTGTACAGCCTGTTTTTACAAACAGTTTGTTTCAAAGGGCTTTACACAGCATCATGACAACATCCTCTGCCCTTTGACCCTCACATCCACTGAGGAAAAACTCCAAGAAAAACCTTAACAGGGAAAAAAAATGGAGAAACCTCAGGGTGAGCAACAGAGGAGGGATCCCTCACCCAGGACGGGCAGACGTGCAATAGATGTTGTATACAGACAAAGAAAACAATTTACAACATGAAATACGGAAATCATGGAAATGGAATCAGTCAGTTAACCAGAAATGAAAAATGATGAAGGCAGGGAGGGAAGGCCAGCTTAATGGGACTACTGGACGGCAGACTGGGTCATGAGCAGGGAGTGCAGGCCGGTTTAACAGCAGGAGAAAGGAGGTGATGGAGGCGGCGGTTGGTTGGTTGGTGCAGGGGGATGGAGCTCTGAAGAGATCTGTGGAAATACAGAGAGAGTGCGAGACACCAAGGCCAGACTACAAAGTGCAACAAATAATGGCAGTTCAAAATGTGAGAGGAGAGGAGAGGAGAGGTAGGATAGGGCTCCATGTAACCTGATGTGTCCCCCAGCAGTCTAAGCCTATAGCAGCGTAGCTATAAAATGGATCAGGACTACCTGAGCCAGCCCTAACTAAAAGCTCTGTCATAGAGGAAGGTCTTAAGCCCAGAGTTAAATGTAGAAAGAGTGTCTGCCTCTCTGACCCATGGAGAGAGCTGCTTCCATAATGGAGGAGCCTGGTAACTGAAGGCTCTACCTCCCAGTCTGTTTTTAGATACTGGGGGTCACTAACAGACCTGCATTCTGGGAGCGACGTGCTCTGGTAGGACAGTATGGGATAACGAGGTCTTTCAGATAAGATGGAGCTTTGTCATTAAGAGCCTTGTAAGTAAGTAGAAGGATCTTGAAGTCTATTCTACATCCTACAGGAAGCCAATGGAGAGAAGCTAGAATGGGAGAGATGTGCTCTCTCTTATTAACTCTTGTCAACACCCTCGCTGCAGCGTTCTGGACCAGCTGGAGACTCTTCAGAGAGTTTGTTGGACATCCTGACAAGAGACAGTTACAGTAGTCCAGCCTAGAAGTAATAAATGCGTGGACCAGTTTCTCAGCATCACTCTGAGAGAGGATGAAGGAAATGACTCCAAGGTTCCTCGCTGTTGGACCGGAGTTCAGGGTGATGCCATCCAGAGTAGCAATCTGATTGGAGAATGTGTCCCTGAGATGCTTAGGTCCAATCACAATAACCTCTGTTTTGTCAGAGTTCAGTAGTAGGAAGTTAGAAGACATCCAGGATTTGAGAAGAAGACGATGTGTCTGGACAGCGTATCTCTGATCCACAGGTTTTTTATTTTTTCATTCAAACGTATCACCACTGTTAGAAAAAGAAGCCCACCTTAAACAGGTGGCTTCAGTGACGTCAATGTCACGTTATTTTGACGACAGATTTCTACATGCAGCACGTTCCACAGTATTGACCATGTCTCCTCACACCCACAGGTGGAGGTCGTGAAGAAGGAAAACTACAACTCCCAGCGTCCCCCGGTGTCCTACAACAACAAACGAGAGTGAGGCGGCAGCTGGGACGGAGGGAGACACACGGACCGTGCACACAGAGACAGACCCGGAGAGTTGAGCTTCCACACCGGTGGAGGGGTTCTCCGCTGCACAGGAGCAGATCTGACCGAGAGGAGCGCACTCGACATGGCCAAGAACCAGGAAGTGGAGCGCATCGCCAAAAAGCTGGATAAAATGGTGCACAAGAAGAACACGGTGAGTGGAGCAACAGGTGGTGCACGAGCAGAACAAAGCGGTCAGGTGATGGGCTCTACCTTTAACTGCTGAGAGAGGGAACATTCTGGAAACACGGCGAGTGTGTTTTAACTGAGCAGCAGCAGCAGCAGCAGCAGCTTCACACTGTGTGTGTGTGGGTGGGGGGGGGGGGCACTCTGTATCTAAGCTCTCACGCTGCTGCTGCTTTATTGTGATGTTTGGAAATAACTGGTCATAAATCACCGCAGCTGGTGATGGTCAAAAGGTGTAATTCAGACATCTGCACCTGGAGCCAATCATGTCAGCTGATGAAGCGAGCTCAGAGTCTGAGCCTGATGAAGCTTCACAGTTAAAGCAGACCTGAAACATCAGTGACACCTGGACACCAGGTGACAGTTTCAGAGGTTCGAGAGATGACACAGAAACTACAGTTTCAGCCTCAAGTTGAATTATAGATCAATAATTAACAGGATGAATGTTTTTAATAGTTTTGAGGCAAACGTCCTGAATGTGTCAGTAAATCAACATTTTCCCTATGACTCTTTAATGTGTGCTGTGTTTGAAGTTGCATTTGGACATCACCCTAAACACTGACAGATGGACAGATCTGTCTCCACCTGATCAAACTGGATCCAGGTGAAGTCTGGTCGTGTCTCCACCAGCTCTGGAGGAAAAGTCAGTGGTTTTATTCTGGAGGGTGTTGAGAGCTGCAGGTGCAACAGTATTGTTAGAATTGGTTGTTCTGACTCCAGTGTGAACAAGTGCAGTTCCAACTTCTGGCCACAGGATGGAGTGAGCTCCCCTGAATATGAAGAATAGCAACCAGCAGCCAAACAACATGGGACAGTCGAGCTAGTGACACCATGTGTTTGTGTCTTGATAAATGAGAAGATTTTGTTGGATCATTTTTATAAACGTCGATTAGAGAGCAGTGAGTTGTCCAAACCTCGTTAGCTTGCTCCACACCTGTGATTAGATTAGCAGCGAACAGAATAACACATCCAAGTCTCTGACGCTTTGGTCTGAAGCTCACTGGTGTGTTTCAGTGTGTTTGTTCAGTAACTCTGTTTGACCTTCTGGGCTCAGTAACCATTTGGACAGAGATGCAGTTACGTTGTTAGTTTAAATGTCTCTGGAGTCCTTGGAAGCAGATGCATGAATAAAACAACAATTGTCACTCGTCTGCTTTTCTCCCTGTGCGTCCTCCATTGGTCACGGTATCTCTGGATGATTCATGGATCTGTTGCTTCTTTGCCAACGTGGAACATGTCCTGCTGTTATTCCTCTGCGGATCCGTCTCATCTGTGTCACGTCACTTTGTATTTCTTTTTCACCAGCTCCTCCACTCTTCTTTAACAATGTGGGAAGAGTCAACATGAAAGCTCTTTAATGGTGTCACCTCGTCATCACAGCAGCTCCTGCAAAGCTCTCGTCCCACATCACTGACTTGTGCAGCTGTTAGGTTTTTGCCAAAATAAAACTTCCTGGTACACCATACATACAGTAACAAATGAGAGGAGGAGCCCAGCAGCAGAGAGAAGGAGCTGCTCTCTCTCTCACATGAAATCTTCATCACTCTGTCTATCTAAACTTTCAAAAACACTGAGCGATGGTGTCGGGGCATCTGGTCGACAGCTGTTCAGCTGCTGCAGGGAATCCTGGGAAGGAGCCATGAATCTTCATGGGCAGTAAAAAACTGCCATCTTGACCTTTTTGACATTGAGCCAGGTCACTTAAAAGATATTGATCGTGCACCATATAAACATATAGGTTATAGATTTATCACCATTGATAGGGTTCATCCATCCTTGGTCTTAGAATGAGGTCACCACGTTCACTGAAGAACATGAAGGTTGTTGTTGTCTCCAGGACGGAGCTCTGGACTGCTGAGGGAACTGAAAACATCAAGATGTCTCTGGAGACACTGCAGGTAATAACTCCCTGAGGTCACACACACAGTTAGTTACTGTCTGTTTACTGTCCACCTGCTGCTTCTACTACCACTACTACTAATATGTGCTTAGTACTGCAGTACTTCATTGATGAAGTGTACAGACACTGGGCCTATGACGTCCCTGTGGATGTGGCTACAGAGTGAGAAACACCTGAATCCTCACTGATCTATAAACAGAGCAGCAGATACAACATCTTGGTTCATGTCTGTTTACAGGAGCCAGTGTTTGTGTCTGATGCTGCTGAGAGCAACAGAACAGAAACAAGTGTCCCAGGGTATATTGGGGAAACCACATTAATGTCTCTAATCTCCCTCCTTTTGTGTGTGTGTGTGTGTGTGTGTGTGTGTGTGTAGTCCACCAGAGTCGGATGTCGGTGAACGCCGTGAGGAAACAGAGCTCAGATGAGGAGGTCAGAATTGGCCAAAACTCTCATCAAGTCCTGGAAGAAACTGCTGGGTGTGTGTGTGTGTGTGTGTGTGTGTATGCTGTGTGCTGTGTGTATTGATCTCATTGATGATCATGACAAGGGATGTGTGTGTGTGTGTGTGTGTATGTGTCCCACAGAGGGTCAGAGGGGAAGGTCGAGGAGAGGAAGAAGGACATTTCTCCTGTGAGGTCATCGTCCACCTCCAAGGACTGTGGCAGCACAGAAAAAAGGTGATGTCATATACGTCACTCAGTGATGACACCTCCTGTCACAGTGATGTCAGCTACAGGAGCAGATCATTGTTGCAGATTGACTATCCTTAACATCTCTCCACTTTGTCAGCAGTAAGAAGTCTGGGGAGACCCCCACCACCCCACTCTCCTACCTCTCCTGCCCCGCCCACCCAGGTAGCCTCCTTCCCACCTGCCCCTGTCACCATTGACAGCGTCCGGACCAAATGTCGAGAGCTGCTGGTGGCGGCGTTGCAGACTGACGGTGAGGAGACGAGTGTGTCGACGGAGTCCGTTCTTCAATGACAGAGACAGAGATGGAGACAGAGACAGAGACAGAGATAAAGACAGGGGTAGAGATAGAGACAGATAGAGGCAGGTGCAGAGATAGAGACAGAGACAGAGACAGTGATAGAGCAGAGAGACAGAGGCAGGGGCAGAGACAGAGATAAAGACAGGGGTAGAGATAGAGACAGATAGAGGCAGGTGCGGATAGAGACAGAGCAGTGATAGAGACAGAGACGAGATAAGACAGGGGTAGAGATAGAGAGATAGAGCAGGTGCAGAGATAGAGACAGAGACAGTGATAGAGACAGAGACAGAGATAAAGACAGGGGTAGATAGAGGACAGATAGAGGCAGAGCAGAGATAGAGACAGAGACAGTGATAGAGACAGAGACAGAGATAAAGACAGGGGTAGAGATAGAGACAGATAGAGCAGATGCAGAGATAGAGACAGAGACAGAGACAGTGATAGAGGCAGAGACAGAGGCAGGGGCAGAGAGACAGAGATAAAGACAGAGATAGAGACAGAGACAGTGATAGAGGCAGAGACAGAGATAAAGACAGAGATAGAGACAGACAGTGATAGAGGCAGAGAGCAGATAAAGACAGAGATAGAGACAGAGACAGAGGACAGTGAAGAGGCAGAGACAGAGGCAGAGACAGAGGCAGGGGCAGAGACGAGATAGAGGCAGACAAGAGACAGAGGTAGAGACAGAGACAGGTGTTACTGTCTGGTCTCCACTCCATATCCATGACAGCTGGAGATAGATGAAGTGAGCCTGAGACTGGAGTGCATTTGTGTGTCTGTGTGTTCCAGATGACCACAGGACCATTGGAGTGGACTGTGAGCACCTTGCAGCACAGATTGAAGAACATATCCTTCCACATGATCAACACTGTGACTTTAACATCAGCTGAGGACACATGTTTATCTGTGTGTGTGTGGTGTTGTTATATTTGGGTGTTCATGTGTAGAGGACATGACCAAGTTTGACCGAGCAGTGAAGAGTGGGACGGCGCTGCACAGCTGCTTTTACAGCTCGATACCTTTCCTGTGGTGTCATGTCGACCATCTGTTGACGGCAGGCTGGTCCCAGATCTGTGTGGCTTGTCAGGGATCTTCTCCACTATGGTTTGTGCACAAACATGTGTGTTTGGTTTCACATGCAATTGTGATGGTAATAATCATGTAACATTCTGTGTGCGCACGTGTTTGTGTTTATGCTTGTGTGTGTGTCCATCCGTCCCTAGTGAGTGTTGGTTCCTTGACTGTGTTGTGCTCACAGATCTTCCAGGAGTTAAATCTACAGACATGAAATATAAAAGTCGTCTACGAAGCCGCATCTCGAACCTGAAGGACCAGAAGAATCCAGACTTGCGGCGCAACGTCCTGTGTGGGAACATCTCACCTGAACGCATCGCCAGCATGACGGCAGAGGTCAGTCACACCTACCACGTGTTGCAGCCTCAGTTTGAGTGTTAAGACTTGGTTTAGATTGTGTAGTGTGTGTGTGTGTGTGTGCGTGTGTGTGTGTGTGTGTGTGTGTGTGTGTGTGTAGGAGATGGCGAGTGCAGAGTTGAAGCAGATCAGAGAGGCGCTGACTAAAGAGTCATCAGGGAGCATCAGCTGTCCAAGGTCGGAGGAACTGAGACAGACATGTTCATCTGCAACAAGTGTCATGGAAAGAACTGCACCTACACACAGGTGTGGACACACACATGCTCTCTCTCACACACACACAAACACAGCAACAACTGTGTGGACACACTGGACGAAAACACCTTCTGTCTTTTCTTGGTGTGCGTTCAGGTTCAGACCCGCAGCGCTGATGAGCCCATGACCACCTTGGTGTTGTGTAACAGCTGTGGCAACAGATGGAAGGTACACACACACATACACACACAGACCTGCAATTAACACTAATCAGTAACTGATCAACAACAACCTCTTTTTTTATTGTTCTGGAGGGAAAATGATGAGTATCAGTAACAAGCTGTGACCACAAGATGGCGTCGGAGTCTTTCTCAGGTTCCTCTCTCTTCTCCTCTAACTCCCTTCAGTCAACCCCCCATCTTTCTATTCTTTTCTTTAAACTCTACTTTAGCTCTGTTGTTTCTGTGGAGTCTGTCACTTCTCAACTCCTCCTCTCTGTATGTTACACCTGCTTCACTGCCCTCCCTCCCTCCCTCCTGCCTTCATCTCATCATCCTTCCCTCTCCTCCTTGCAGTCTTCTGGGTTCCTCCCTCTGTGTCTCCACCAGCTCGTGTATCTGCTCCATGTTCTCTGGTTTTTATACAAGCAGCTCGGTGTTTGAGTCCTGACCTGAAGATTTGGACTGAAAGAGGCTCAACCCTCGAGTGAATTTAGATAAGATGTCAGAGATGGTTCCTCCCAGCGCAGCTTCTCTCAGGTTCAACGGATGCAGCTGAAGCTCAGAGCAGCCGTGGAGGATTTAACCCTTTCATGCTTTGCACATGTTGTTTCTGTCAGGATCATTTTTGTGTGTCTGTGTGTGTCTGTGTGTGACGTCCTGCTGTTGGTTCCCCACTAATCTGTGAATTGATGGCAACGCACCAGTGAATGTGAAGAACAGGACGTAAACCACACAGAGAGATGAATATGAA
>JAFELL010001593.1:0-30477 GCA_019059645.1 Caranx melampygus | reverse complement strand
CCCCGAGCAGACAGAGAGCTGCAGTAATCACTAGCAGAGCGAGAGCTGCTCGTTCGCCCTGTTCTTTTCTTTTTCGTGAGAGCGGGTGTTTTCACCCGGGCGGTCTCGGGTCAGCTGCAGTCGACTCGTCCTCGCTTGTGTACAACTGACGCAGCTAAATCAGTCCACAGCTCTATTTTTTCCCCTCTCCGCGGTACAGAGACGAGCACAAGCGTTTTTTTTTTTTTTGCTGTACCTCCTCTCCTGATGTGAACCACACACACACATTTATTTGAGTGGCGGCCGCTCGCTCTGGTTGTTCTGGCCACATGAAGCCCACAGGCCTGAAAACTGTCTGTGACAGAGCGGAGCTGCTGGGTTCATCATGGAGCAATAACAAGACGCCACCAGACCACAATCTCTCATATAGAGTTACTCGGCCTTTGTCAGCTCTATTGGTCGAAAAAACTCCACTCTGTGTGTGTTGACTGATGTGAACTTCCACTCTGTGTGTGTTGACTGTGTGTGTTTGACTGATGTATCTCAGTGTTTGTCTGGTGTGTTACATGCATCATGTTAGTGTTAAGGGAACTATGTCAGTCCGGTCGCTTGTCCACTGGTTTGCTAACCCTCCTCTCATGTGCATTTGTTTCAACAAAGCTGGCGAGAAAGCAATTCATGGAGCGCTGGATAACATTATATAACGTTGGCTATGATGATGGCGTGATCACAGTAAACGGCGACTATGTTTTGACTCTGCGCGACTCTACGCGAGCCATTGTTAGACACGGCTGTAGCTCGGCGCCTTAGCTTCGACTGTGCTCGCTTCAGTTACATAGCAGTTTAACAAAATATCACATAACGTCTTTGCGGTGGTCCTGTTGGTCAGGTAACCCACACCCCCAGCACTTATTCGGTTCTTAGCTCTAGACCAGGAAGAGTTGGTGCTTGTCTGGACCCAGGTTTGAGAGTCTGGCAGTCGAAAAGCGAAGAAGTGGTGCCAAGTCAGGCTCTGGCTCTGAACTAGCACTGGAACCAGCTCGGTGGAAGTGGTGTTAGAGCAGTCGCCTCTGGTGTCAGGTAGATCTCAGGTGTTTGAGGCTACAACGTCACTGACTCAGAATATGTGTGAGTGTCTGCAGCAGTTTGAGCCCTGTCCTCTGGTGCTGTGTTGTCTTTGTTTTCCAGGACGACCTTGAACCTTGAACCTTGAGGGGAATCTTAAAGCTTGTGGGATGTTCCGGTCTGCAGTGGTCAGATGTTGATCGATCTGCAGCGGGGAACCGGCCGCAGGGTCAGGGGTCAGGGCCAAGGCTCCTTGATACACATGGGGAGCAAAGGCTGGTCCGATCCAACAGACCAGCTACTGTTGTTCAAACTGCTGAAGAAGTTCATGCTGGTTCTGATAGAAAGGCCACATCACAAAAGGGACCAACACCATATGAGGCAGGGTTGGGGTGGTGGTCATGATGTTAGACCTGATGGAGCCAGTCTGGAGAGACAAAGTCTGGAATAATCAGCCAGCCACTGTTGATGTTGTCCTGCTTGGTCACAATCACATTTTTTCTCCTGCTCGAAAAGGAGTGGATGATGGAGGGGGAGGAGGTGGAGGGGCGGTGTCTTGGGAGCGATCCTGTAGCAGTGACACGACTGTTTGGAGGGATTTAATTCTGGAAGCAGGATGGATTATTTTTAATAATGTGTGTGTGTGCTGATTAGAGATTTTAATCCTCTTAGGGCGGCATGTGTCTTATATTTTCCTCTCTATTTCTGTGTCCTTTACAGCGCCAGATATCCAGGTTTTTCTGGCGTGTTCGATTCCCGTCACAACCAGAGCACGTCGGTCAACTGATTTTTACTTTTTTATTTTTTCCACAGAATATCATCATCTAATTACTAACCGCAGCTTGTAATTTGGCGGAGCGTGCTGCTGCCAGTGCTGTGAGACGACGAGGAGCAAATATATCTCACCCAACTGTCGGGAACTTGACGCTCAACCAAATGTGGCTTCGGGGACAGGTTTCTCTCCAGGCCTCCATGATATGGTTGAGTTTTTTCCCCCGAAGCTCAAGAACGATTGACAGTTTTCAGACATTCATGGCTCGAACTGGGTTTCAGAACAGACTTTGGAGAAAATCAGCCAAAGAAAATCCAGATGTAGGTCCATTCATTAACGTCACGTGAATATAAAGAGTTTGTTTGCTGATGTAAAAACAAACGGAGGCGCTGATTTTTCACTTTGGTACCGTTACATCATTGCTAGAGGCGAGGGCGCAACAAGATGACATCAGGAAAGAAAACACGGCGGCCAAACCTCAAATGAAGACGAACATAGAGAGAACATGATAGAAAATAATGACATTAGTGTTTGTATCATATATTGCGATGCATTCAGTGGCTTCACGTACATCTGAGTTTTTAATTTTCCGACAGCGATAGAGGCAGTGAAGTCGGAGCAGATCTGTGTCTCCTGTTTATCGTCTCATGTTTCCACGTGTTGAAAGAGGTTGTGATGTTTTTATGAGCGGCAGTGTACTGCAGTGTGCTCCTGAGACTCTGCCTGCAGCTGAAATACACAGCGGTTTTGTAAGATAACAGACAGACGTGTCAGTGTGAGCGATGATACGCTCACCCTGACAGCAGCCATTAAACATGTGATGTGTTATTTGCTGCGTTCGACTCCACATCCTGTCTCCGAGCCGGAGGGGAAGTGAGAACCAAAAAAAAAGAACCAAAAACCTGGTGCTGTTTGTTACTTTGATGTGGGAACCGGTCTGTTGCTCATTCGCTCTGGGAGTCTGGTTCCACTGGACTTTTATTTTGACAGTTTATCACAAATTAATAGACGCTTTTATTGTGTTTTCTGTTTTATAGCGTTTGGCATGTATGGTGGCCCTGAGAGCTCAACACGCTGCAGCTGAAGAAAACGCATACAGAGATATTCAAATTCACAACAGGAGAGTTTCCAGGGACAGAAAAAAGTGACGGACCAGGCTAAAGGCTAATGCTAAGATAACAGTCCATCTGATCAACACAATGTGATACTGACGTTCAGCTTATTGTCCAACCCCACTAACAGGAAGCCGTCTGCACCACTTCTAAAGTCAAGAAGAAGAACAAGGCCCCAGACTGGTCCCTCGCTTTATTGTGTCCCCCGACCGGTCCTCGCTTTACTGGGTCCCCAGACTGGTCCTCGCTTTATTATGTCTCTGGACTGGTCCCGGGGTCCTGGTCTCAAGCTGCACTGTCTTGAGCCCTCGTGGCCACCGTAGTTATGGGATTTTTTGGGCCGACTCCGATGGCCATGGTTTCTAAAGCTTGAAGACACAGAGAGAGTCTGAACATCAGTTCTTTTCGTTCTGATACGTCTTCATCTGGTTACAATCACATGGAGCTGAAAGTGAGTCTGAATAATGTGATGTCGGCAGCAGGCGACCACATGACGCTGATGAGCTCTGAGAATTACTGGAAATATTTAGGTCAATGGAAGAAAATGTTGTTTTAAATCCAAATTCATAGATTTTATTTTCAGCTTTTAAAGAAAACAAAGGTACAACAAGGAAAACTTTCCTTGTATTTTGAATGTTTTTGTAATATATAATATATTTTGTCTCTACATTGAAGTTTGGCATTGACAAATACAGTAAAACCTGAAACATAAAGTACATACATCACATGTGATATATGTGATGTATCTAAATGTTCCTCCTCAGGCTGTAGTCGATGCACTGATGCAGAGCTGGGATCAGCGTTAAAATATCGGAGGGATTTACATAAAGAGATTATCCTGAAACGGACCCGATGTTATCACTCCTTCAGTTTCCTCTCTGCAGGTCAGAGAAGGTGTGAACAACAGAGCGATGTCTCACCTCGCTGATAAACAATCTTTGGCTGAGCGCAGACAAACAGCCACGTCCCGTTGTGTCTGTTATGAATTTGTGTTAATTAGCATCAGCCAGAGGAGATTTGATAAGAGATCCGCTGGCGTCAGTGGATCCTGGTGTTTCATGGCCAAGACCTGGGTCCAAAGTGGAACTGGTCCGATGCTGAAATCCGGTGTGTTTCCTGTGTTTCCTGTAGCGCTGCCTCCACGGTCGGGGGAAAGGTTTCAGTCAGGTTTATGTTAGTTCAGGTTAAGTTGAGGTGATGTTAGATGGTTGGATTAAAGCTGAGGTCTGATTCAGGTTATAGTCTGGACCTGGGTCTGGATTTGGGTCTGGGTTGTTCATGTTAGGTTTAAAAGATGTAAATAATCTTCCTTTCTGACCTCACAAAGTTCAGGTGAGGCCAAATAGTTGGTGTTTTTAATCCATGTGCCTGATCACTGAGGGCTATTTAACGTCTCTCCATCAATAACGATCAATCAGTGTGTTGTCAATAAATGTAAATAAAGATGGACGACTCTCTTCCTCTGCCTCCTGCTGCTAAAAATGCCAAAATATACTGGAAATGAGTGCCGGCATCTTTCATCTGTAAAGCTATTTGGAGCCAGAATCTCCATAGTAACAATCAAGGGGCGGAGCTCAGAGGCATCAAGGCCCCGCCCATTCACATGCTCGACTAATTAAAACCAAAAGTTATTATAAAAATCACACTTGAACATGAAGGAAAACAGAAACATGATTGGTTCATGATTTTGTAACATGTCCGAGCAGGTAACATGGAGGGGGCGGGGCTTATGATGTAGGTACTGCTGCGCTTCGCCCATCAGTGAGCTTCATGTCGGCCATCTTTATCTACACTCACTGATCTCCACCTGTTGTTCTGCACATGAGTGGCTGCTAAAGTTTTGTTTTTGTTGCATCTTTATTTGGATCATTTTGGTTTTATTTTATTTTTTGAACTTTACTAACTCGTAACTTCCTCACACAGCGAGCACTAAACTTCTTCTATTTGAACGCCGGTCGCCAAGGTGCACAGGAGTGGATGTTGGTATTTTTCAGTGATCGGTCTTATGAAATGATCCTGAAACATCTGCGTCCCTTTAAGCCGTGATTATAATGAGGAGTTCCCGTCAGGCCTTCAACCAGTTGTTGTCTGGTATTCTTGGCATGCGCTTCATTTTCTTTTAATCATATCTGTCTGAACAGAGTCAAAACCTGGACGAACATGTTTGGTCCATCTGCTGGGTGCCTTCAATTAAAATCAGAGCCCAGACCAGACCAGACCAGACCAGACAGACAGTGTCAGCATGTTCATTTAAACTGAGAGTGTGAGGCTGGATTCAGACACCGGCTCAGATCGGTCTGTGACAGTGTTTTATTTGCTGCTGTTCGTTAAAGGTCCTAAAACCACACAGAAAAACGATTGTCCTGATTTGTTAAGTGCGAGCTCCTGGACACGACGACCCCACTCTCATTTATGTGGTGTTAATTATCTGTATTTATTAGAGCTGGAGGCATGTGGGAATTGTTGGAGGTGTTTGGACCTCACAGGCCTCGGTGGAGTTTTAACGACCGCTCTGGGGTCAAACCGCAGAGTTTGGAGGGCCGACCGCCTGCTTACACAAATGGATGTAAGTTGCGTCTGAGGCATTTGAAAATATTGTGATAATCGTCACTAAAGCTCATTAATCTCGACGTGTTAATTATATGTGCATGTGGTGGGAACATGGTGTGAACGCCGCAGCCGCGTATGCTAATTTTTTTTAGCGTCTCTTTTATTTGGTGCAGCCGTTAACCAGACACAGTAAATACTGCGAAGCGGGAAATCTGCAGCGGCCCACCCAAACATTCACACATTCTCACACTCACACTCTGGCAACGGTGGTCGCTATAGGCATTGAATGGATGTAGAGGAAACACTGAAGATGTTATTTGGCATCATTTCTCATTTCTTTTTAACATGACATAACAACTTCATCATTATTTGTAGGAGCTGTGAACAAAGAAGAACAAGAAGATGTAGCACAGGTACACAGTCCTACATCCAGTGGCCATTCTCTGCAGTTCCTGCTGTTGGTCTGATCTGAGGCCTGTACACTGCACCCACATGCAAAAACAAGTTATCATTACACATCACCTGGGATGTTTCCATGTATTTTCTGTTGGACATGACCTCACTCATATAGACCGAGCACAAAGAACCAGAATCAGAAACACATTTATTGCCAGGTAGTTATACAACTTAGTGACAGAGCTATGAGGAATTTGTGTTGGCGATTGGTGACAGGCACGATGTACGACATATAGTAGCAATACTCAACGAGGACATGCTGTATTTTATATATATGATATATTTTAATATAAGAACATAAAGAAAACAACTTGTAAACTGACAAATGTAGTGCACATAGTGAACTGTGAAGCTCTTGCAGAGTTAAAAACACCACCAGCGTTAAGGCTCTGGCGTCTGTCGCACTATTATAAAATACCACGGGGTGAAAATATGCAAAATAGTGGAAACCGAAAATGGAGGCTGGCACCGCTCGTCCTCTGGTATCACAGCGGAGCGGGAACCGTCCAGAGCGAGCTAATGAAATAACTTCATTAAGGCCCACATGAAGTGAGCGAACATCAGGCAGAACATTGAGCCCTGAGGGAGGTCCCTGGTTCTCTTTAGCACAGCACTGAGGTTTTAAACAATATTGCGTAACAGCATCTGCACGGTGTTAAACGTTTTCAGGGGTGTCTGCAAGTCCTGGAAACAACTCGTTCCTTACAGGATCTGAAATGATCCCGAGGCCTGTAACGGTCCTGAGCTCCGTGATTCGACTTCCTCTCCGTTCAGTCGACGGCCAGCTCTCTGCCGTCACCTGCATCTTCACAGACGTGACCCGAGCGACGCCTGAAAGCATCAGCTGCACTCGTGTTGTTTTTAGCTTGTACTTGGTGCTGTAAATAACTTTCCTCGGCCGCTCTGGTCCTGTTTGTGTAAATCTGGATGGGGAAAAAGGTCAGGTCACAACAGGAGGGTCAGAGTCTCACAGCGACACGTTGTCTGTTGAATCTGCTCGTCACATGACCTGAAGTCCAGCAGTCATGTGGAGCTCAGTCTGTGTCTGTCTGGACTCCTCCGCTGGTTCAAAATCCACGTGGGAACGAAACAGGTGACATCTAAAAAGGATCAAGGACGAGATCGTCTGAACTGGTCAGGTCAGGCGTGGGGGGGAAAGGTCAGAGGTCACTGAAGTCAGGAGTTTGAACAACTGTTGCCAAGGTTACAAAAACACTAACATGTTGGTGGTGGTGCAGAGAGATCACAGGACCTCAGACTAACCACTGGTGGTGTTGTTGTTGTGTTTGTGAACTGCAGGTGGCTGGACGTGGGCGTGGCCAACCTCACCTGTAAGAGGTACTGGGTGGTGTACCTGCAGGTCATCCAGGAGGCGGTGTGGCCGGGCGGAGCTCTGCCCACGTGTCCTGTGGAGGAGCGCAGCCAGCAGCAGAAGGACGACACCAGACAACAGGCGCTGGGCTGTCTGATGAGACTGCTGCCAGGTGAGTACGAGTTCTGCTGGACCAATCAGATCGTCAGCAGCGACGCAGCACGCTACGTTACTGCTCTTATCTTTAAACCCATTCTAAATACCAACATATGCACATATATACAGTATGTTAGGTGATAGCACTGACTTAGCATTGTCGCTAGCTGAAAGCTAACATGAAGACATCGAATACGGAGCAAAATTATAAACCCTGAGCAAATATGTGTTTATTACCCCGTTATGTCCGGATAACAAGAGTTATTGCCCCGTGATATCAAGATTTTATCAGCAGGAAGTGTTTTTATTATTATCGAGAATTGTCTGTTTTCTAATTCTGATGACCTCTGACCTCATCAGCTGATGAGTTTTACTCAGAAGAAGAAGTTCAGTCAAAATCACTTTGTTGTCATGACGTCGTTTTAACTTGGGATGAGATTTTTTTAAAAATGGCCTTTCTTGGCTTCTGTAGGCACGACGTTGCACAATCATATCCATCATCCAGTCGTCACCCTGTGAAACCGACAATGACCTTTAACCTTTAAACTTAAACAGGTCAAATGTAATGTGGTGATTATTTACTATCGATCACTACGATCATCACCCACCGGCACATGACAGAGAATTTTTCAGTGTCAGTTGGTAAAAATGAATGTTTAAGCTTATAACTGTGGCACACACACACACACACACACACACACACTCTAAACAGCCAGTTACACAGTGGTATGTCATCCTCCATATGTTCATGTTTTTCCAGATGTGGTCTCAGACATGTTGGGCTCAGACAAGTACAAACTCAGCTGGAAGACAGCGCTGGACTCTCTACAGGACCCCTACATCAACAGGTGCACTCTACTACACACTCTACTACACACTCTACTACACACTGTACTGTACTACACACTCTACTACACACTGTACTGTACTACACACTCTACTACACACTGTACCATGTTATCACAGTCAGTAGTTCTTCATGTTGCAGCCAACATAGGAAGTGAATGTAAAGCTCCACGTTCTCATTCCTCTCCTGTGTTGATCCATGAGAAGATCTAAAAACCATCTCACATGGACGTCCACCTTTATACCGCATGGAGCTCCAGTCCATGGAGACGTTGTGTCCACGTCTGTCAGGCCTTTGTTTACTCTGCTGTTCCCTCTCTGTTTGCTGACTCATGCTAACGAGCAGGTGTGTCTAATAAAGTAATCAGGGTGGTTATGAGCTCATTCACACTCACCTGGAGTTCTAACGTGTGGACAGACTCGTCCACTAAACAACAGCTGAACTGTTCACAGATGTCGAGTTAGAATCAGTCGCCTCCACTTAACGTGGAGTCGACTGATTCTCAAAGAATCTGTTTTTGTGTTGATCGGTGAGAAACAAGTTGATTTTATGGCTGAAATCTGGATGTTGCACGCTAACTACCTGCAGACAGGGGCGGCGTGTCTCTGTCTCTGTGGACTCGCTGAGCTTCGTCCAGGTCCAGATTTCACTCAGAGTCTCAGCCTGGACTCGGAGCTGGTCGTCCTCTGTGTCTCAGCTCTGCTCCACTTAAGAAGAAGACCTTTAAATGACATGTGAAACCTCAGCACCTGCTGCTGCCTTCATTATCTTTGCATACGTTGTTAACGAGCAGTTTGCGTGACACTGAGAGAGAGAAGGATCTGGTTGGTCAGCATGGTTGTGTTTATGTTTTGTGTCTCTCCAGTTTAAATCAGGATTAAAACAACATTTAAAATGATCATTGAAATGTTGCTGGATGAAGTTTTTCTTTTATTCATCTGTTTATTTATGACCCTCCTGCCACATCTCTTCTCTTTTACTTTGAAACCACTGACTCAGACTAAAAGCTTAGTTTTTCTCTGGCAGGTTCACATCAGCTTCGTGATCGTAGCTTCATGCTAACTAAAGTCTTGTGCTCATGTCCTTGCAGACACCTGGTCTTCTGCATCTTTGACCTGCTGCTGGAGTTCCTGGTTCCTGAGCGTCCTGATGAGAACTTCCAGAGGAACCTCCTGCAGACGCTCAGCAAGAACCCCGAGAAGCTTCTGTCCTGAGGAGCCTCTGAGTCCTGCTGGAGCTGCTCAGCTCCGTCCTGCATCTGATCATGTGTCAATGTGTTGACATCCGAGGCTGTTTGATGAGGTGTCCTGTTTACACACACACACACACACACACACACACACACACACACACACACACGGTACATTTGAAGCAGCTTTAATTACACGACGGCACCTGGTTCGTGTTTGATCTCACTCTGATATAAACATGTGGCAAAGCTTCATCTGTCGTCCACATCCAGCCGCTTCCTGCCGGCTAAACCCCCGGCTTCGGCTAAACTCACTTCAGATGGTTTTCACACTCGCCCTCCCCCCCGCAGACCTCACACCTGCCAGAGATGCAGGATTTGCTTTTCTCGCCAGCATCAGTCTGAAAAGACTCTGAGGGGATTTAGTGTCACTGTTGTTGAGACGTTCTCCAGGATCCTGGTGGATCTGACACTTCCTGAATCTGAGCCGCAGCTTCACTGGCTCAACCATCGGATCTGCACTTCGTCTACTCGCACAAACTTTATTCAGTCATGCAAATTTGATCTGGTTTATGAATTTATTGTTTGAAACCTCGTTTGAGCTCATAGTTCGTCTGGCGCGTTTGGTTTACGCTCTGTCCCTCGGTGGAAATAGTCTGCATGTGTGGTTTGTCAGTGCGGCCTCTGATTGGCTGGTCTACAGGAAGCTTTTTTCGTCTTCTCCCTGCACGTCGTCTGACTGTGTGATCCGACAGCAGTGTGTCACAGGAAGTTACTGAAGCTGAGGATTCAGTGTTTGATCAGTCGGGGAGAAATGTGATCTCTGGTCACATGGTTGTCATGGTGTTGTCATGGTGTTTTTGCACACAGACTGTTCTGGAAGTGACATGATTATCCTGGTTGCTATGGTTGCTACCAATAAACTAGTCCTGTGCCAGGTGGAGGTTCAGTTAGGATAATATGGTGCTTTGGGATGCAATAAGGAAGACTGTAGGCTTCAGACGTCCTCTGTTGTCATGGTAACAATAACAACAACATTATGAACGATAGAACCAACATGGATAGCTTCTCTCCCGTCATAATCACTACCACCACTAGATGTCGCCTCACAACCAGGCGTAACCACGGGTCATAATGAGCTCCTGCACAGTCGACCCGTGAGCTCGTCTCTCCTCTTTCTTCAACATTTCAAAGAGCTTCTAGTTAATTAAGATGTGATCGATCGATCAAGTCAATCAATCTAATCAATTTTAGATTCTGATGCATTTTTTTCATCTTCGTCCCGTCACTAAACCTGCCACCTGCAAAAACACACCTGGAGGAGCTTCATCAATGATTTACTTGAATAATTCACATAAACTCGTCATGTTTTAATCCTTGTATTGATCGAGTGTATTGATCACCAAACCATCTGAAGAGAGTTTCAGTGTCGTCTCCACTCGCTCACTTTAAACGTGCCGTTGAAGGTTTTTGTGCTTTTTAAAGTCGGCCTTAGTCTCTTCCTGCCTTATTTCACTGTGCTTAAAGAAGGACAGCTGAAAGACGTCGTCATGACGACTGTGATTCTGCAGTTGAGTTGAACGTTGTGGTTTTCCTCAGTACAGAGTCGTCGTGGGTTTAATATGGACGATGTTCCCTCATTTGACCTCCTGATGTTTGTTCGGTGAGACGTCGTCGGGTTCTGATGCCAAATCTGAGAAATGTTACGTTGTGTATTAGCAGATTTCATGGTGAATATCATTCCTGTGTTTTGGTCCAGTCTGTTTTTCACCTTTGTCTTAAATCCCTTCTGTTCTTTTCCAGTGTATTAACATGTGATTGTGTCTATTTATTGACCTATTTATTGATTTAATTGCATGAAGCACAAAATGATAATTGGAGGACCTCGTTCTTCTCGTCGAGTCGAATGTTGGAGCTGTTACTGTTGTTGTGATGCTGTGTTTTATTTCATCTTGTTTACTCTGATGAAGGAATTCCTTGTTTTGTACGCTGTTTTGCCGACACGGCACATTCTCACTCATTCAGAAACCACCGAGACAAAAAACATGTTTGCTCAGTAAATCGTCAGAACAAGAGCGTTTTCTTGTTTTAACAAACCCTTTTCATGTGATGAGATGTTTTTCATGTTGTTATGACAGATTTTCTCCTCTGGTTTCCATCCGTCGTTGTCTGCATCAACACACTTTACATAGAATCACTCATGTAGTGGAACAACTGTAGAAACATTATGTGAGACTTAAAGTGAAGTTTGCTGCTTCATGTCCAGACACTTCACAAACCTCTGCAACCCGAAGCGACCTCTCATTTAACCTTCCTATACTTGGCTTTTCTGGAAAATACAACTTCGTCCTCTTGAGTTCTGCTCACATAATGTTACACATCAGCCTCTAGTGGCCGAAACAAGTATTACAAAAACAAACGCTTTCTGAATCAAAATAACGTAGAATATGAAAACTTTTTTGCATCTCATGGCTTCCGTACTTTTGCGATAAAACATAGATATAGCGATATAAGAAACAGATCTGTTACGATGAATTTAAATCGGAAAAAAAACTTGATGTGTAGAAATAAGCAGAATATTACGTCATAATAACCTGAAAAATAAGTTAAAATGAGAAAATGTTAAAACAAGAAACAAAAACTGAGCAAAACAGAAAAAACAACTTTGTGTCTTGTGCTAATATTGTTGTTATTATTACTGTGCTGCTGTAATTACGTCTGCTTTAATTAACAGTAAATGTCAAATGATCCAATTTTAGTGGAGCATATTTAGACCAAATGTGACGTGGAACAGCCACATGTTGTGTTGTTCTGCATCACATCCTGTTGTGAACTCGTGTTGTGAGCGTTGACGCTGTGAATCTGCTTTATCTGCTTTATCTGCCGTCTCTTGGCCTTTTAATTGTTCGCTCTCGAGATTCTTTGCAAAACACAATAAAGGAACCAAACATGATTTATTAAATCCTCAGCTCTTGTTCACACTCGTTATTTTTCCTTGGCCCCGAGGAGCTTCGGACGTTTTACAAGAAGCTGCTGAGCTGCTCGCTTATTATTTGTATTTATTTTCTTTTTCTTTTCCTTTTTTATGAGACTTTAAATGTGTCCCAGGCTTTCCTCTGACTGCCTGGAGCTGCACCAGAAACGTCCTGTGCCCTCGTCAAGGTCACTGTTTGCCTTCCATATTATCACTTTTTTCTACCTCTGTGTATAGACATGTTAGATTTGCTACGCTCTGTCAGCTCTACGCTCGTTCGCCGTGGCCTGCAGACTCATGACTCACGTCCAACAACAACAAAAAGTGTGCAGATGAAAACCTTTAAATACCCCGTAATAAAGATCAGACCCATTTCTTGGAACAGTTTCCCTTCAGCTCCACTTCTCTAACAACAGCCGAGGGGATTTTTTTTCAGGGGTGTGATGTGACATGGGGGTATTAGAGGGCAACTTTGCAGTGCCGAGAAATCCTCAGAAATCGGATTTTCAGATAAAATTGTAAGAGACACTGAGGATTAGTCGAATGCTGACAGACACGGGTGGATGAATGTGATCTTGATGGTGTTTGTGTTGAAAATGCAGATTGAATAAACTGGATTTCATTCAGTTAAATGTGACATTTCATTCCTGTGACTCCGGACCTCGGCTGTTAACAGCTGAACAGATTTTAATTCGCTAAAAAAAAAGTTTATCCAGCGACGTTTTCTGATTGGTGCAGATGCAGACGCTGAGGTATCACATGTTTTTCCTCTGCAGATGTTTAGTCCGTCCATGGTTGAATCTGGTTTCTGCTCAACGGACACTCACGTGTTTGTTGTTTCAGGTTGTTTTTCCGTTGCTTTCAGCTGCATCACATGATCTAAAAAGGAAAATGGAAAGTTTAAGAGGCTGTTCATAAGTTTTCTCTGCCACTGACATGCAGCTATGATTTTAATATACAGGAGATTAATAATACATCTTCTGACCATAGCTAGCCTATGACTGGGGCTAGCTGGTTAGCATGCTAACGTCAGGAGAAGAAAAGATTGAAACAAGGTAAGTAAACGTCTTTATGCTAATGTTAGCAATGTAGCGTTAACCAAATGCACACAAAGGTACTTTGACCAGCTGTAAATGCTAACATTAGCTATATAGCATTAGCCAAACTAACCAAAAGGTCCTTTAAACAGCCCTAAATGCTAACATTAGCAATAGCCAAAAGCACATAAAGCTCCTTTGGTACGGATGTGAAAGGCTAACATTAGCAATGTAGCAATAGCCAAATGTAGAATAAGCATTCAATCCTAATTATTGCTAGTTAGCAGTAGCAAAATTAACAAAAGCTACTTAAAACTAACATTAGCTACGTAGCAATAGCCGTTTTCAGACAGAAATAGAAACAGGAACATTTTATTGTATTTTTATTGATCCCAGGAGAAACTCAGAGTTAGAGTTCGTGAGTGGACAAGCCAGAGTCAAAGAGCAGGAAAGGCTTCATCTGTAACTGACCTGGAGTCAGACCAGCAGAAGGTCAAAGGTCGTTAAACACCTGAACTCTGTGTTATTTAATGTGACAGACTAAAACTTTCCACTGGTTTTCCTCCTCTTCCTTCCTCACCCATATTGTTTGGTTGATGAATAAATGCGATGAGAAAATAAAATTTCATTATGAGATTCCCAGACTGTTTTAATGTGATTGTGGTTGAGGAGGCGCCTCGTTCATCATGGAGGACAGAGACTGAGTGGCAGCAGGAGGAGGAAGAGGAGGAGGAGGAGCTGCTCTGTGTTGACTTAGCTCAGACAGGAGGTTCTCCTCTTTTCTTCCTCACCTCCTCCTTTCCTCCTCTCTTCCTCACCTCCTCACCTCCTCACCTCCTCTCAGGTGAAAAGCTTCAACCTGTTGCTGCTGATGCTGACACAGGGTGGAGAGGTCACAGGTTGCCGTGGTGACTGATCAGTGAGTTTCCAAGATGATTCCTGACACATCAGTTTCACCTCCAGCTCCATCCAGTCACATGATCTTCAGGGTTAACCCGAACCCGGAGCGTTCTTGCTCTGAGGCGACACCACCCACTGGACAGATGGAGATGTTCCTGTTTCTTCTCCTTCTTCTTCTTCTTCTTCTTCTTCTTGTTCCAGGTCAGATATTTGACCTCTAACCTCCGACCTGTGTGATGATGATGATGATGATGATGATGGAGGATGTGGTCGTGGCTGTAGAAGATCCGAGGCCTCAGGCAGGAGAACAAGAACAAGTCCAAGTCATTAGAAACACAGCTTGTTCTGTAACTTTTCACTGATTCATGATTCGGTCTGTAAAATTTCACAAAGTGGAGAAAAATGTTCAGCGCCGACCAAAAAAATCTTCACATTTACAGCGACATAAACCAGAGAAGAGCAGCGACTCCTCCCACTGAGAGCAGATGATTTATGAAGGCTGGACCTGGACTTTCTGCTTTTGAGACATTTTTCTGTTTTTCTCTCTCTGGCCTGAGACGGTTTCATCATTTCTACTAATGAAAGAACATTTCATCATTTCAACTCATCTGAAAACGTGAACAAGGCCAAATATGGAGCTGCGTGTTTGTAACTGGACAGTAAAGCTTTCATGTTGTTTTGCTGTGATGGACGGCATGAAGAGAAAAGACGTTTATGTTGCACACTGATTTATTTGTTTGTTTGTGTTTGTATCCGTATTGAAAACCTTTATTGGCATGAACGGACGCTGCAGTCAGACCTCCATGCTCTCTGTGTCTCTGGACAGTAACTGAATTAGACGTGTTGTTTGACATCGTCGGCCTGCAGCAGCTTTTACATGCAAACCACATGTTCTCCGTCCTGGACACGTTACGCAACGTCCTGTCGTCACGGCAGCCGAGGCTCTGCTCGTTTTCTCCACCTTCACCAACTGTTTTCTTTTCTTTCTTACATAATAAAACTCAGAGCAGCAGCTCAGAGCTCGTACGTGACGGACGAGCTGAGTGGCCTTTAAAGGACAAAACCTGAGCACGAGAAACAAAGTGATGTGTGATAGCACCAGACGATGGAGCTGTTCCTCAGTGAGAAGCTCAGTGTGGTACCAGCATCATGATGAATCATCTCAGGACCCTGTGGGCAGAAGAAAACAGCTCAGCAGAGTCTGGTCTCCTGCAGGACCAGCCCTGAAACCACACACACACACACACCATTATTCTTTGTGCTTTTCACTCTGAAGGTGTGCACACACTTTAGTCAAGCCTCCACTTCCTCCTTGGCTGTGAAGATGTCATGAACTTTGACCTATGACATCATCGTCCAGCCGAGGTCGGACGTCTCACCTGCTTTAACCACATGCAGATCGAGTATCTTTAAATGAGGCCATCAGGGCGATTAGAGGAAGACAGACTCTCCTGTCTGGTGAGCTGTGCTGCACCACAGCACCGCCTGGTGGCTCAGAGGTGACACAACAACGACTTCACCTGGAAAACACCTTTTAAAAAACAGTGAGAAGAAAATGAAATGAAACATGTTTCAGTTTTGGTGTCATCGTCCGTCTTCCCTAGAAACGTCTCATGATTATTATCATTATAATGGTTTAAAATCTATGTATTGATCACTTTTTTTAGATGAGACATCACTAACTCCTTCACAATAAAAGTCAGGGGAAGAAAAAACAATGGAGATATGATCAATAATAATGCAGCACAGGTGAGTCTTCACTGTGATGAAAACTTCTCCTGTCGTGTCTCAAACATCTGGATCTGCACATGGGTTTTTCCACATGTCTGTGTCTGTGAGTGTTTCTCCTGTAGGTGGCGCCGTGATCAAACAGTTGAATCAGTGTCAGTTCATGAAGCGACCACAGGGAGGCGCCGCGTGATAAAGTAACAGTGATGCACCTGTTACTGAACCCAGGCTGCATCTTCAACGGAGGCTGAGGAGGGACAAACAGGACGAAGGTTCACTGTCGGCACCAGGTACGTTTGTGTTGTTGTGGAAAAACATCAGTAGGACAATAAACAAGGTTGTTGTGGTGGTAAATAAGTGTGTGTGTGTGTGTGTGTGAGAGAGAGAGAGAGAGAGAGAGTCCACAGCTAAAACAACACCCACACCTTTGTTTTAGTGCAGAAGCCATTATTTTATCTTATACTTTTCCCATCATGCATTTCACCCTCCTGATCTGCATTGTACTTTGTCACAACTACTGAACCACAGCGTTTTGAAACAAGAACAAACTGTTTTGTTTTCAGATGATGTTGTCAGTGTGAAGGGCCCCGAGGCCTCGACCCTCCTCAAAGGTCAAAGGTCGTCCTGTTTCCTGCAGCATCGTCACGACTCCAGAGGACGAGGTGAGGCTTTACTGCATCGTCTCTTGTTTGGCAGTGAAGCAGATGGTTCAATTTCTCTGACTCTGCTGATATGATAAATAGGTGGAAGGAGGAAAACAGCTGCTCCTGCAGAGAGAGAGAGGGATGGATGGATGGATGGATGGATGGATGGATGGATGGATGGATGGATGGATGGATGGTCTCTCTCCGCAGTCTTTGATTATCTAATCTCTACAATTGAAATGAGGAGCCGGCGAGTTGTGTCTTTTGCCTCCTGGATGATTAGATCTGAGAAAGCAGCTGAAGCCTGAGGGAGAGAGAGAGGGAGAGAGAGAGAGAGAGATCATCTGTTACACAGCAAAACAGCAGGCAGGAAGAAAAGGCAGTGAGTACACAGACGCCAATCAAACAAACAACAACCGTTTTTTTTTTTTTACTCGTTTGCAGCTTTTACGGAGGTTTGATTTCCCAGTTTTACACAGACCCACAAACGCAGCACGAGGCTGTTAATTAGAGCGATAGCAGGACTGAAAGGCTGTGATCACGATCAATACACTGATCGGAAGGAAAATGTCAAAAACAAAACAAAACAAAACAAAAACTGAGCGATTATTAACGAATATGAAGCATGCGTGCTCTCCGCTGTGAGGCGTTCACTTCCTGCTCCCTGACCTCTGCCTTTAGTTTAAGGGCCATTGTAAAGCCACTGCATTCTTTTCCCCCCAGTGTCAGATAAGATCTAAAGGCAACACACACACACACACACACACACAGGTCATGAAGATATGAACAACACTCATGACCTCTCAGTATCAATACATCAGTGTGTGGTCGTTCTGAGACATTAGTGTAATGAATGAGCAGATCAGTGGTCGATACTCAGCCTCCCCAGCGTCGAGCTAATTTATGACTTAATAACATGTTTTTGAGACGAGTCATAACTCTGAAAGTCGACATGAAGGAAACTGTGTGTGTGTGTGTGTGTGTGTGTGTGTGTGTGTGTTTCTACTGTTCCCAGCAGATATGACTCAGAGACAAAGTCTAAATGTAAAAATAACATGTTTAACCTAAGATTTTAAAAAATTAGCTTCAGTGAACTTCAACTTTAAATATAAACAGATTCACACAGGTTTTTAGTCGTTATTGACTTTATTCTATTGATTTATTTTAAAGTTTCATGATTGATTGATTGATTGATTGATCAAAACTGTCAGAATTCCCCAGTTTCTCTGACTGTGAATGACTTTTCCCATGTTTCTCCATGGGACATGAATGCAGCACAGGTCAGGAGTGAGTCTGTGAGTGTCACTTGTTTACACTTTGTCTGCAGCTTTGACTGACAGTGATGCAGTGATGATGACAATGATGATGACGATGGTGATGATGATGGTGATGATGACGGTTTAGTAACAGCTGACACCGATCTGAACAAACAGATGCAGGTCTCACGTCAGTGTTGTTGAACGAGCCAGTGAAACCTCAGAGGAACGTTTCCTGTGGGAAAGTTCCAGAGTCTGATCAGTTTACAGTCGTTACACAAAACACAACACTTGGAGTCTCACACACTTCACACACACTTCACACACACTTCACATACCTCATCCAGTCCTCAGTCAACCCACACAACAAGGGTTATAACTGCAGTCCGAGTTTGATCAGAGGGAGGAGGCGTTCAAGAGCCATGATAGTTTCACCAGAAGAAGAAAGAAACAGGAAGCAGTGAGAACAATGAGAGGCTTCATTATAACAGGAGGAGAAGAAGAAGAGGAGGAAGAGGAGGCGGAGGAAAAGGAGAAGAGTTAGGAGAACAAGAAGAGGAAACGACTGAACATGTCATCACAAGTAAAGGTGGACAGCTCAGACTCTGAATCCTCAGTCCCACGTTTCCTCCTCGTTCTTCTTCAGACTTGGCTGAAAACAAACGTTCACTCGTCCACTGACGTCACACAAGTTTCTCAGCCCATAAAACATCCTGACATCACAAACCCATCATCCAATCAGCAGCAGCGGCTTCAGCAGCTGCTCTCACACTCTGGAGGTTTGAGTCTCAGTCTGTAACCAGTGTGTGATGGATGAGGGGCCGGTCTATTTGCTGCAGCTGGACGTCCTGGGTTGTATTTCACTGTGTCTCTTGCAGCTCGTTCTGTTGTTGTGACATTAAACTGTTTTCAGTGTGAACAACCTGTGGATCCAGTTAGTCCACCCAGGCGTTGACGCCCACAGCGTCCATCTGTCTGTCCAGTCAGTCAGTGGACGTCGTCACACAGGAAGTGTGGCTGTCGCCGTTGTAATTGTGCTCCCACTCTCTGGTCTGGTTCGGTTCGTTCGAGCTGGTTTGATGTTTTTCCTCAGAGAAACCACACACCAACAATCACCTTCATCAGGACTGATACAGTTTGACGCTGTGTGTTACTTTATTTATTTATCTCATAATTGATCTGAACCAGAGTTTGATCAGATCCAATAAACAATTGACTGTTAATCGTCCAGAGGGTTTAGAACCTGTTTATCTCCAGACTCTTTGCTGCATCAGCGGAAAATTCAACTTGGAGGCCAAATGGTTTTCATGGACTTCAGTGACACGAGTCTGGATCGATTTACTGAACATTTTTAATGTTTCTTTAAACAAACAAACAACAAAAACCCTCATGAAGTCTGGTCAGAGTCGAGAACTAATCAAAAACATGTTTATTCTCTGCGACGCCACATTAACAGAAAATGTAACACGTCATTTTCAACAGTTGAACCTGATGGAGAACTGAAGATGATTCCCTGTGGGTCTGAACAGAGATGCTCCGACAGAAGGTCGAACAAACGCTGGACAAACAACACAGAGATTTTTTTTTTTTTTTTTTTCCCATCAGTTTGCACTGAGCCATCCTCAGTGAGGAGGAACGTAAACCTCATGATCCAGGAAATAAACAGCACAATAATGAACCAGTGTTCAGTGAACACATATCACACCACGAATCATCCCTCCTCCTCCTCCTCCTCCTCCTCCTCCTCCTCCTCCTCCATCACGTTCTTTTACTTCTTCTTCTCATGTCTCGTTGGTGAAGCCTCAGTTCACAGATCATCAACATTAGAAGATCATGTGACTGGTTCGATGTTGTGACTGATCTGTGAACGGAGCTTTGGAAAAATAATTTAAAATGCAAATTAAGTTTCAGATCAGGATGAACTTTTAAAACAGGCCACAGATTTACAGGCACCTGTTTGAGTGTTGTGGCAGATCTGAGAACAGTTTAGCAGAGCCTGAATGCCTCTGTGTTCAGATTACTGATGTTCCCTGAACGCCTCACACTTGGACGCCGGCGTTGCTGCGGTGCACAGGGCAGCTAGCTCAAGATAGCACAGGTGTTTTCACCTGCTTGAGTATCGTGGCGGTAACATGGCTGGTGATGTTTTAGCTGTTGATTGCTAAGCTAAGCTACACACAACATCCATAGCTCCTGTTGTATCCTGGGAAGCTGCACAGGGCGGTTGCGCATATTTTCGCATGTGTTTAAATCTAGATATGTACAGGTGTGTTTGTTCAATTCATTTCACATGTTCGTTTCATGTAATATGTAATTTATGTGAATGGGTTTAACTGGAGAGGATGCAAACTTAATTTTTATTTTAAACCCAGGACATTAATAAAGTGTGACTGTTCTGTATACTTGTGTGCAGACTGTGCCATCTGAGGACCTGTTTCATCGTGGGCTGGTCATCATCTCTACTTGTGGAGGCCTTCTGCATGTCAGGACGTCGACAGGTGGATGTCTTCTGTTCCAGGAGCGCGGTAGGAACCAAAACAAAGGAAACCCAACTTTTTTGTTACTGTTTTCCACCTGAGACTCAGGGGTTTTTATTCTTAAACTAATAACTGAATAAAAGTGACATTATAAAGAGACTGAAGGTCGACAACCAAGGAACATTCAAAGTAAGACGGTTCAAACCAGTAAGACCAACGACGTTAAAGGAACTCAAGGGAGTGTAACTGAGAAAAGAGTGAATTTTTTTTTTTTTTTGCACATTTCCTAATTTTTCCAGAGATATTGTAGATATTACACCCAGGCTCAGCAGCACAGACCTCTGTTATAAAGAGGAGGTCACACTTTCAGGTTACAGTAACGTGGGTTTTTGTGTCAAATCGCAGTGTGAATTATAATATCATTAAAGAAGAAGAAACAGTTTCGTTGGTAAATGTCAGATCCTCATAATCTGTATTAGACTGGATCATATACAATCCAGTCTAATCCTGATTAGCTGTGATCCTGAGAGGGAGCTGACAACCACATACTTCATATATCCAGACTGTGCTCTGTTGTTACAGCGTCGTGTAACACCGGGGAACGTTCTGCAGAGCCCGGTTTTCAGACAACAGCTTTGATATGCTGGGAGTTATACGAGCGCATTTAAACCAATTAGAGCCTGCAGCTCTGAGGCTGGAGCTGTGGAGGCTGATGGACGAGGAGCATCTCTCCGCGGAGCAGCTGAGATCTCTGTATTCGTCCTGGACGGCGGCCAAATGGATGAAAAGCAAATGTTCCCCCTGGGAAGAGGAGCAGAGTGGAGCCTTTTTCTGCCCCCTCCTCACAAAATTCCTGTAAGGGAGAGGGGAATTAGTTAATCAGCTGCACCTGTTGCAGGCTCAGTGGGAACACACACACACACACATATGTAGGCATTGGACGTGCATGCATGTAAAAACATACACAAGCGGAGGCTGGTGGGAACATGCCTGTGTGATTGGTCAGCCTCTCTGGAGGTGGCTGAGGTCAGGAGCCAGTGTTGTGATCGCTGCTGTCACACCGCAGCAGAAACAGAGGGACTTTCCACGGCAGCGAGCTCCAACACAAAAATGGTTCATGCATTCATGATGTCATCTCAGTATGTCACTGCACATTTGGAAGAGGTTAGCGAATCGCTCGGACCTGCTGCTGCTGCAGCCCAGTTTCAACACATGCATGACAAAGCCCCGGTGCGCTGGCTAAATTGCCTGTTTGTGCAGTTCAAATATTGATGAGAGATCATTTTAATCTGTGTTAATTAAAACATAATGATGATTAAAGGAGCTCCAAAGATCCCAGCTTTGGCCCCACCACTGAGGCTTTGTTTAACGGTTTGCTTGGGCTCAGGCCACATGACAACAAGCCAGGGGAGGAAGAGAGGAGGCATATGATTTTGATGATAACGTCTCCAAACAGTTGTGCGTTTGTTCGTGCTCAGACTGAGGGGCTAATGTGGGGCAGCACTTTCCTGGCCCCTATTAATCCGATTATCTGATTGGTCATTGTAGTATTTCTCTCATGAGATTAACATTCCTCTTCTGTTTGACTTGATTGTCACCATCCATTCTGGTCAATACATCGGGGGAACGAGCTGAGAAATTTCTCACAATGACAATGAACCGTCCAAGGCTGGGAGAGAGGAGGTCCCACTGTCGGTGTCGGGCCCCACGAGGCGAGATATTCCCAGAGTGTATAGTCTGCTGTATGTGAGCATTATGTAACTAAATCTGTATATTTACTGTCAGTATAGTCTGTGATGACGAGCCTGGAGCTGCTGCCGTGGCTTCCTTCACGCCACACTGAGCACAGCCTGCAGGAAAGTGCAGCACTTTCAAACGGACCTCTCGTATCCAGGCGCATGACAACTCTGCGCTAGCTAGCACGGATGCTAATGCAGAACGTCTGGCTCCTCCTGACATAACCTACTGGAAAACAACAGTATGATGTCACTGACTTGTGAAAAAAGCGTGCAAATGTCGTGTAAGTATTGCGTCTATATTTGGAGAGCCAGAGGCCTGTCAGGATAAATGAGGATGACGCCTCGGTTAGCGTTGAGCGACGACGCGGCGAAAAACAAGCACGAGCTCGATCCATGTGTGTCTTGTTAGTGTTAGCGTTTCCCGGGACGTGCAGATGGAGAATGAGAACAAGATGCACAGAGAGAGAGAGAGGGAGAGAGAGGGTGGGTGTGGGGGGAGAGGAAGGGGATTTTGGGCTGCTCTGGGTATTGGCTTTGGGTGTGGCGGCTGGATGATGGTGTGTAACTGAGCATTAAACTCACCGAGGCGTTTCAGCTATTAGTGTTGGCCAGCGCGCTGTGTGGTTACTAACTAATGTTGTGGGTCTGGCCTTGGTGGGGGGTGGTGAGGAGATGAAGGGGTGAGGGGGTTTCCTCCTCCTCCTCCTCCTCCTCCTTCTACCTCCACGTCCTTCACTTTCACTCACACATGTGCAGAATCAGGCATCAGGGTGTTACACTGGAGGGTGACCCCAGTTCATCCTTCCAAGTCAATTAGCCACGCTGTAATAATTAGCGTCAAATGAACGAGCGCTACAGTAAATGTTATGTTGATATTTTGATCTTTAATAATGAGTCGGTGCGATGATATGAACCTGGAAGTCATCAGCGTGTTTCTAGCTGTCAGTGAGTCGCTGCTATTTTCTCCCACATAAGTTAATATGATGTCATGTCTCCGGAGGGAGAGTTATCATGGATACACTCTACATACAGGTTCAGTGCATTAGCACCACAATTATGAGAGAAAACAGAGTTTATAATTAAGGCTGTTTACATTGATATGTTTATTTATAAGTATTGTCAAGTTATGGCAAGTTCACAGTTGTGGAGGGCCCCAGGGACCAATACTGGGACCCCTTCTCTTTCAAATATGAAGAACTCCCTATAGGCCAATTATCCACTTGCATGGCCTCTAACATCACTACTATGCAGACGACACACAATTATACAATAGAAGCATTTAGATTTAGTCTTAGTGCTTTGATAAGGATAAAGATCAATAAACATTGCAAATAGACAGCATTTAGTTGTCAAAGACAATACGAGCCGAGTCAGATCTGTCGGGAAATTAAGTTTCTTGTGCTCAAACATTGATAGAAAGTTTAGTAGAACAAAACTTTCTTAAAGCTCCATATTTTTTGTCTTCGCCTGTGTTTTATTTTAAAGTGATGATCCATCAGAAAATCTAATTCATTCTCAGTGTAGTTTTCCATCTCCTCTCTCAGCTTCGCTCTGGAGCTCTAGTAACAACAGTTCGGTGTGAGCCAATCGGAAATGAGGAAGCTCTGAGCCTCTCTTCTGATTGGCTGACTGTTTTCTGAGTGATCCAATAAAAACAGAGCAGATTTCAGAATAAAACACTCAGAGAAACCAAGTCCTGCAAGTTGTTGGGTGGTGGGTCCACCTTTATACTGTGTGCAGCTTCAACAAAAACATCGACTGTTCTGTTGTATGGAGCTTTGAACAAAACAACCCTGTCTCCTTTAGAAATCCCATTTACATACTAATTTCCAAGAGTAAATCTATTTTGACAGGAACATAATTGCTATCACATTGTGTTTTCTATCACTGTAATGAGGTCATCTTGCAATTTACATATTTGGCAAGTCTCAAACATGTTGATCCTGAACTTATCAATAAAATGTCAACTTGTCATGACCACAGCATTAGTGCATTTATTCATGGTGATGTCAAGACGCTCACATCACTGGGTTGAGTTTAAAACTTTGTGGATATATATTAAACTAAAACCATGATTCCCTCTGTCCGCTCTGCCACCCCGACCACCTCCTGGCAACTGACACACAGTTTAATCCGTGTGGGTTTACATTCATTAGAGGAGCAGAGCGTTGCCGCTGAGTGCGAGCCAGCTGTAACGCCGCCTCCATAACAACACAGAAACAGTTGATCCGTGTGTGACGGTGTTTTTCTGAGACACAGGTGGCGACAGACTGGACACAAGATTGAGCTGTTGATGGCAAAATAAAATCTACTGTGAAGAACTGCAGCTTTCAGGCCTTCGCATGTGACTTCTGATTCAGTGTTGTTATAACATATTGATTAATACAGACCTATAAGGAAAACAGCCTGACCCCTGACACAGTGATTGATTTCTGCTAATCATTTTTGATTAGTTGCTTTTTAATGAGTTGCTTTTTTATATTTACAGTTCCACTATACAAACTGAATACACCCGTGTCCACCCATCACACACACACACACACACATACACACTCACACAGAGTGCACCTGGGCGGTGATTGACAGCTGGGGGTGGGTGACAACAATGACCTCATGACTGTGTGACGTTGCAGTCACTCACCGGTGCTGCCAGATGTGTGTGTGTGTGTGTGTGTGTGTGTGTGTGAGGCTGCTGTAGGTTTTCACAGCTGTATGGGGATAAAGGCGTGGACAAGGTCCAGTAACGACCTGCTCTGTTCCTTTGGCCCCCGGAGACTTATGAACATAAATTCTTACTAAGAGTGAAGCGACTGCTCACTACAGTGCACCTCCGCTCTGTGGTGTTTTAGGAATTAGCAGCTTTGACTGTTTTCTGCAGGTAAACACACCATAAATATCGGTTACAGCTGTGATCTGATGAGCTGGTTGGTCCAAGCCATTTCCAGCAAACACGTGCTGTTTGGGTCTTTTTGTTTGTCTTTTTTCTGTGACGTGTGTTTCAGTGTAATCCTGATTTTCTTGTGGTTGAAGTTTTTGTTCTGTGTCAGTGTTTCCTGGGAGAAAAATCTCAACATTTCCAAACAATGTTCTCCCTCCCGTGTGTTGGCAGAGAAACATTTGTTGTTTATTTGATCAGGGTGTGTGGATGGAATCTAGCCGAGCTGATTGTAATGTAAATACTTCACACTATGGTTCATTCCCAGAGTGGATACTTTGGTAATTAGGAGTCCTCCTGTGTCTGGAGCCTTTAGACAAAGTGTGTGTGTGTGTGTGTGTGTTTGTGTGCTATTGTATGGTTGTGTCTGATTTGTGATGTGTTTTTAATAGAGGGTGGTGTAAGAGGTTCATGTTTCTTATCCCACACCATGTGGATGAGATATGGCCCTCACCATTCACTTGTATTTAGACAGCTGACTTAATTTAGACACCTCTCTCTCTCTCTCTCTCTCTCTCTCTCTGCATGACATCATATGATCGATTATTAAGAGCTCTGCACATTGTTGTGCATGTTAGTTTCTAGTGAGCCCGACATGTTCACAGCTACAGGGCTCTGTGCATCGTCACTGTAAGAACTCCATCATTTGTCGTTTTAAAGGGTCCAACCACCACCACCACCACCACTGACAAGAACTTGCTCCATTCATCCTCTTATAAATTTATTATCCACTTATAAAGCCATTAGCAGCAGCTCATAAACCCCTCCATATAGTCGACCTTATTAGAAACTGTTAGCATAGAGCAGAGCCATATGGCCGTGATGGGCGATGTTTTTCAGGTTAGTGTGAGTTTAGCAGAGCAGAGAGGGAGCGTTTGTTGTAGAAAGTGAGCAAAGAGCTCAGCCTGTTGATATGTACCTGGTCTGCACTGAGGTCAAATAACATCAGAGTATTCTAGTAACTACTAATGGTGCATTTTATCCGAACTTTGAAGTCCAATTTTCTGAGTTCCCACTCAGCCAGAAGTCGGAAATCAAATGAGGAACTTCAATAACCAGGAGATCACAATCCAAGATGGCCGCCCTCTGCACCAAGTGTGATTAAGAGCAGAAAATGTTATGGTTTATTAACCACTTAGTCCTGCATTTGTGTTATGTTGCCTTCATACAAAACCTCGTCTTGTAGTTTTTTTTTCTGTAATCGGCTGCTATTAGCTAACAGCAGCAACAGTAGCTAACAGAAGGGTTACTCTTTAGGTAACTACCTGCTTGCTATAGCATGTTAGCCTGTGGCTATTGTTACACAGCTCATTATAGGCTATTTAGAGGTGTGCACACAGTCTATATTGAGGTAATAACACTTAAACATCCTGATAGTAAAACCTCAGCTGAACCAGACAGCAAACCCCCTGTTAGCCTGTTAGCCTGTTAGCCCATATTACTCCTGATTTTACTTGGCTAACTTTATTTTAAGGTGTACCCCTGGTCTATACTGAGGTAAAATAACACTCAAGCATCCTGATAGTAAAATCTCAGCTGAACCAGACAGCAAACTGCTCATTAGCCCGTTAGCCTGTTAGCCTGTTAGCCTGTGGCTATTACTCCTGACTCCTGCTGCCTATGGACTTTAGTTACATGACACAACTTTTGGTGTCTGTTTATAATTGTTGTACATGATGATAGAAACACTTACAAACTTATTTCTGCCACCACTTACAAATGAGTGGATTAAGTTAGTGTAAAATAACGCTCACCTTACATTAATCATCACAATTAAGGACAAGTAAGTGAAGTAATTGATTACTGATTACTTTCTAACAGGCTATATCATTTTATGCAGCTTAAAAGATCAGGTTGATCAGTGGATCATCAGAAAACAGCAGATAATCTGACAGAGCTGACAGAGGATGTAGGTTCATGATAAAATCAAAGACTCCATGTTCTCTGATTTGGGGAACCGTGCGTTTTGACGACCAGCCGTTCAGATGAGTCATGGCTTGAATTACACACATGCAGAACGTACAGCACACGGTGTTCTGCTGCGCTCCTATACAGCTAATATGTCCCTGATGACGCAATGATATTAGTGTTGTGTTGTCTCCTCGGGGACATGTTAGTCCTCCAATTAACATCGCTGAGAAAACATTTACACAATGTGTCACGGGCTCTCAGGTGACGAGAGGATCTCAGTCATGTGTTTGAGTCAAGGTGGGCTCTGAGGTTGTGACTCTCATTACAAAACAACAACATACCAGATGGGTGAAGTCGGCCTGTGAACAGAAACGTGTGGCTCTTTGTTTTTCACGTTTCAAAGGCAGAACATGAGCTCATTTCATACTGTAATGTATTTTCATCATTAGGCCTATTACAAATATAAACAGGCTATTTGAGGGCACAGAGAGTGAGGAGCCAAACGCCGTTCTTCCATTTTGTCACCTCTGTAATGTCTCAGTGTGACACTGACGGGAATTGTCCAAAACAGAGTCTGTGTTTATTCACTACAGATGTTAAAAACTGCCTCCAGAAAACACATCAATCCCAGAATAGAAGCTACAGTTTCATTAAAATCGTCCCACCAATAAAAAGGACAAATAAATTTAAGCCAAACGCTCATCTGTTACAAACTTTAAATGGCTTCAATGTGCACAAAGAATTTCTGTCTTTTTTTATTTCATAGGTAATTTATTAAAGATGTGTTGGTAGCACAAAGAGTTTGTGTCACATGTGACCAAGTGTGTGTGTGTGTGTGTGTGTGTCTGTGTGTGCACGTGTGTGTCAGATCAAAAGAGACAAAGACTCATGGAAAAATACATGTTTTAAACTGTCTTGAAAATATGCAAATATTAATGTAGCAAATGGCTGATCAGTATGAAGTCAGTAGAATGGGAATCAAAAGGACATAGCCTAGCCTAGCCTAGCCTAGCCTAGCCTAGCCTAACATAGCCACCTGAATAGCAGTAGCTTCTGGCCTGGGAGCCGTTAGAGCATAAAAAAACTTCGTTATTCATTTGATAATGTTACATTCACAGCAGTCTAGTCTTTTACCTGTCATAAGCCTAAGTGTCTGTTTTCGTAGCACTAGTCAGGTCAGCGTTATGTGGCGTTCAAGACGACCCGGAGGCAACCGAGATGTCGGAACTCCAACTTGGAAATTTCTGACTTCCGACATCATGGCGTTCACGCTACAGGGGAAAAAACATGGATGTCTGGAAGAAGCTTGTCATAATGTGTCTGATTTCTGAACACGACAAACATATGCAGCAGCAAATTATGCTTCGTTAGCTTATTCCATTGTTATCATGAATGATCAGTGCCGCGCTGTTTCATTGCTGTCACTGATGTCAAGTCAGAAAATCAGAGCTCTGAGATGACACCGAATGTCCGACCTGTAATTTCTGAGTTTTTTTCACAACTTGGAGCTTGGTTTTTCTGAGTTGCTAGTTGTCTTGAACGCAGCATTGGTTTATGATACATATTACAGCACACATTTCCCATCATCTGTCCAATTTCTGTAGCATCAACTATTGTCACTCAGTCAGTCACTCAGTCAACAACGTAGTGAGACGATGATAAACATCAAAACTGAAAACAGAGGCCCCTCATTTTATTTTGACAGACAGACGAGGGAAAGAGAACCTAACGAGGGGGATTTAACCCCCGGCTGTCACTTCGATGGAGGACGGAGAACGTATAGATCTGATGTGAAGTGACTGTGAACTGGTTCCTGTGGTTTAGAGTATGAAAACAACGACGTGTTTTGCAAACACAGAGGAGGCCAGAAACAGACGGCAGCTCTTTGTTCATGTCACGAAACCCTGGAGAACAAAGTGGAACTTAACACCACGTACAGATCGGTTGCTATCATGTTAACGAGCAGTTAGCATTAATGAGATGAGCTGGTCTTTCGTATGAAAGTCACAGCATCAGAGGACAAGCTGCTTCTTCTCTATGTTGATTATCGTTAAAAACAAACTTAGAATTTCATTTTTAACTAAACATTTTTACCAGTTTTGTCTTTTATCATCAGTTTAACGTTTATGATGCAGTTTTAGAGTTTACAGTCAAATATTATTGATAGATTATGGGTCCATATGTCATTAGGAGTTACTGTTGTTTCTCTTCTTCTACACACTGTTTATGAAGCCACAGAGACAGGAGTTTAATACAACTTTAAAACTTTTGTGAGCCAGTTTTATTCACCTCTCTGATGTCATGTGTAGCTGCAGTGAATTTTTTTTTTTTTTTATCCTCAGATTCGTTTCTAATAATCGAGTTTGTCAGATCTCAAGTTGTTTGTTCTGGTTAGATATGACACGGCAGTTACACAACACAGGAGTGACAGAGTGTGAGACCTAACAGGAACTCTCTGTGCAGACTAAACATGTTGAGGCCCATGTGGCCTCATCCTCCACCGAGTGGGTCGTTGCCCTGTGGGCAAACTGCAGGGGGTGGGGTGGGGGTGGGGGGATTGGGGCTTTGTTCACTATTATAACATGTTCAGTATGTTACACTCAGGTAACACTGTCTCCATCAGAGCAGTGTGCACTTCACTGACCACAGTAACAAATCCAATGTTTCTACATAGAATGAATTTATATGATACACGTCCATATTCTCATGCGGGCTTATGTTTGCTTATAGTGTGGAGATGAAGACGGTTTATATCCATCTTAAAGCCTGCTGAGATTATAAGCAGTAGATTCTGAGGGTTTCCGACAAGTAAATATCCATCTATCTTAATGAGGCATTGAAAAGAGAAAGTGTAAAGGGTTGTTCGCTGTTTTAATGGATTTTAATGGAAATCAAAGTCTTGTTCACATATAACGTCCTACATAATATCATCATCATCATCATATGTATAAATACAGTTGAATAATGTGATGTAATATATAAATAACCCTCATCAGTCCATTGCTCCATCCTTCAACTTTATTAACTATGATTAGATCTGAGGAAGTGACAGAAAACGTCCCTGATGTCCCTGAACCTGTCGAGTTTGTTCTTCCAGGAAGCAGATGGTGAGTAACAACTGGAAACGCCCCTCTTGATACAGGGACATATATATATGTCTTTACGGTGGACGACATGGGGGACAGGTCATGCAGGACACCGGGGATCAGGACGCTCCACCGGGCGGATGCTGAGGTCGTCTGAGGAAACTTCTTCAGACTCTGTGTAATTCCTGCCGCTGGTTTTTCCCTCTGTGGTTTAGAGGAAATGTGACAGACCTTGGACGAGAGCGAGGGGGGGACACTGTGGATTCAATCAGACAGTGAACGCAACATGAAATGACCCATTTCACAGTCTGCCGCAGCGTCTGTGGCTCTGAGGTCACAGCAGAAAAAAAAA
>JAFELL010001592.1:0-25489 GCA_019059645.1 Caranx melampygus | reverse complement strand
GCTGATACTCTTTCCTCTAACCATTCCTTCAAGGCCTTTGTCTTTGTTATCTCATTATCTCGCGTGTAGTAGTTGGTCATTATCCAGTTAACACTGAATTCAGGCCAGTGGGAGCTATGGTTCACATCAGCCTGTGTGTGGGATGATCACCAAAGACAGGGCTAGGGCTGCTTCATACTTCAGGAACCAAGGTCACCCTGAACATTCCTAATTATAGACTTGTCATGACACCAAAATTTCAGTCGTAGTCGATAGCAATACCAGTGAATTTCCACATTCTGGATACACATCTACCATGATAAAAATCTAGAAACAGAGCCCATGACTTCTAAATTCACATTACTTCATTAACTTTCTGGTACTGAAGCTCCGCTCTGCTTTAACAACTTCTCAAACTGCACAGAGTTAAAGAGCAGCAACAAAATGAAGGTAAGTATAGTGTTAAAATGGAAAATATGGCTCAACACAAGCAGAAAGTCATGGAGTCATTACTGTGCTATTCAAGCAGTTCACAAGAGAACTGTCTCACTCATTCACTTTTAGGGTGAACTGGCAAAACGTACAGTTTGTCAGTTCACATTCACACACGTGTGTCATTCATTTCACTCTGGTCCAAATGTTGCACCACTGGCAGAGTGTCATGTTTTCCACAACTGACCAGAAAAAGACATGTGGTACGTCATGTTTACAGACTCAATAAAATTTGTGGCATACACCAGGCAGTTGGAGCCGATCGAGGCCCAGCCTTGTTCACGTAACAAACAGATTGCACCAGAGTTCAACTGTAGCTGCCCAAGACCAGCCCTTCAGACTCATGTGCGTTAGTTCAGGAATGGAGCAGATATCAATGTGTTTTTTGCATGTTGGTGATGACTTGGTACTGAAGTATCGGCTCTCATGACAATCCTGCTACATTATGTCAGTTAAAATGGACTGAGAGCTTGGAATTTACTATATCAGAGACTAGTGTGTCTGTACGTATGTGCCTGTGACTTCAGCACCATGGACAGCGTCATGGTTTCATCTACACAGCACAGTGAGGCTGTGGCTGCAGAGACTGGTTGTTCAACAACGTTGTGCTAACAACCCACAGATATGACATTCAAATATTAAATAATAGATAAAGATCAGTCTAGATCGGTTCATGAAACTAACTGCTGCCTAGTCAATATTTAATGGGGTGGTCAAAAATCACACAGTTAAACTGTAATCAGAAGTGAAGCTGCTCCAGTGAGAGAAATATGAGAGCGAATGCTGCACCTCTGACCATTTAGTAGAGTCTAGCTTTATCACTGTTGTGGTGTAGACATGGGTTATGGCTCTTTTACATCACATCTAATGCATTATCTCTAAGAGTTTATTGTGTTTAAATCACTTGGATGTGGATGTAGGATGCAGATTGCTAAGCATGTCCTTGTAGATGTGTGAACTGAAATTCAATTCTTACTTCAGCTACTTACTTCAGGCATACTGGAACCAGTGCTAAACTCAATACCCAGCCCTATTAAACTCTAAAGACACAAACCTAACACATACAATGCTGTACCCCTACAGTTACAGGACATTATTAGTCAGTCACTGTCGCACTTCCTAACCAAATACTGCCTTACAGCTTGATGGGATATCTGTTGCTTTCCTCCAAAATAAATGGTGTACCTCTTCAGGACTCTGTGTTCAGGCTAATAGGTGATTAGAATAGCTATGGGGACAGGAAAGAGGAAGTGTTTAAACCAGAGTAAACACGGAGATGACTGGATGAGCGTCTATGACATCAGCAGCTGAAGTGACGGGTAGAGAGACAACCCACACAGCTCAGTATTTTTACAACTCTTCCTCTCAGCACCCTACTGTTCCATGGCACTGTGCAGAAGACAAACCGTGCTGCTTAACAGTGTGTGTGGTGTGTGTGTGTGTGTGTGTGTGTGTGTGTGGGGGGGGTTACTCTGACTGAGGTTACTTGTGGATAGAAATTTCAGATTAAGGACAAGTTAAATGGGGATGGCTTTCCTTGTTAAAGCCAAAGTGTGTATTGCATAGGGTGAGTGCTGAGGATTAGAGGGTGGTCTCCAGGAAATGAATGCAAGTCTGGGCAGTTTCCCAAAACTGACAAATGCCAGTGTGTGGTGTGTGTGTGTGCGTGTGTGTGTGCATGTGCGTGCATATTTCTGCCTGAGATTTTCCTCTCTCCTTTCACTCGTCTCTCCTTATGTGTTTCCTCACCTCAAAAAAGAAAAAGGATGTGTTGCCATGGTAACCACAGCACTATGTGAAACAGATATGAGTGAACACAAATTTCAAATGGAAAACATCCACTGTACTGTACATTTGCTGAGCTCCATAGAAACAGGTGCTGGCGAACAGTCAGAGGGTAGGAGGCTTCTCCTGCTGCCTGAACATGAGCCATGAGAGTGACAGAGGTTATTTCTGTCTTGTGTTACACGGCTGTCAGAACAGTGCACATACAGCAGGCACACGACTTTCGTCATGCATTCTCTCTGTGTGCAGTCAAACAAGTCCATAGCACATCCTATGCTGCTGATGTTGTATATTATTATTACAGATTAAATACCACCTCTGAGGAAAATCAAGTGATTAACCTTGTGACTAGATGGTTTCATCGACTATATTCTGCCGCCTGGGACAAACTGGACGAGGATAGATCAGAAAGTCTTTCAGAATCTGTGGAATCACAGTATAAGAGACATAAGACATGTAAAATAAACTTTTACCTGACAGCTTTCTCCAGCTCACTGAGAACAATCTGAACACATCAGGACTCTTCAGGATTGATAGCAACCTCCTTGGTCTGCTGGCTTCCAATCTAAAACTGTTTTCCACATACCTTGGTAGAATATTTGATTATAGATTCATACAGAGGTTGTCAAATCATGTTAATAATATCACCAAAATCAAATTATTTGTGTCATTCACTGACATGAAAGAGGTTGTGAAAGGATTTACCACATCATGTCTGCGCCTGCTTGTGTACCCTCTCTACTAAAAATCCCTGTTCCAGATCACGTGAAGCTAAAGAGCAATGGTGAATTTTTTTATGCTCTACCTGCTTGGACATGTTCTTCACACCTCCTCTCCTCTAATGACCAAACATGCTGCCTGACATCCTCAGGCTGAACTCTGTTTTCTGTCCCAAAGTGTCGGCTCCACACCAAAGGTGACTGTATATCTAGTGTTGGAGCCTCTAGAGTTTGGGATGCCCTGCCTGCCCCAATTTAATCAACACAACATACCCGTATACAGCTGAGTTTCCACTGACTCTTTTGTCTGTATTATTGTATTTAGGCCTGTCACAGTTATTACATATCACCTGATCACCATCATTTGAGCTGACCACAATTATTCTGCATAATGGTTAAAATGGTTTCCATAATAGACAGGTCTCCAGCCTGTGAATCCATGTGCTTACTGGTCTATTTGTGTATTCACAGTATTGTATGTCTCTTTAATAATGTATTCAATTGTTGTAAAACATTTTTTATCTGTAAAAGGTTCTATACCATTTAAAGTATATTTTTTGGTCTTATTGCCTTTGATTGACAGTGCAGCCAAGAGAGGCAGGAAATGTGGAGGCAGAGGGGGAATGACATGCAGCAAAGGGCCACCTGACTCGAGATTCGATCGGAGCTGCTACAATGGTTAATTGCACAAGTGGAGACTTAGTGCCACAAACTGTTTATCATAAGGAGCTTAATTTCTAATATTCCACGACCGCACCTCAATGACATTAGCATCATAGATTTATTTGCAAAGCCAAACACCACAGCACCACTGTGGCACAATCTGGTTTTAAGCCAAATGAAAAAGGAGCCCAGTAACATGGAGGAGGCCATTTGTCAGATTTGCAGCAAAAAGGTGATGTTCAAAGGCTCCAACACCACAAACTTAAATTTTAGTTCCATCCCTGGAAGTGGCTGTTCCTGAAGCTTTTGGACAAATGTCTTTATATAGCCAATGAAATGCAGCCGTTCAATACAATAAAAATGTTTGACATGCAGAATGGCAATTAATCATCAACTACAGAAAAAGCCCTAATTGTTGTTACATGTACCTTGATAATTGACACGTTCCCTCTTTGTCATGTATTACTTTGTTCTGTCTTTTGAAAAGTGGTATTTAAACAATAATTCATAAATCATTGCTGCAGTGGTCACCACACACCCTTCATCAACGTAAAAATACACTTGAGGATACTGAATTAAATAAACTATAAACTAAGGACAGAGCAACTGAGTGTGCAGTGAATGCAGTGTGTTGTAAACCACCACCAGCGTCAACACGGTAGAATTACAGGATATCAGAACAGAACCAAACAGAACAGACCAGAACAGCTCCTCTGCAAATGTGTGTGCAGCAGCCTGAGAGCTGCGAATGATAAAGGCAGATGCTTCTTGACGTTCATGAATAAGTAAATCTTCACAGAGGAGAGTCAAGGTCACCGCTCAGCTGTCAAGAGGCTGAATACACTGCCACATTCTCCCACTTGTTTAAGGAAACACTGGCAGTCAGATGCTTTCTAGGAGTCATGAGGTATATTCCTGTGCCTGGTCTCTCAGTTCTGACTGACGTGCAGAGGCTGCACGTGCTCAGTGTCTACTGTTTGCCTTTTGCTCCTTTTACTCATCTGGTGGATTTAACACAACTCATGTTCCATATGTGACCTATTAAAGGTGTGATGCAAATTAACACAATGTCAGTATCAGTTAGTCCTAATGCATGGTACAGACGGTCATTTCTAACATAATTTGGCCCATCAGTTGCTGTTTGCCACTCCACTACCAACCACTGCCAGGAAATAAATCACCACTCAAAGCCAAGGCAAACTGCTTCTACTGAATTCCTTTGGTTTAGCGCTACTAGAGGCTATCTCTCCTGACAACATCAGCTGGTTTCAGTCTAGTTAGCAGATCAGCAGCTTCCTCAGCATTGCCTGGATAATGAAGAGGTATGAAACTCCACAGTTCAAGATCACTGAACCGACTGAGGAAGGAGTTCTGGTCCAGATGAAGCACTCTTCAGCCTCCCTGCTGTATTTCTGTCTCTGCCGTCTTATCACCTGAGGATTAACAAATCCACCCCACCCTCAGCTGATGTAGACTGACATATCTGACAGTTTGAATGTTCTCATGCCAAAGATCAATGCAATTTGATTAATACTGATATTACATCAGTTATTGATCAGTATGTCCCTGGAGGACAGAGTCTGTGAGCAGCTGTAGGTGAGGACATCGGGAGCTGAGAGAGTCTGCCTCAGTTTCTCTCAGATATTCATACACTGCATCTCATCAGGTCTGAACATGGAGCAGATTTCTACGATGAAGGCTGAGGCGAGCCGAGCCGAGTCCAGGGAGAAGCCGCGGCTGCTTAGTGCTTTCACTGTGGGTTACAGATGGGTTACAGCTGCATTATGCAACACATCTATTAAAAATATGCCCAACCTCAATCAGATGCTCTCAGTCTGAGTTCAGGTCTAAGAGCTGTGCTGGTCCATCTGGCCAGAGTATGAAAGGGTCTGAATACTGTGTCATTGTGAGGTGTTCAGTGCCAACCAAAAATAGGAATTTGAAAGATTTAAGTATAAGACTGAAACATAAAAATGCACAGGGGTCTGGAGACTGGAACTATAACACCAGGAATAATGTCACAAAGACACCTCTAATAAGCATCATTCCTTAGTTGCCCAAAATGATATTTCACTGTCAGTGAAGAGCTGAGAAGCAGCACTGCAGACAAATGTGTGTTCTTACCCTTCGAGTCAAAGACATGATTGATCTCAGCAGCTTATAGCATGCAAGTATGAAATATAGCATACAGACTAAATGCAGCTGATATTTATTTGTACTGTAGTCACTGTACCACACTGTGATGCAATAATGACACAGAGGATGTGAGGCTGTGTTTTCTCGACTGCCACGATATTTAAGTGAGTAACTACAGTGTTTCCTCAATTATAAGCCGGTTTTCATTTAAGAACCTGGTCTGTTATAATGGCCGGGGCGTTGCTTACATGAGGAAATAAAGACTGGCCCCAAAAGACTGGGGAAAACTTAAAATCCACTGCCTGGGACAGCTGCCGCTGGACTGCCATAGCTGCTGCTGTGGGTGTGAGCAACAGAGATGGAACAGAGTGGAGATGGAGTATGTGGAAATTGGGGTGACGAGCTCCGACAGTGCAGCGAGGAACCCAAGAGAAAGATGACAGGTCGGTCACTGTCACTTTACTCAGTCCTATAGAAAAGGAAATGGTGGAAGAACGTGTGTGTGAGGTGTTTTGCATAAAGTCATGATGTCATTATCAGGTGTTGACTGACTGCTCCACCTCATGCAGCTCTGAATGCCTATAACCAACACAGAGCCACCTACTATAAACAGTTCATTCCTTGACGCAAGTGAGTTGGACTGAATTGTACATGACGAGCTGAAGAGAGCGGTGAGGGCGTCATCCAGCTGATTAGATCAGGAGACCAAACAGCCAGTAAAATCCTGTAGAGCGAGGGAGGCCTAAGAAATGCTGGAGACCGTCAACAACTCCCTCTTCATACCTCCGTCCCTCCTTCCCTCTCTCTCCTCTCCTTTCTGCCATCATCCCATCACCAATCGACTGGAGATGTACGTCAGAATGTGCGTGGAAATGGGTTTTTTTTTTCTCTTTCTTTTCGCCCACTGACTGTTATGATTCAACTCAGCCTTTAGAGCAGGGTTGAGAAGAGAAGAGAAGAGCGTGGGCTTAACCTGCTTCTCCCTGTCTCTCTCTCTCCTCTCTCTCTCTCTCTCTCTCAGTACCTGCTTTCCTTCTGCACAGAGCTGTAGAGCTGCTCTCCGTTCCTCAGAAATTAAATCCTGGTTTTGTGCATGCCTATGAAGCCTACAATAGACAGACAGATAGCAAGGAACAGCTCAGTGGTGGGATGTGTGAAGGAGGTGGGGACCAAAACGACCAGCTGACTGTGAAAGAAGCGTGAATCATATCTTTAACACTTATTTTATCCTGTCATATTCCTAACTGAACGTGGCAAACACATCACTTTAGACTGCATATCTTCACAGCGTCCCTGCATCAATATGTAATTCACACTACGGCAGGTTACGTGTTTCTGATACACAACACACACACACACACACACACACACACACACATATATGTATGTATCTATGTATAGAGTAGAGCACAGAGTAAAATAGACAACACTATATTTTATGTCTCTATAATGATTGATTGTATCTTATGTTCCTGGTGAGTCTTTCTCTTCACCAAATCCCACATATTCATAATCCTGCAAAGTGTTTTAATTATTTACGTCAGTCTCAAAGTCATGGCTGAAAAACACTGCAACTAATGAACTACACTGTTTCCCATTGTAACAGCCTCAAGGCAAACAAAACGAAGGCTTGAACACAAGGAGGCCAGCAACATAAACCAAGGATGCCAACAAAGGATTCAAACTTTGAAAACAACAATCCAAGCTTTACTGATGAATGAATTCAATCAAAAGAAAGAAACGTGTTCATCAAAACCAAAGAACTCAAAAGAGGAGGTAACTGCTGCACAGGACACTGACCCAGCTCTGGGCCATAGGATCTCCCCACCATCCACTAAAGCTGCCTAATGAAAGAACTGCCTGAAGACCAAAAGAACAAACAAAATCGAGATTGGGACCACCCACCCCACCCCACCCCCAAAATAAAACAACAAAACCCAGCGATCTAAGAAACATAGGAAACACAACCGACAGTAAATAATAATGCTTGGAGCTAAACTAAATGAAACAAGCAGAGAGCAGAGAGAGACCCTGCACCTCTCTCCACCCCCTAAATAACCCCCCCCCCTTCCTGAGCAGAAACTCTGCTCTGCTCAGGTGTGCATCTGCACAGTGGAAGGAGGGAGCTGGAAGAGAGAGAAAACAAGGAAACATTCATAAATTTGGAATACATTTCTTTTTACCTCTTCTCATGAAGTGGTTGTGATTGTGACTGTGATGTGATTTATTTATAAAGTGTATATCTCCTCAAAACTGGTAATTGGGACTCAGTATGTAATCATTGCACCTGGTCAAAGGTGAGCACTGTGTATAAATAGGAATAAAAAGAGGAATGTATCTGAAAACAACATGATTCCATGAAACAACATGAAACAACTGCAGGACTGGGACTCAAAATAAATGGACCAAAAACCAAAAAGTCATGTGTATTGACAACAAAAGCGTGAATCCAGTAACCAGCGAAATATTCCACACCTGGGAAGCATATTATCTGTGGATGGTGGGACAGAGGAGGACGTAAAGCCTAGAACAGAGAAATCAAGAACAACCTTCAACAGCCTAAACAAGAAAACAAAAAAACATCTTACAGCTGACAAAGGGATATTTCCCAGCGTGAATGTAACCTGATGGCTGTTGGATCATAGCCCCACAGACAGCAGTATTTGTTTTCGTGTGGTCTTTGCTGAAGTCACCACAACTACAGAAGTTTGCTGTCAGCAAATTAATCTGGGCCATAGGTCCAGCTCTGGGCCATAGGTCAGGGGTATACTCAATTACAAATATTAAAGGGCCACGACCATTTTTTTTCAATGACTCAAAGGTCCATTTATTGAGGTCGTTCGGACCGGACCGCGGTTTGGGGGTTCACGGATCGGTCACGCATCAGATCATTCTTTTATCAAACATGTTGATAAAACGAATAATTGTGTTATTGTGAGCTGCAGCTTCAAATATACGAGCAGACTTTTTAAACTGCCCGTTTATTCGACTGGGGCGGTGTGCCTACATGTTCCCACACCACACACTAACCTTTTTTATTCATCAATCGATCCGTGGACCACTTGCAGAGCGATCGGTTCAGATCACGGATCAGCCGTGTAATCTAGGCTTCTACAGCTGGCAAAGCAATATGCGAACTGCTCCAAAAACCAAAGTGAAGGTTAAAATTGCGCGTGCAGCTATGAGTGACAGAGTTACAGAATTTCTGTTTATCGTTGCCAAGTCCCGGTATACACGTGCTAACCCAACCAAAACATATAGTGAAGGAATAACTGTTCGGGAGCCACAAATAGGCAGCCGGCGGCCCAGAGGCCGCCTATTGAGAAGCACTGCTCTAGGGGGTGTTCTACTGGGTCTGATGGTGCGTCAGACCATGGATTACATTCACGCCAGGATATCCCTCTAAGATCTCCATCTCCAGCATTAAAACCGTACTGCTGCTGGAGAAGCCACACCAACATCACCAGTAACCTGCAGCTCTTCATCAACCACTGCCTGAGACACGTCCTCAAAGTCTACTGGCTGAATAAAATGAATAACATCAACCTGTGGGAACAAACCAAACAGGAACTGATAGAAGTACAGCTGTTAAGGAGAAGGTGGAGCTGGACTGGACACACAGATTTCCATTTATAATCACATCACTTTGTTATCACAACAAAAAGACAGTTTGCTTGTTTTTGCCTGTTTCTAAAATGTAATCTGAAATAAACTGTTGATTTCCTGTTTTAGAGCCCTTCCCATCCGCAGCTGTAAAGTCGTGTGGATAAATCACAAAGCTGATTCCTCTTAATCTAGAAGATGACTTGTAGAGGGTGCTCATGTGACGCAGGCAGCATCTCCCTGGATTATAACACACACTGCATAAAGATGCAGATTTATCTCTGGATGCCAGACAGAAAGGAAAGTGTGTGTTTTGTCTGGATTAAATCAAAGTGTGATGAAGGCAGCAGCACTGAAATGAAATGAGAATGTGTTCATGTTCTCTCACCTCCTTTAGACGCCCTTCGCCGCGGAGCTCTTGCTAACTAGATGGGACTGACATCTCTGTTTAACTGGCCTCATGTTAACTCCAGCTGTCTAGGAAAACACACACACAGTGACACACAAACACAGACAGACATATATACACACAGTTACTACAGAGGATAATCTGTGAAGTACAGGTTCTCATTAGATCTTGTGAGCTGGATCAAGACTCTCTGCTCTCAAGGTCACACAACTTAAAGGTCCCTCCGAAAACATCAGGAAATGGTGATGACAACCTGCACCGAGTCTGTGCAGAGCCCCATAACCATCTACAGCACTTGTCTGATGACACTCATTACCTGGACCAAACTGAAAGTTTAGGAGTTTGGTCACCTGCTGCCTCAGTTAGTATGTCACTGAAATGACTTGTTTAGCACTGGGGGAAATTGTAGTTGAGATCAGGCAGAGATTCCTCTCAGTGTGTGTGTTTGGGGGTGGGGGGCACTGTTCTTTCTATGGCTGTTCAGTGACATCAGCACAGGGTCACTGGTCAGGAAAAGTCATTAAAAACAGGTTCAAACAAAATATATTAAAACAATATTAACTTTTTGCTATTGAAAATTGTAATCTCAATCTCTTTTATCTAAACCATGTTACACACTGTTTCTACTTAATCCTGGGCTCACAGTCAGACTAAACCCTGGTTTGTATTTTGATGGAGCTGCCCAGCCCCCCTGAGGTTGAGGTTACTGTGCTACATGTGTATGTGTACATGCATGTGGTGTAGTGGATGGATTATATGATCATATATTTTCAGTCTGTGTGGATGTTAAACATCTGCGGCAACAGGTTTTACACTGTGAGGAATGAAACTGCTGATGTGATGGAGAATACAAATGTTTCTTGAGTGTTTCTTATCTGACCTTGTACTAATCCTTCTGTGGTCTGAACATCAATGCTGTTGAGCAAAGCTTGAAAGCAAAACCACGTTAACAAGGTGTGTTGTCATTACGTTATCGGAAGAAATGTTCTCTTTTACACAACTGAAGCATGCCCAGTATCTCTAATCTACCATCTTCTTTTAATAAACCACTATGACAATGCTGATGTTAGTTGCACAAAATACTACAAATGGAGAAAAGTGGGACAGCTGATGGATTAAAATGCAGGGTTTAACAGCTGTAAAGACAACAAGGTCAGTTACACTTGAAGTTCATTATCATGTTGTATTAACCACTGGTAATTGAGGCTGATGAGACCAAATTGTTTCCAAAGGTCTCAGTTGTACTCACTTGTGTGTGCAAATGTTTTTGATTTAGGGTCTGAAAACAATGCAGCAGTAGTTACCTAGTAAATAAGATACGTTTTAAACGAGCTGAATGTAAGACTCTGGTCAAAACTGTTGCTGCAGTCAAATTCAAAATACTGCAGCTCCCCCCCCCCCCCCCCCCCCCCCCGACACAAGGTTGCCAGATAGCCACACTAACCTCTGCACTGCTCCAGCTTTGTGGCTATGGTACCCTGAGACTCACTCACACAGTCTCTACACCACTGGAACTGCGACGATATAGTAAAAGGAGGAAATGAACCCAATACAGCTGTAGACATGCACTGGAAAAATGGATTATTGTGCAAAAAGCTAGGTGTGTGTCCAGGAGAAAATTAGCCACTCTGGCATCTGTCCTCAAATTCTCCAGTTTCAGCCGTATCCATCTTTGAAACACACCTCCTGTGCAGATCCTGGTTTTGTTTCTGCTTTTGTGAAGACAGTTCTGAGAGTTATAGCGAGGTCTTAAGACCTGGCGTACACATGCGTGGACATCACATTTTGGGTTATATTACCATAGTAGTTAATTCTGCTTAGCTGGGACCGTATGGTCCCGTATGTGGACCCTTACACTACCACCTAGTGGTGTCAGAGCAATACAACACAAAAGCAGGAAATTTAAAAATGGCGGCGATCGCAAGCGAAAGTTTTGCCGGCAACTCCAGACCAAAACATCGACAAGGTAAGAAATCCAATCATATTCTATGGCTTATTCTTGTTTAGATATCTATAGAAGCATTGTACGTTTGCCATAACATGCAAATTTGACAAAAATTAGTGAAAGTAACGATCTAGTATGCTGCTAATCATGATGTACATGTACGTGTACAGAGGGACTTAGTGTTGTTAAAATGTTAATATGTTAGCAAACCATGCCTCGGAACAGCAGATGTAAATACGCTTATAGCTAATTCTGGTGCAGCTAAAAAGTTGTATATTGTCCCAATGAAATAAATAAATAAATAAATAAATAAATATGTAAATTACATGGATTTGTATTTGATTTTTTCATTATTTTATTTCCAGAGCGTTTTTCTGCGGAAAGAGCACTGGAGCTACTCGAGCTACTCGATGGAGACAAGTCAGATTTGGATTTGTCTGACAACGATGATGCCATCCTGGATGCTGATTATCAGCCCCCACCACGGGATCAAAACAGCAGTGAGGATGACAGTAGTGGTGAAGAAGACCCCATTCCCACTGAGCACAGGGGACGTAAACATTTCCGTCGTGCAAATAATGGTTAGCCAAGACCCAGTGGATATTTGTTTATTTTAGGGCAGTTGAAACTTGAAGACAAATCTTCAAATTTCATATAAATGAATGAATAAATAAATTAATTAGAATAAATAATTTTTAAATAATATATATAATATATTATAAAATAAAGATATTATAAATATATTATAATAATATATTATAAATAAATGTTATAAATATATTATAATAATATATTACAAAATAATTACTATTTTTATTCTGATTCTGATTGTGCAGGACGTGGAATGCGCTGGAGCACTACTCCATTGATGCTAAACCTTGCTGAGTTCGAAAATGAGGACGACACTGAGCATGACAGACATGGCTGGACCCCACTAAACTATTTTGAACAGTACATAGATAAAGATTTGATAAAAACAATTTCAGATTGCTCTAACTCTATGTCACTAGCCAGGAGTGGGGTCTTACTCAACACATCAGTAGATGAGGTCTACCATTTTTTTGGTGCTTGTATTTTGATGTCCTGCGTCGGATACCCCAAAATCAGGATGTACTGGTCCAAAGCCTTGAGATTCACTGCCATCACTGACAGATTCACACGTGACAGATTCTTCAGACTGAGGCGATCATTAAAGTGTTAATTGATGATGATGTGCCAGAAGACCTGAGGAAGAGTGACAAATTCTGGAAGGTGAGGCCTTTTCTGGATCGGATTCTGCAAGGCTGCAGGTCTCAGACTCGACCTGAATGTGTATCCATCGATGAGCAGATGATACCTTTCACAGGAGCCTGTCCGTGTAGACAATATCTGCCAATGAAGCCAAACCCAGTTGGCATAAAGAACTTTGTTTGTGCTACAGCAGATGGCATTGTGCTGGATTTGATCTGTATCAAGGTACAGGTGCACTGCTTGAGCAGGTCGAAGAACCAGAGGGTCTGGGTTTGGGAGGCTTAGTCATGGCTCGTCTGTGTCAAACTCTGCATCGTGGCACAAAAGTGTATTGTGACGGTTCTTCACAAGCATCCAAGGTGTGGAACAAATGATGAAGAAGGAGTTGTACATGACTGGTACAGTAATGAAGAACCGGGTCGCTGCAGCAGTGCAGAAGTTACCCGCTGACACAACTATGAAAACACAGGAAGAGGTACCTCAGCAGAAGTTTCCACTGAAGATGGAAAGTTATGTGTACCGTATTGGCCCGAATATAAGACGGGTTTTTTGCATTGAAATAAGACTGAAAAAGTGGGGGTCGTCTTATATTCGGGGTCTAGACATTATACCCATTCACGACGCTACATGGCGCCAGATATCATTGAAGCGAATGCTGAACTTGACTCCCCAGGCCAAAGCGAACCCCTGTCACGAAGAATAAAAATAAAATAGCGGTAGCACGAAGAAGAAAAATAAAAAATAGCGGTAAGAAAGAAAAGAGAAGAAAATAATAGAAGAGATAACAGAAAATGGAGAAACGTAGCGACAATCTGGAGAAAAGTGGGTCGAAGATCGGCCAGGTTAACCGGCAGCTGAGGAGAAGTTATGATGTAAACTTCAAGATGATGGTGATAAATGAGGCAGAGTCTTCAAACAATTGCAAAGCAGCTGTGAAATATGGTGTCACAGAGTGTAATGTACGGAGATGGAGAGCTCAAAAAGATCACCTAAAAAATGCTCACAGTCAGAGAAAAGCTTTCCGTGGTCCTCAGAGCGGCCGCTTCCAAGAACTTGACAGGAGGGTGTGCGCGTGCGTGGACGAGAAACGAAAGGACGGGATGCCCATCAGCAGAGCTGTCATTCAGCTCAAGGCCGTGGAAATAGCCAAAGAGCTAAACATACCACCGCATACCCACCTACCCACATACCCACCGCTGACTTCAAAGCAAGCCTCGGCTGGTGTAAAGAATGATGCGGCGTAACGGACTAACGCTGCGACGCATCGTTAGTCCGTTAAAAATTCATTTGGTGTTTTAATTAAATTTAATTTGGTGTTGGTTTAAAAATTAATTGGTGTTCAAAAAGTATTTTTCAAACTTGAGTCTTGAAAAAGAGGGGGTCGTCTTATAATCAGGGCCGTCTTATATTCGGGCCAATACGGTAGTTAGTGGTATGACAACAAACCAGTACTGATGATGTCTGCTGTCATGGTAAACAGCCTGAAGACACCTGCCAACGCTGGGACAAAAAATTAAAACAATATGTGTCTGTCTTGCGCCCAAGCGTTGTCCGTGAGTACACCTCAAGATGGGTGGAGTTGACTTGATGGACAGAATGATCAGTTACTACCGCATGAGCACCCATACTAAGAAGTGGACAATGAGGATGCTAATGCACTTCACAGATCTGGCTTTAGCCAACAGCTGGCTACTCTACCGCAAAGATCTAACAGCATGTGGTGAACCAAAGAAGAGCATCATGCAGTTCCTTGAGTTCCGTATGGAAGTGGCTAGGACCCTCTTGGCCCAGCATCACAGTCAAGAAGACGATGCAGACATTTCAGAAGTGTCAGAGGAAGAAGGGAAACAAGGGAAAAAATGTCAAGTGATGACAGTGCCCATGTCTCAGTCCGCAGGAGGGCCAATGCACATCTCCCAGAGATGATCAGCTTGAAGAATGCAGCACGCTGCAGAGCAGCAGGCTGCACTGGGAGAACCCGAGTGCATTGTGCGACCTGCAAGGTGTTCTTGTGCTTGCAAGCTGATCGCAACTGTTACACAGCCTTTCACACATAGGTGTGTACATGTTTTTGACAGTTTTGAAACTGTTTACAGCATTTCTAATGAGCCCTTTAGTTGAATGTCCAAAAGGGGCAAAATTGTTGATATTTCATATTGTTTTTGCACTGTGATTTTTAAAACATGTTCAAAATATGTTTTATATGTGTTATAAATACATGCAAAAGTAGTCAGGAAAAAAACTGCTGTGTTCAGGGTGGAAATAAAGAGTTTTGCACTCTATTACACAAAGGTGACTTTATTGTGTTTTCTGGAAGTTAAGACCGATTGTCCACATATGTGGACATCGTTTTCTCTAAAACTACACCATGTAAAAAGATGATGCTTAGTTTTTATACTTATCAGGGTCCAATAAGCCCAAATAGCAAGGAGAAATAAAAAATGCATATCAAACAAGAGTTCAGGTCTTAAGAGTAATGTCAGACATAATCCACAATGCTTGCAGCTGCAGCTCAGTGGTAACTGGCAACCTGGATGACAAAATGCTACAGACTTTGTCACTGGGAGATAGCAGTGGGTGGTGCAACAGGTTAAAACATACAATCACAACATAAACATGATTTGTGTGCTGTAAATCAAATGTTTAAATGCAAATATTCTGGCTGTACTATTGTTGTCAGTTTCACATTAACATGATTCCTTACTCTCTAGTGACATATTGGGTGATTTTATGATGACTTGCCATAGATTTCTTACATATAGCTCCTAACTAACACATAGCACTGCTGATGGAGTCATAGTGCAGAGAACTGGGGTCTGGTGAACTTTCAAACTCATTGGTTACTGGTAAGGTGGATGTTCCAGATCATATTTTAGTGTCTGTGTTTCTTTAACACACAACTCTACATCATCTTAATCGTGCAATATCCAATCAGCCAATCCGGTGGCAGCAGATCAGTGTATAAAGTCCTGCAGGTTATGGTGAGGAGCTTCAGTCACTTTGACCTCATGGGTATACTGACTATTATCCATGTGATGACCATCGCAACTCATGTCAATACAATTGACAGGTGCAATATTGTTTGCCTATATATTTTCATGTGATCCTATGTACAGCAGCATTCACTGTGTCATAACCAATCAGCTGATCACCTCTCTGATGTCTGATGATGATGTAAATGTGAGTCATTCATAACGATGGGAGATCTATAAATAGCAGTGGTGTAACTATCATGTGTAACAACAGCTGTTTTGCTCACTGATGTGATATAATCATTACTGAGCATGACATAGAATTAATGAGGTGACATGCCATCTTAATACAAAGCTAAATTATTTATTATATATATCCTGAAATCTAAATATACATTATAAAAGCTGTGTGTTACTTAACTGTTTGATGGGACTGGGTTGTAAAAAATCAATGATTTGATCCAAATCAATCCTCATTTGAATAATCTGTAAAATTGGTTTAACTGAAAAACTTCAGTCACAACAATTAACCATGACTGCAGAAGAACGAATAACCAAACTACTGCCAACCCAATAAAAACCAGTGCTGAACAAGTGACTACCTCACAGCCATGCTGACACAGTCCTGTCTGTGAGGTAGTCACTCGTAGTTTCTACATCTTGTATTGTTTTGCTGGGCTAACATTTGCTAATTGGCACTTTATGTTAGGGGTGTGCATTGGTAAATATCTGGTGATATGATACGTATCATGATACAGGGGCAATGATGCGATATACTGCAATGCAATGCGGCTCTTCAAAATACAGTGGCAGGCCACAAGGCACTGACAGCGGATTGGAGGAAAATCCCCACCAGTCGTCCCTGTTGCTGTTGGGTAATCTGAAATGCATTCTAGGATAGTGATTCTATGCTTCAGAGTGAACGTCAGAGTAGTAATGGCACACTAATTGGTTCATTTAGTAGGCTGTATGTACAGTAGTATATGAAACTCAGAGGATCAGTAAAGTTATTACTTGGTTGTGCAGCTTCTGGTTCCTCTTCGCTGCTTCATGTGTTCATACACGCACACACGCACACACACACACACACAAAACACACACCAGCAGCAGGTGCCTAATTGTCTACAAATAAGCAATTTCTTGTTCCTCACTTTCAGATTAATTTGTTAACCGTCTCAGATCTGTCCCACAGCTGATGATGGGAAATGACACCCAAGGGCCCCATTAAGATTTTTTTTCTCTGGTGGGTGAACCTGATGAAGTTGTTGCCTGGAAACAGGCTCATTAGAAACAGGCAGTGTGTACAGACCCACAGTTTGAATGGCAGACATGTGCCCATCTGAGTCTTTACTCTGTGATAAGAGGATCAGAGAGGAGCGCCTGCACTTCAAACAGCTGACTGTAAGCAAGCTGCACTACATAAAGCTTATTTACATATTAAAGCTATACTCTGCTATTGTAAAGGCTGATGTGGTTTCCTTAAGCGTAATTTACTGCAGTGTGGAGTTGACCAAGTGTAAGAAGAAAATGTTACAGCATGAAACATGACTTGCCCAGTTCAGAACGGGACACGTCACTGTGGAGCTGGACTGGTGCTCAGCTGGGCTTCAGCCTTTACACTTTGACCTTTGTTACACCAGCACTGGTGTATATATAAGCAGCTTTTAAAACCCACTAAATTTTACACTGCTGAGTATGACTCTTCTCGGGACACAGACAACTGCAGGGACCACTGTCATTGTACAGAGAATAAGTTGCTAGCTTAGTAAAATGTATAATGAATCAGTCGCATCTCATCTCCAGGTTGGTGCTCCAGTTTAAGGGTGTATTCAGACCAGGCTTGATTGGAGCAGTTGGTCCAAAACAGGGAGCATTTAATCCCAAATATCGGTTTGTTTGGGCAGATGTGAGCACAGCAAGCACACTCAGGTAGCATTCACACCAGCCTTGTTTAGTCTGGTTTAACCGAACCCTGGAGTGTTTAAATCGGTTTGTTTGGGTCAGTGTGAACACTGGCCTCGAACTCCGGTGTGAACCAAACAACTGCTCTCTGGTCCGCCTCGTAGGGGAGGTCTCTGTCGCTATCAAGTGAACTCTAGAGCGGTTTATTTCTGGTGTGAACCCCATCTGCACCAGTCACAGGAAGCACAGCTTTTCACACGTCATTTCACTCACTGACTCAAGGAGATGCATGATTCTGTCAACAAGAGCTGCTGTTACGATGAGCCAACTATTTTATTTTTACATATCCACTGACCTCGCTAGTCCTGCTTGTATGGCAAAAGAAAAAAAGTTGTGGTATAGGAATGCACATTAACCATGATAACAAGAAATTTGACGGATTAATACTATTGGTTATTTATTTTCTTCAAATTAGCTCCTTATGTCATCAACTCACCGGGGCGTGTCAACACGTTCAGACTTCCCCTCACAGTAAAAAGTTACACAGGAGCACTACGGTAGTCTAATGCAGCTGACTGACCTGCGCTCTGCTGTTCCTAGGCTCTCATCACTGCCTGTCGTCTTGTGATATGACCATCTGATTGCAGAGCGGTTTAATACAATACTTAAAAGCCGCAGTCTCACCAGCTGTTCATATGAGTGGCGTGTTAAAGTCTGCTGAGAGCCTATACAGTCTAGATCGGCACCATCATGAAAAGAAGCCGACAATGCTCCACGATGTAATTGTGAAGAGGTCACGTTATTATCTAATTCCTTAAACTGTATGACCAACAACCCAACGGCATTTGTGGCCATGTGACTTTAGTTTACAATTTTTGGACCGCTTGAGTTTGGCCTTTGTGAACGCAAACCAGATCCACTGAAAATTGCAACAATTTGTCATCCTTGCCTTGTTTCAAATCAGATTACAGACCTTGAGGTGTGAACCCGCCCTAAGATATGGGATAAAACAAGCTGGCTGAGATCACCAAGAACGGCTGATCTCTGCTCGATTCCATTTGAGCACTGGAGCGGTTCGTTTGCAGTGACAATGTAATCAACTCAGCAACCGACACAACACACCACATGCTGCTGATGTTCCATGGTTCTCATGGGTTTTTGGCTGGGTTCAGGTCAGGCTTGGACCAAAAATATACACAAATGACTCTGATCAGGTCAGGTCCAGGCTTCAACTGCAGTTCAGCTCAGGTTTTAATTTTCAGGCCCGTTGAGACGTCTATTCGGTGGTTTTGTTTTTCCCGAGAAGCCTCCTCCTCCTAGGATTCTGACCAATGAGAGAACAGTTGGTTCACACATGGCATTTGTTTACTTTGTTAACTTTGGACAACTTGGGACTGTTACTGTTACCCACTTCATCTTCAGTAATAAACACTGACTCTATTATAACAATTGGGGGAGGGTCCACTCTGTCTTGTTCTGTGTCTCTCTTACAACTGGCCATCAGGAGAACCAGGCCCATCAAAGGTTTTTACAGAAAAAACTTTACTATCTGACAGAGGCAGGAGTATTGTTGTTGTCATCTTGTAAAAGGCCGTACACTGTATCAGCATCTCTGTTGTGACGGTTGACAGTCTCCAGGACAGAAAGGAAACTCTTTATAATGGTGTTGTGCTATTTGTGTGTTGTCCTGTTAAAGTAGTCCATGTGACTCATGTGCTGCTGTTCATAGAAGCTAAAGTTTGTGTAACTGTGCACTGACCTTGGCTCTAGCTGGAGCTGTTTGTGCCAGAGACCCAGACAATGGGGGGGGGGGGGGGTTGTGTTGTTTATGAGGGGGCAGGGGACTGCTGTGCTTTTGGGAGCTAATCATCTCAGTGGTTTAATATGATAATCCATTAAACCACTTTAATCCCTGCCCTCAGCCAAAACACCAACCGACAAAGACTCCAGAGCCTCAAACGCACAACAGCCGACACACTGTCAACGTGTAAGTGAGCAGAGGTCACCACGGCACAGACGCTGCGACGCCGTGCACACGCACCATGTGAAGGACTTCAGTGTCTGCAGGTCACACAAGATCCTCCACGTTCCTTCAGGCTTCTGTTTTCAGGCTTTATAAAATCACAGACAACAAACAAACACGCAGCAAACATTACTGAACACAGCAGCTTCTGTCTGTGGTGTAAGGAAGAGCAGGGGCAAATGAACATAGCACAGTGCCTTTCACAGAGCTGGTTATGGTAAACTGTTAGAACTCATACAACTGGCTCCACTGGCCACACCTGTGAACTACAACCTGGATATATCAGATTTCAGTGGAGTCCTTTGGGCTGGGCTGAAAAAAGTCTGTTCTAGTTTAGTCTCAATTGGTCTCCCTCTTTTGCCAGTATATCAAAGTTTATGGTCATGGCTACAATTTTGTACCAATATTTGATGGAAGGAATTAAAGCAATGCTAAAGCGTTTTCATTTTGGGTTGAGTTTGGCGGCGCTTGTGGACCAAGCGGTAGTGTTTTGCCTGGAGGAAGACCCCATTTCCCATGAGCACCAGCGCATAGTGTCATAAACATCCTGATCTCCGGTCGCATGCAGTTTGATTGGAAATTAACAGAAGACGGGTCCAAACTAGGGATGGGCATTTCAAGCAAAAGCACTATTCGACAGTCATCGGGAACTAATCGATTATTTTCGAATATTTGACCCCCCCCCCCCATGCCACACACACACACACTCTGTGTCGCCCCTTATCCTTCGTCATTTGAAATGAGGAGCAGCACCGGAGAATATTGTAACGATACAGCTTCTCATCACAGCGGTACCATTCAAGTCCTCCTCACTGAATGAGAGCAAAGTCTTCTCTCACAGCGTAAAACTACGTCAATATTCTCCGTACCTCTTCTCATCACAGTCCGCACCGTGCAGAGTCTGCAGTAGTTTCACTTGCTTTTATTTGACAGTTTCATACAGAACTTTCTGATTGTTGTAGGAGTCCTCACATGTTTCTCCTTCTGTGACGGTAAAAAGGGAACATTTACGTTTTTTCAGACAAGACGATAGGCTTTAATACTCTCCCTCTTTCGTTTTTTAGTCTCCTCAGACAAAACTTTTCATTTCTTTGGTTTTCTTGCTGCTCCTGCCATGATAGCAGTAATCCCACATAGGTGTTCGCATCGTCTTCCGTCTTTTTAACGAATGGGAAAGGGGGAAGTGACGTATGCTGTAAAGCAGTCAGCACATTTGTAGTTTTTTTGTGTGGAGGGGTTCCTACCATCCACCTCGAAGCTGCTTAGTGCCAATGAAGGCGACACAGACCCCCTCAGGCCATGACAGAGGTGTCATTCAACCTGTTGTAAGTCGATGTACCATCACAAAAGTTCTGAAAATATTATATGGAGGTTGAAAAGTTACTTAGTGTTGGTCTAAAAAGCCCATGTCTGGTTTAGCCATTTCACTGGAGAACATTAACACACATTAAATCTAGAGTAGTCATGTAACTGGTTTAGGTCCATTCATAATGTAAACATGAAGTTTTTAATGGTGGTACAATTCACAGCTTTAGTTATTTAAGAATCTCATTCAGATCCAAACACACTGGATATTGTAACAGAAATCTAATGAAGAACTGAACTAAATCAGGGCATCAGTGGCAGGTTGGACCAGGAAGACTGTTTGGGATCACCATAAGTAAATACACTGACACTGTAATTACCTCTAAATAATAAGTTGTGTCCATCATATTAGAGTTTTTGACAGTACAGATCAGGTTTAACAGCTTAAAGCTGTTCATTCCTAACCTAGCCCCCTCAAATGATAAAACAGCTTGACATTTCTTGAAATCTCCTGCACGGGTCCAGTTTGCATACTGTACCAGCCCAGATCAGCTCAACCTGAATGATCTCTTACCTGCAATTACCTCTAAATCCACCTGAGCTGAGCTGTGATGACACACAGACTGAGAGCTGCTGCAGCATCAGAGTGCAGGACAGCGTCAGGATGCTCAGTGAAGAGAGGTGGTCAGACACAGCGATGGAAGTAAGTAACCGCAGCTGCAGGGTATACAGGCAGAAACTCAACTGCACTTGTTTTTCTTTCACAGACTCGCACCTCCAATGTCGTGCTGCATGCACAGCTGACACAGCTGGAACCCCATTCATTATTTAGCTGTTGTGATAAGACACAAGGATTTGAGTTAAGGAGCTATACTTATAACACACTTAGCGTATTAAACTAACTCAGACCCAGCTCCACTCAACAGCCTGTTCATTCTCTGACAGGCAATTATATTCATTGGGTGTCTTAGAGCTCAACTTATCTTCATCTATTGATTTTGTATCATCTTCCTGTAGCACAGATGCTAAAATAGCAAAAGAATTACTCATTTGTGTTAAAATTAGAGCTATTTCCTGTTACATCCATGTCTCCAGTCACCTCACCACCACCATCACCACCACCACCACCTCCAGTTACCTCACCACCACCATCACCTCCAATTACCACATTCTCCATCTCCGTTCTGTCTCTGCTGTGCACACAGGAGGAATTTACTCCCATTCAAGTCAATCAGAGCGTTTCCACAGTGTGCGCTGCAGCCCGTCTCTGGTCCGTCACAGCTCTGGCAGTCCAGCAGCGACTGTCTAAGGTGGAGCATTTTTGTTCATCCCGACCTGCGTTTGGGGCCGGTCTTTATTGTTTGTGCCCCCAGCTGTTATAAGGGACCTGGTTCATAATTGAATACCAGCTTATCATTGAGGACATATGGTAGACATACCCTAACCTAACCCTGCTCCCTCACATGATCAGATCATGATCAGTTATTGGTGATTTAAACTCACTAATTGGTAAAAAAAAAAAAAAAAAAAAAAATACTGATCATGTTAAACCTATTAATACAGCAGTCACATTAATGGCATAGTTGAAACCTCTTCACACATTGTGAGGACGAGCAGAGCGGCACTGAGCCCTGAGACAGATGCTGGAGAGATTAAATGAGATTCTTATCATATGTCAGACAAGCTAAGTCGTGTTAGTTTTCCTGATCAGAGTTGTTTTTTCGTTTTGTTTGTTTTTTTGGCAAGAAATGTAACACAAAGACTTTCAGTAATTATGGATGAATTCATTCTAAATTAATTTAAGATCAACTAATCAATTAATAATTAATCATTTCTGCTGTACTCGGCTCATTTTCAATGAAAATGTTGAATTAGAGACCAGCTACACTACACAGTCCTTCTCTGAGCACACACAGTGTTAACCACAGTTTAAGACCATTGCTACTAGAAACATAATTACCATCTACTGATCACATGTTTTTAAAGAAAATCCTGGCTGTGACACCTTCCATCACTGTTCACAAACAGGTTTTGTTGCTCTGACACAGCTGAGGGACCTCATCTCGGATCACCTCACCTTGATTTTTATGTAGATGATCTTGAAGCAGCAGTTAAGACGAAGCCTCATGTTGTCAACGACTCGTGACCTTTACCATGTGAAGGAAAAGGTCGTGCTGTGTTTGAAATTCATTACCAGAGAGGACATAACTGAGTTCAAAGCTCTGTGTGTACACACACACACACACACACACACTCTAAATGAAGGTATAGAATACTTGTAGCTGTGACTTGTGACTCACAGCAGACCAGGTTCCACACCAGCTTCCTCAGTATTCATCTGTATGGGTTTGTACTAGTATGAGTCCCCTCCCACCTGTGACATCACCTGGCTACAGGATGTCCTGGTGTGTGGCAGGTATTACCACTAGGTTCACACGGTCGCCAAACGCTGCAAAGCGCCGCGGACGCACATTTCTCCGCGTCGGTCGACAAGAGCTTCTGCCCCTCAGCTGTGTGTGTGTATCTCTCTCTATGTTTAGATACTGACAAATATATAAACGCACATAAATCGCATTTGTCAATCGATTTATCAATATTTGAAAATCACTGTATTATGGGAATTGACCGGATTCTGTCGTTGTTTCTGTGTTGACTTCCTGCCCGGCGCAAAGATCGCTCGCAGCTCACACACAAAATAGACGCCGGAACGATCGCTGCAGGGCGCGAGCGGGAGGTGCGCGCGCGGCGCTGCTGGTGTGAACACACAACACACAACACACACCCGTGAAGCGGAGCCGTGTCCCGTGCTCGCAGGCGCTTGGCGGACGCATGGAGCGTACTGCTCCTGCTCTCTGCGCGCCGGTCAAACATCGACTCGTCTGTATCCGTATCAGGTCATTTTTAAACATGGGGAAGTCATATTTTCATCATTTTATAACGTAATCAGTTAATGAGAATTTTTTCATAGCATGTCCACCTACTGGGCGTGTGTTTAATGAGTGTTCCAGGGATAAACACCGTGTTTCCACATTGTTTGGTATTTAGCTCTGTTGGCTCGGTGATATACACTATATAAATTGTAATAAAGTGGTGAGACGGAATAATGTGTTCGGTTATGTACTGCTGTGTTTTTGAAAAATTAAACCTGGTATTTTTACCTACGTTCCCCAGTAGTGCTGTGTAGAGAGGAGAGTCTTGCTCTACGTGTTGCTGCACAGGGTCCGACGACAGAGGAGATTACATCAGAAAAGGAAGAAGCATGGTGTCCATCATCTCGTTAATCATCATTTAATTTCTTTTATCTAAAAAATGGCGGATTCTCTCGCCTTTTCTGTGCCGATTCCTGTCTGGTACGATCTGTTCTATCCAGCCTGACAGCGGCGCGAAAAATAGAACAGACGGCGAACTGAAGCGCTGCAGGGGCGGGGCCTCCGCGGGGACCGCCCGCAGGCGGGATGTGCGACCAGTCAGATAGGTTCAACATGGGCGCCGACTGGAAACTGCCTCAGCTCCAGGGCGCTGTGCTTCCGTTCCACGGGCAGTGCGTCCCGGCATAAGACTTACCAATCAGGCAGGCAGGCTTTAATTATCATTAGAGCTCTTACAACAGCTTACTAACAGGCTGCTGAATATGGTTGGTGTTATTATCCCCAGTTCCAGAAATAGAGCTGAAGGTACATTGTTTTTTGGTTGGCCATCCACCCTATTCTCATGGACATATCTCAGTAACGCCTCGAATATGGCAACTCAGGTGTGGACCAAGCAAACAGATGAGACCAAGAGGTGGTCTGCCGTTCCAAACAAACCCTAGAGAGTTTGAGCTCTGAAAGCGGCCCAACCTCAACACAACCCAGTTGCAGAAAGTATGGATTTAGCGCACATCACGGACACACTCTCTTGGCAGCCATCTTGCAGTAGGTCATCTTCATTGTAAGACGATAGACGGGGGTTCTTCTGTACAAACAATAGTAGATGCGCACACAACCAGGGGGCAAAGACTGCTTCAGAGTGAACTGATGTCAAGAGATGCCGGATTGTTTGTAACTTCTCCCTGATCAACTGCAATAAAATGCATTGCATAGAAAAATCTTTTGTCTTCATTGCATCACAAATCAGAAAAACCCTTGCTGAAATGTCCATGAATTTACTCAGCTTACCAGGCTGTGATGGTTGTTTTGGATGTCTACAATATCAGGAGTATGGTGGTAACATTAGTGAACACTAACAAAGTCAAAGTAAAAATGTTTACGACAAGGCTACTTACGGCCTGCCAACATGGAGAGACGAAAAATAATAACCGCAGATGTCACTGTACATTAGACTACA
>JAFELL010001591.1:0-18156 GCA_019059645.1 Caranx melampygus | reverse complement strand
AAGAAGAAGAAGAAGAAGAAGAAGAAGAAGAAGAAGCCCAGTGGCCGCAAAGTGAAAAGTTTCAGCTTCAAGGACACAGTTTGACTTTCACTCCTTTACAGATCAGTACATCTTAAAGCTCCGTACAGTATAAACGTAGACCTTCCTGTCACTTTGTGATGTCACAACAAAGCCCCGCCCCCCACCACCTCGACCCACCATCCGACACTTGCAGGATTTGGTTTCCGAGTGTTTCTTCTGAAATCTGCTCTGTTTTTATTGGATCAGAGAAGAGAGGCAGGGATCGTGTAAAATGTTGGGACCTTTGAGTTTTAACCTTTAACCTGAAGCCTCAGGTTTCTGAGTCAGTTCACTGCTTATGCACCAGTGCTTCGACACGTATGGAGCCTTTCAGCCTCTTTAAGCTCATAGTTGTGATTTTGCATCACGTTCTGTGTCTGGTTCAGTCTCTCTCTCTCTCTCTCTCTCTCTCCAGCAGCAGCAGCAGAAATATTTCTTATCAAACCAGCTCAGATAAACAGTCGGTTCGTTTCCCACTCAGCAGTAAACAGCAGACAGACTCAGTCCGTCAGAGAGCAGCTGGTGAACACAGTGCAGCTTTCAGCAGAAGGATGTAGAGGCCAAACATGGAGCCAAAAGACAGAGAGAAAACCCTTGTTCCAACACAACTCCACCTGATGGAGTTGCTCTGTAGCTGCTGTGGTGTAAGTAGGAAGCTGTTTGACTCTAACAACTTTAAAAGGCCTGTCTGACTTCGTACTGTACGGACGCTCTGACTCTAATTTAATCAGCTCTCTCGCTCTCTTCTCCTTTATTAACTTGCTGCTGCCCGTCCTCAGAGATAATCCTTAATCCATTCATTACCGCTGTGATAAAGGCGTTTCAGTGGGTTTACTTCATCAGATGTTATCTTTATAAAACACTGTGAATGGGACGGAGCCAGAAACACACATTACCCTCCGCTGCTGCATGTGTGTGTGTGTGTGTGTGTGTGTTTCCTGCCATAGAAACGTCACGTCTGATGCTTTGTGTTGAATAATCCAACCCACACTGGGTGTCAAGATGATTATCACCTGTTCTTAACGTGTGTCCAGCCTCAGATTGTGTGTGTGTGGTCATGTGTGTGTGTGTAAACCCTGTGAGCATCGATCAGCACTGACAGCCGGAGGCTCTAATCGCCTCATTAACAGGAGACTCGTTAACCATTAGTCTCTTCTTCCTCTGTTGGGCAGCAGCCGATCTGCAGCTCGTCTGCTGCAGAAACTATTAATCAGTTAATCACACAACATTAGTTTTGAACTGTTCTCCTCTAAGATCCATGTTTTTAGGCGTTTGAACTTAGATTAGTTTTATTTCTTTAATTCATTCTGATTATTTGCTTTTTTTTTTTGGTGGAGTTCTGACTCTTCGTTGATGTCTGTGCCGCTAATATGAAGCTAGCGGGTGGCTAATTTAGATTAGCATAGAGACAGCTAGCTTAGCTCCGGTTGAGGCTGTAACAGCGTCCACCTGCCAACATCTTCACTGCGTAGTTATAATCATGTTGTGTGTTGTTTGGTGAAGTGAAAACTGAAAAAGTGTTGATTTCTCACTGTAGGCGCTGATTTGTCCTGTGACTGGTTGCCTGGCAACTGGTAGTGGCCTTGTTGACATAGCAACACCTACTGTAAAATGGCAAACTTACATTTTTGTAGTGTATGTGTGTGTGTGTGTGTGTGAGTGTGTGTGTGTAGCCTATGTATTAAACAAATGAGAGCGAGGCTAGCTGGTCCCCCTGTTTCAAGGCTTTATGCTAAGCTAAGCTAACCACCTGTTAACTTTGGGCGCTTTTAAACATGAAAAGAGTTTTAATCTTATGAGCCAAACTTTTTGTATCATTTGATATTTCGTTTGTTGTTGTTGTTGTTGTTGTTGTTGTTGAGGTCTGGATTCTGAATGTTAAAACAACACCTGCCACTAGAACACACTGCTGTCAATCATCCTGATGATCGGAGGTGAAGGTGCATGAACTCTCATCCACCTGTTGGTGTGTTCATCTTGTTCCACTGTGTAAACTCACACACACACACACATACATACACACACACACCTGTTTCTATAGGCCTTCCTGTGTGTTCAGGTTGTAACACGTACAAACACTGATCTGCTCCACCTACACACACACACATAAAGAACAACACATGCATGCACACACACACACAGTTCCCTCATGCAAATAGATGTGAGCACACACACTCCTCCGTAGTCTCATATGAATGTACATGTACACACTGAGCTCTATTAATCCTTTTTCATCCCTCGTTCCCCCCGCCCCCCTCCTCCCTCTCCCTCTCTCTCTCTTTTCACTGTTTACTCAGTCGTAGTCTTGAATCTCAGAGTGGAGTGGAGCATGCTGGGAATTTTGACCATTTCTAGTTGACACACATACGATCCTGTGTGACATTTCACTTTCATCTTTGAGTGCATTGAACACGACTTTTATTTTGAAGGGGGAGGGGGAGGGGGGGGGTTAATCATTTAGCAGCCTTCCCACAATCCTTTGTTTTGTTTGTGTCTTTTCCACAGAGTCTGTCACTTAATGAGCTGCTAAATTGAAAAAAGTTGTCGCCCACAAAACAAATTACAGTCAGAACATGACCCTCTAAATGGCCTCGTGCGTCCGCACAGTTCAGAGCTGCTGTTGTCGTGACGATGTGAACACCAACAGGTCGTGTGGGTGAAGTTTGACGACGATTCGATGTTTTCTTCAAACTTTAATCATAGAAAAGTTGATTTTTCTATGATTTCTTATCTTTCTATGATAAGTGATCGAAGAATTCTGCTGCGAACGTTGATGATTTAACGTCGAAACTTCTTCCTCTTCGCTTTTTTACTCTGTTGTTGTTTTTTCACTTTTTAAAGTCTGATCCTGACTCTTCGTGTTTTCAGGGTTTCTCTGTGGTCGTTTGTTGATTTAAAGGTCAGAGGTGGTGAAACTGACACTGAGGTGGACTTGGACGGCTGGTGTTTGCTTTAGATAGCATGTTCTCCTCTGGGCTGCTGCACAACTGTGTGTGTGTGTGTGTGTGTGTGTGTGTGTGTGTGTGTGTGTGTGTGAGACTCTTAACATTAATTTCCTGTTTGCATTAAAGGCCTCGGTGACATCAGTGATGAGATAATCAGCTTCCTCTTCTTCACATGTTTTGTTTTCGCCCTCTGACTTTGATTTTGTCCCTTTTTGTGTTTTTTTTTCTTTTCTGCTGTGGCTTCATGTTTCACAATAAAACTGGGACACACACTGACACACACACCGACACACACACACACACACGAAGCTGACAGGTGAACAGAGGCTTCCACACAATGAAATACAATAGAAGCTAAATAATTATCTACCATGGAAACTGCAGACAATGGACGGTGCTAAGCCTCAGTTATACAAATAACATGGTGTATTTGTCTAAGTGGGACAGTCATCTGGTCACACACACACACACACACACACCGACACACACATTAACGTCATCTACACTGAACCTATAATCTGAATCTGAACACTGACGCCTTTGGAAAAAGCTAATTTTTTGAAATAAAAAAAAACTGTCACCTCAAGCTGCAAATATTGATCCGTTTCATTATCAGTGAACCTGCTGACTCTTTCCGTCATTAATCGTTTCAGTGAAGTCAGTGATGTATGTAACTGTGTTTGTCTCCACAAAGGCAAATACTCAGTTTTTGTTCTTCTTTTCCTTTATTCACGTATCAGGAAGGTTCATACAGTGGTGAATGAACGTGGAACATCTTATTCATCACAAGCGGCTCGGTCCAGAAATCGTCCAGAAGATGATTTTTAGCCTGACGTTTTTGTGACGTGATCATCTGAGAGGAGGTATCACTCTGCTGGATTAGTTAAAACTACAGTTAATGCATGGTCATGAAGCAGAGTGGAGGCTCGTCTGTCATGAATGATCTTTGGCTGAGTAATAAAACAAGTTCACTCACATGCAGAGGAAGCTTCGCAGTTGGACCTCATTAAAACCAGTGAACTGACACTTGATCTTTGATTCAATACTGATGCATTAGAATATGCACAGATCAGCAGCGACAGCGATCTTCACAATGAGCTCCTCTCTCTACCCATCGATTTGTTCATTAATCGTCTCATCCCCACTTTGCACCCGTCTTAACGCTGCACAGGACTGTTTCTAAAAACCTCCTCATGACACGATTCCCCCTCTAAACTCTTCTTCCGCTTCTGCTGCGTCCTCTCGTTGTTGGAGTCTGAAAAGCCGACTCACCGCAGCCGACAGTAAATCACAGCTGCTGCTGGTTTTATGAGGCCAATCAGAGCTGCGGTGGCTCTTAGCTGCAGGAATATTACTCCTGCCTCTTAATGCACTGAATGGGCGCCCGAGACAGAAATGCATTCATTTCAGCCGAGATTTTTTTTTTTTATTGCCACTGCACTTCATTACGCTGCAGACGTATCGCTCTGTGCTGTGGGTGATGAATGAGTTTCACTTCATGCATATATTTGTGCATGAGTGAGAGCATGGAGCCATTTAGATACTTCAAATTACAGAGTAGAGTGAATGGAGGGTACTAGAAAAAAAAGATTTAATGATGACGGTCCTCTTTCACTCTCTACTTTACTTAGTGTTGCTTTGACACTTTATTTCTTGTTTTAACAAGACTGAAAACAGTGTAAGGTCTTAAAGCTCCATATGGTATAAAGGTAGACGTGTGTCTTAAAGCTCCATACAGTATAAAGGTAGATGTTGGTCTTCCTGTAACTTTGTGATGTCACAACAAAGCAGTCACACCAAGTCCCGCCCCTCACCACCTGGACTAAATCCTGTTACTTCCTGTTTCGTCTCTTGGAGAGAAACTTTGCTTTTTAAGTTCAGACAGTCGGAGTCATCGATCAGAGTCACGGAAACAAACTCACTCTGTTCATTAGGACCGAACCCTTAATCAGTCTGTAATACACACACACACACACACACACACAGAGAGAGAGTGAGTGTGAGCAGTGATTTACACTAACAACTCATTCAATATATAATATTTCTCATTGCCTGACTGTCCCCAGACACCCATCACTCACTGTTCTGTGTGTGTGTGTGTGTGTGTGTGTGTGTGTGTGTTGCCTCTCCAGTATTAATACAGGCCTAATGGAGCCCAATGGGAGCTGCAGTGTTCCCTCTGAAAATGATTTAATTACATTTGTAAAGTGGATGAGTCTGGAGGGAGTGTTTGCTGCGTCAGGGCTTTGGTCCACACACACACACACACACACACACGCAAACGCCACTCTGTCAAGACCATGGAGAGAAACAGTCTTTCAATTAGTGTGATTGGACGCTGCTCTGAGGTCTGGACCCAGTGTTTTATCGTCCCTTTTTCTTTCTTTCTTGAGAAAGAAATATCCACCAACAGCATGAACAACACCTCCAACGTTTTCTTACACCCTCAGCTCTTCTGTAAACTTGCTGCTCATGATTATCAACAGCAGGTGTAACAGAGCACCGTCGTCAAACTCAAGGCTGAATCGCCGTATTGGTCTCGAGTTGTTCAGCAACAGGAAGTATGCATAAAAGCAGAGAAAACACACGATAAAAGACAGTTACAGAAACAGTACGATACGTGTCAGCAGCTAAATGAAGCAGCCGTTGGTGTTGAAGATCCTCCAAAAGTACCAAAAATCAGAAATCTTCTGAAGGACAGAGGGACAGAGTGGAGATGGAGATAACATCATGTCTCTAAGCAGCATTAAGTTTTCTGATATTGACAGTCAGTCATTAGACTTGAGGTCTGAGCAGCATCGACTCCATCTCTGCTGCCAAGGTCTGTGAATCACATCAAACCCTCACTGCAGCGTCAGAGTCCTTCTCTTTGTTGACGTTGTTTGTTAGAGCTGAAAAAAAGACAGGTTTTGATGAGCTGCCATTGGAGAGTCAACTTTTTACTTTTCTGTGATGAGATCTCTGATTTTATTTTGGAAAACTGTGAGTTAAATGTAAAAGATTGGTGTGTTTTGTTTGTGCAGGTTCTGGGATTACAGCAGGAACCAGCCTCTTCTGGACACTGTGGAGCATCACTCAGAGTTCGTCTGTGGACTCGACTTCAACCTGCACATCCCCAACCAGGTAACACACACACACACTCACACACACACGCTAAGTGTTGTTCCAACAGCATCGTCCCTCTCTTCCTCAATGTGTGTGTGTGACCACTGAATCACTGTGTCCACACATCTGGTGGAAATGGAGCCATCCATCACTCTCTCCACACACAAGCAGACCGAGGTTACCACCACACACACACACACACACAGACACACACACACATCCTAACCTTGTGCTGTCAGGGAGCTGTGTGTCCCAGTAAAGCAGCTGTGAACTGAAAAGGCCGCTCGTGTCTGATCGAGTTTTTTTTCCTGTTAATTCAGACGGGCGCTCATCGGCCCCCTCCCTCCCCCCTGTAGAGAAGGAAGTCCAGCACTAAGTGTAGAGATGACGTCCAGCAGAGTTCAGTTTGGGATTCAGGGTTTAAATGCGTGGGAGTCAGTGACGGGAAACATCCGCAGATCGTCTTCCTCAGGAAATCAGAGGTGAACTCAGCTGTTGGTGCTGCCTCCTCTGATCCGAGGAGATCGGTCCGACAGCGTAGCCTCATTTTAAACTCTTGTGATCCAACAGAAGTTGAGCTTTGTGAGCTAAATGTAGAAACAGTCAGTGATGTCACGATGTTCATGTTAAACTATGAGTCGAGTCATGCTATCCTTTTCGGTCAGGTTTAGGATTCAGGCTCCTGTGAATCTTCAGGGAAAAGTGAATGAAACTCAACAGTGATGTTGGAGAGGACCACGTAGGATCACAGCTGGAATAACTGCAGTTCAGGATTTTTAGAAAGGAAGTAAAGCAGTCTGGAGCTGTCTGTGGTGCTGAAGCTGGTATTGAGGAGCTGTCTGTGGTGCTTAAGTTTAATCTGGACCTGTCTGTGGTGCTGAAGCTGGTATTGAGGAACTGTCTGTGGTGCTGAAGCTGGTATTGAGGAGCTGTCTGTGGTGCTGAAGCTGGTATTGAGGAGTTGTCTGTGGTGCTGAAGCTTGGCGCAGTGCTCATGTTCATATCAACGTTATTATCAACACACTCAATGAACGTCTCCTGTCAAGAGCTCTTGTATCTGATGTATCTGGTTCCTTTGAGCTCCACCGTTGGAGATCTGAGTTGCCTCTCCTCCTCCTCCTCCTCCTCCTCCTCCTCTTTCTCCTCCTCCTCCTTTTCTCGACACAGCCTCATTCTCTCATCGTCCAGCTTTATCAGATTTTTTCTCTCGTGGATCCAAAAATAGCTCGATAGGAAAATCTGATTGAGCACTTTTCCAGGACACAGACAATGACAAGGCGGACGTGTGGACGTGATATCACCTCGCGGTGCCGGAGCTGGATCCCATGGCGTCACGGTTAACAAGCAGCCAATCACAGAGGGGCGAGCTGTCCGGCTGAGTTCCCGTTTTCAGAGTGACAGCCTGTGTGTGTGTGTGTGTGTGTGTATAATACAGTTGCAGATAATGAGCTGTATTGTCAGTATTTGTGTGTGTGAGAGAGAGAGAGGGCGAGCACCAACAGTAATGAGCTGTATTGTTAGTCGTGTTGTTATCAGACATGTCATTACAGGAAACAGGCTTTAAAATAACACACTCGCACAAATAGCTGCGGCCGTGTGTCGAGGACCCTCACACTGACGTCACTGTCTCTCTCCTCCCCCTCCATCCCTCTTTCTCTTTCTCTCCTTGGATGATTGTTTTTCCTCCATCTTTCTCTCTCTCTCTCTTTTTTGTTGTTGTTGTTGTGTGTTTCCTCAGGAATCTCCTCCTCTGCATCACATCAGAAATCCTCCTCGTTCCCAATGAGAAACAAACACACCCATATAATTAATAGAAAATGTCCAGTGATGGTCTGCACACACACACACACACACACACAGTGTGTTAATGGCAGTTGTCTCAAGTATCTGTGTGCTGTTTGTTGGGTCATTTGTGTGTGTGTGTGTGTGTGTGTGTGTGTGTGTCACTGACAGCTGTGATCTACTGTCTCTTCTTCATCACTGTGATTGGCTGACTCAGCTCTTTGTTCTCCGTGGAGACCACTGACCAGGACGTGCCTTTCCCTGTGGGTGGTTACGTGTGTGTGGTGTTTGTGTGTGTGTGTCTTTTCATCCTCGATGAGTTTTGCACACCCACCGTCTCCTCATGGACCAGAACACACACTCTTACATTAATCATGAGTCGGTGTTTCAGCCTTCAGACATTTCTCTACTTAAAAGGTGAGAATAATTAAGACCAATTCATTTCCAAACGAAGACCTAATAATGACGGACAAAGTAAAGAAGTTGTTACTTCACGTCTTCAGAGACATTTTGTTGCAGCAGCTTTTTATTTGACGCTAAAAGCAAAATAAAAACAACAGAAAGAAATTCACATTTTCTTTCTGAGCTTTTAGTCTTTTAAAGAAAAGAAAGTATCTTCACTGAGACATGTGTTGCTGCTGCCGCACAGAGCAACACACACACACACACACACACACACACACACACACACACACAGTGTTGTTGTTGGGACTTACAGTGAACTCACACAGCATTTCCATAAACATGGCCGCCTGTTTAGCGATCCAGACGTCAGGCTAATCTGCTGTGATGAACTCGCTGATGCTACATTATCTGTCCTGCTGTGAGATATCAAACTCTCTCTCCTCCTCCTCCTCGTCCTCGTCCTCGTCCTCTTTCTTCATCTTTTTCTTCCTGCACTTTTTATTCTCCGTCTTCATCCTTTCTTACCCAGTTTCTCTCGTCTTTACTCCCTTTCTGCTTTAATTTCTCCCTCTGATATCAGCGCTAACTTAGCTCTTATCTCCTCTCCTCTAATCACTTCTTGTTCTAATCAGTAGCTCTCCTCCTCCTCTCTCTCTCTCTCTCTCTCTCTCACACACACACACACACACACACTCTCTCACTGGTGTGGTCTCTGGTCTTATCCAGGCATGGAAGTGGCTGATGGATCGCCCTCTTTACAGCACTGCAGGCCAAACCACACACACACACACACACACTTAGACACACACTGGGCATAGAAGACCTCTTTGAGCACAGATTGAATGGGGTGATAAATCATAGAGGAATGCAGGGTGACAACCATTCACAGGTTTGTAGGTGGGTTATTCTATAAAAAATAATCTTTCCTGTGAGTGCCACAGTTACAGCAGCGCAGCCACAGTGATACATGAACAACGTGAAGCGATCGAGGCGCCAAAAACTGCTTGGTTACTAGGTTACAACCGACTCGTTCCCAGTGTCAGCACATGTTGGAAAGCCTCGCTGCCAGAGCTTCTCCCCCATTGAATCACTCAGGTTGTTGTTAGCTACAGACAGAAATTAGCATCGTTAGCTACAGACAGAAGTGTATAACGTACGTTCTTTATATCATTAAACTATTATTATTTGATCATTGAAATTATTAGTATAAAAGTCAAATAATTGTGACATCGTTTTGCTGCCGACTCTTTTTTTCTCGTTGTTAGCGGGAAGTGTCCCGGAGCTGCCATTTAGCGCCGTTAGCACTGTTACCATGACAATTGGACGGTGATAACGAGTGTATTGTCCTGTGTGACTGCTCCCCTGTAAGGCTACATATCTACCACCAGCTCGTTAGGGTTTTAATTATTTTTGCTTCATTCATCTTTTCCTCATTATTTGAAATTAAAAGACGTTTAAGAAAACACTGAACGTTGGACTTTGAACTTCCTGTCGTGTCTTTTTATTCCTTCACTCTTACAGACCTTTTTAAAAAAAGAAATGCTGTATTCCTCCTCCTTCCTGTCGCTCCTCCTCTCCTCGTTAAACATCTCGTCACTTCTCTTCCCCACTTCGTGCTCTCTCTGTCTGTCTCTCTTTGTGCTTTGCTGCAGTCTTGGCCGGCGTGCGTGGTTTTCCATTATGGTCGGCTGTTCAAGTTAATTAAAGAAGGGCATTCCTCTTCTCAGTGGCTGACTCACCGCTCAACCACTTTGCTTACTCATGCCCTGAAAGGCCGTTCAGCTCGTTGGCTCACTGATTCAAAGATCTGATCAGCAGCACAAAGCCAGTCACAGGGAAACCCGGTGACGCGAGGAGGAGGAGGAGGAGGAGGAGGAGGAGGAGTGATAGTGTGATGATGGTGACATTTGTGAACAGACCAAACACACAGTATAAAGCAGGAGTGCAGAGGCGACACTGTCTAAGCACAGAGCTCATCAGTGAATTCACCTGCGGAGGTGATCAGGTGAGGAGTGTTTGTCTGCGTTGCGTCACATGATGATTGTTTGTTGAAGTTACGACGGCTCGGCCACCTCCGACGTGAGGGGGGGGGGTGGTGTTTAGAGGAGTGTGTCTCAGCCGCTGTTCAATGATCCAACAAACACTTCATTTCAAGCCTCCTGACCTCTGGAGCCCTCGGAGCTCAGCCTCTGTCTTCTGCCAGCAAAACAGCAGCATCAGTCATTTGGACGTCTGCTACCCCAAAACTGCACACGTTAGGTTCAAGTGACAAAGCCGCCTGTCAGACGTCTGGGAGGTTCGTCCGGAGCCTGAAGGTCCAGACGGAGACGAACGTGGGGAAAACTCAACAAACTGTCAACTTTATATACCAATGGCTTTATTGTCACTACACAAGTGCATGTAGAGGAACATCTTAATGGATCAAAAGAAAAAACTATAAAAGACGAACAAAACCATGAACCATAAGAGCAGGTAATTGTATCCAGGTACAGACAGAGTGCAGAACACAGATAACATAAGAGTTTTCGGATATTGCATTGTCATTTCAGGGATTGATGGAGCTCAGAGTCATTATAACTCTGTGGTAGAAGCTGTTTTCAGTCTTCAAAGTGAAAAAAAACAACAGTTAACACCTTCATATGATAATAACGATGATCAAACGTCAGTGCAGCAGTGAAATTACATCTACTGATTTCATTTCAGAGCTTGTTATCACCAACATTGGTCACAGTCAGTGGTCAGGACAAACATGGAGGGAGTTGGAGAAGTTCAGTTTGTGGATCAGATTAAAATCAACCTGCTGGTTAATTTGTTTGAACTAATTTAAGTTTTTAAAAAGTGATGCAGTTGTTTTACCTCTTTTCCTGTGATAAGAATGAGAAGAAGAAGAAGAAGAAGAAGAAGAGATGGTTGTGGTTGATTAGGTGACTTCACAAATCTGAAACTCAGGTTTGGGCTTCAGCATTCACATCCACCCATTCATACAGTGTTGGCTAGCGTTAGCTGCCATGAAAGTAGATTCAGACCTCATCAACCCCAAACATCTCTTCTTCTTCTTCTTCTTCTCCTTCTCATCACAAGTAAAATCAAACAACGTCACGACTTAAGAATCTGACATCAACCACACGACGACCGTGTTCGTTCAGCTCAGCCGCAGAAGATGAAAAAGATGAGGTCAGGTCTCATCCGACTTTTTTCTGACACTTCTGCTACATTTGACCGTTGCTAACGCCACTTTTGGTCTTGTAGTGTCCTTCTGTTGTGGACGTTGAGCTTTTTCTAATTCACACGTACAGAATGAGGCAGTAAACAGGAACCGCCAAATATGACGGGTCACAATAAACTGTGGCAGATTTTAAACACATCCCATCCATCACGCTGATGGATTATGATTAATTATAGCTCCCCCGCTGACGTCTTAATACATTTCCTCCGACTGAGCCGACTGCTTGCTTCTGATTGGCTGAGCTGAGACCTTCACATGCAAAGTGGAACCGGCTAAGTCGGAAAATCCTGAAGAACGACAGTGAGGACCAGGATTTTTTTCCTGGTTTAGATCCAAACCATCAATCAAGTATTTATAGTTACCCCCCCCCCGCCCGGCGGTCAGCAGGCAGCAGCTTCACTGAGTAACCAAGGTTTCTGAGGAGGTTTCTGACACCTGTGAAGACGTGAATCATCAGCAACTGTGGAAGTGAAACGGAGCCGGCGTTTATTTTGAAAGCCACGAGCAAATGCTGCCGGTTTGTGCTCCGCAGCCAAGAGAGAGATAACAGGGGTGTGGTGGTGTGTGTCATTCAGATGATAGCCACGTCCCTGCAGAGGCATGTCATTCAGATGATAGCCACGTCCCGGCTGATTATAGAGTACAGAGAGGGAGGTGGAGATGCAGCTGGATTTTCTCCTCTGCCTCATCGTCTGAGTTTCACCTGCTCAGGAACATTTTATCAGTTTTACTGGAGCCTCTGCAGTGATCACCTGTGATGGCTGTAATGTAGTTTATTACTGTTTTGTAATTTTTGGCCTATAAATAGTTTGAACTGTGGACATCACCTGTTTTGACTTGACCAACCACCAGGAAGAGTTCGACATGCTCACAGCACCGAGGCAGGAAGTAGGAAACATCTGACATTTTTTGCTTGAGAGATGAATCGTTTTCAAAGATGTTGCTCATTTTTGTTTTGAAAGTCTCTGTTTTACTGCCTTCATGTTTCTGTCGTGAACTAGTAGCCGTAGATTTCAGAGCGACTATAAAAACTGATCAAGGTCCCCAAACGCAAGTGAGGAGACTTCGTCATCACTTCCTGGCTTCATTCAGGAGTACGTGACGTACGTACGTATCCGACTGCTGCTGTCAGATATTTTTAGATTTACGCTTCGTCTCCATTCACGTCCGTCCAGACTCTCCCTCCAGTCCACCTTGTGTTTGGAGTGCAGACGTGTGTGCGCTCATAAAATGACTCCCTCTTCCTGTGTGCGCTGCACTGGAAAACAATTACACTCAACAATTAGTGGTGAAAACAAACTACAGTTCAGGTAAAAGCTTTAGGAACATATGGACTGAATGTTCTCTACTGTCAATTATAAACATAAAAACAATCTGCAGGAAAAAAAACTGGAGTCACAAAAATATAGAAAAGTGAGTTCACGTCACGTCAGCTCTTCTCATTGATACAGTTAAAATGTTTCACCTCAGGAAAAACAAGATTAAAGGAAAGTAAATGTGCCTCTGTACATCAGAGGTGAATGATGAAAGGAGGAGGATGAGTGACACTGAAGGAGGGAAAAGGCAAAAACAAACGATCTCAGAGGAAAATCTCATCACAGAGTGAGGTCTTTGCTTTTATGGCCACGGCAGGAAAACAACAAAAAAAAAAAAAAGGGTGGGAGAGCAGAAGGAGAGAAGACAGATTCGGATCCAACAACAGCCAAGTCTCAGTAAATGTCTTGTCCCAGACGTAGTAATGGAAAGTAATTTACACTTTGATCTAAGTGTTTGTCAGAGGAGACAGAGCTGAGTCCGTCCTCTGTCCGCCCACGCTCCACCTGCAGCACAAAGACACAGCAGCTTATTTCAGTGCAAACTCAAGTGATGCTGCACTTAAAAAGCCAGATTACTGTGTGTGTGTGTGTGTTGTGTGTGTGTGTGTGTGTGTCCGCCACAGTCACTTTCTTTCTCCGCAGCATTCAGTCTGTTGTGGTCCTAAAGCAGCTTTTCACAGGACTGTGATGTTTCTGTCTTTTTGTTAGTTTTTACCTCTGATTGACCCTGGCGAGGGAGAGTGGAACAAGCAAAGTCAACTATCAGACATTCAAATGCACCTCGCTCAGGACTGATCGATTAGCTGGGTGGAGATGATGTCACCTTCATCACACAACAGTTTCTGTCACTTTTATATGTGAGCAATTGAATGCAACGTCATCAGTGTCTCCCTGGAAAGACCTTGACCCTCCACTGTGGTCCTATCCTGCTCAGACACTGTTTGACCATCTAATGCTAATGCTAACAGCTCTGAGAAGCATCAGGCTATTTACAGCTAAATGCTAATGCTGTCAGTTCAAAATGACAATGCTAACATGGCTAACTAGCACTAGTACAAGACCCAACAAACATCACCGTCAACTTACATTGTTTAAAGTGAAAAGCTAAAGTGACATTTGTTGACATCGTGTTGCTCCGAGCTGTTGAAAACCCAGAACTCACCTGATCTCTAACGTGTGTTGTGTTGTGTTGTCTGCAGGTGGTCGACTGTTCCTGGGACGAGACGGTGAAGATCTACACACCTGCCTGTCTCACAGCTGGAGCTCACAGTACAACACAGTAGACCACACACACACACACACACACACACACACACGTGTCCTTCTACACTGACTAACTTAACACAACCCTTGCATCCACTAATCAAACAAAGTGCCCTCTGGCTTTGGAAAATGCACTTTTACTGCATTTCCACAGTGTCTCAAACATCTCAAACCCTGAGAAGCCAAATACATGTTGTAGAGTGGTGATAAAGTGAGTGAGTGTGAAAGTAGGTTTCTCTACTTTCTAATACAATGTGTGTTTTTTTTTTTTTAATTCTGACAAAGACTAAAATTTAAAGAGATATAAATAATTTACTCTAATGTGACGCATTAGAAGACACTTTTATCCCATTCAGAGACAATATATCAATAATCCAGTCCACACGGTGACACAGTTGTCACCTGATATTCAGTTATTGGTCTCTGATCAGTTTGTTTTGATCGACCTGCAGATCCATTGTGTTCCGGTTCGACTCGACTGTGAATAAATGATGTAAATCAGGTTCCTTTACACTGAGCGTCTGTGTCTCTGCTGTGTTCTTCATCTTCATCTCAGGCAACATGTGCAAATGTCAGCTGCGACTAATTCCAAACATGTAATGTCATCAGTTAATATGGACGACCTTTGTCTGCAGGTCCGTCAACTTCACACGAGGACGTTGACGATATGGAAATCTTGTATTTCTTTTTTTTTATTGTCAATAAATCTGACTTGTCATAACTTGATCAATTTTAATCATGGACTTTATCAGGACTACTTTCAACGGCGGATTAATCCATGTTTGCTGCTTTGGTTCAATATAATGGTTCCTTAAGTAAAGTAACTCCACTTCTCCACGATTTTCCCTTCCTGTCGCCATCTTTCCATCACTCATACTCATTTTTCCTCTCTTTCCTTGTTTCCTTGTTTCGTTTCCTTGTTTCCTTGTGTACATGAGCAAATACAACTACAACAACAACAGCAAGTGAGAGGCAGCTTACCTAAAACCACACAGAGACAGAACAACCCTGGTAATACCTGAAGCATTTTATGTCAAAAGTCAAATAAAACATGTAGATGTGTTCATTAATCACAGAAGTCACTTCAGTTGTTTAATTAAATATATTATTCTGATTATTGACCATTTTAATGTCCAAGAAGTAACACATATTATTTAATGAGGAAACACAATAACATTTCATGACATGATGTGAGTCGTGTGTTTAAACAGTGTGACACCTTCCTGCACATGCTGCTCTGTAGTGTTTCCTCATTCCCTCACTGTGATTGTGTTTGACATATTCATTTGGAAATCCATATTAAAATGGATTCAAGCCTGCTCCATTCTGTGTCTCCAGTTAAATTACTCAGCCTAATCTATATTACCTATAGTTTGTGGAATAATGAGATGCAGGCACGCAGCGTTTCTCTCTCTTCCTCCCTCGTCCCTGCAGAGAAGAGTCTGGGTCTAAATCCTCGGCCTGGTCTTAATCTCCTCGTGTTTGAAAGCGTCTCGGTCCGTCTTCTGTCTCTCTGTGTTAATTGGAAGCTAATGGTCTGTGCTCGATAAGGGCGATCCTCCTCCCTCGTGGCCTGGAAACTGATTTTCTGATGAAATATTTCAATTAAAATATTGTCCAAGCCATTTCCACGCTGGTTATGAGTGATGGTGATGTCTGTGATTGTGATAAGCACAAGGAACGGGGGGGGGGTGTTGGTGGAGGTGGAGGAAGAGGAGAGATTTATAAAAAGAAACAAAAAAGATCTGCAGTTCAAAACATCCACATTAAACTGCTGCGGCTTCAGCCTCACACTAACTCATACACATGTGAGCGCTGTGATGATCAGGAGGCGAGGCAGCCGCCGTCCTCCTGATGCTGTCCAGAGATTAGACTTGAGCGAGTTTGGAGTAATAAAGATCGTCGGCTTTTACGGCACCATTTACTGCTCCGCTGCCTTCACTGCCTCGCTGCAGAGGCACTCAACCGTACGTCTCATGTTATTGGCGGTGTTTGGGTGCAGGCCTGTGTTACAGTGGCTCCACATCCAACTCATTTTAAGTTTAATTCACCGACACTGAGAGAGAAATGTCTCTGAATTCATTCAGTTTGTGGTGGAAGTGATGGTGGAAGTGAAGTGATGGAGCCTCAATCAAAACCAGCATCAGACGAAAGTGGTGCAGGAGGAGAGCAGGTTGTTTGTGAGGATGATCCATGTTGTAAACTGTTTTCTTGTCTCTCATGTCACGTCTGGGTGAAGATCCCTCCTCTGTCGCTCACAGTGAGGCTTCTCCTGTTGTTTTTTTTTTTTTCTGGGGTGTTTTCCTCAGTCGATGTGAGGGTCAGAGGTCACAGGATGTTGTTATGATGCTGTTGTAAGACCTTTGAGACAAACTGTGGGGCTACAGATACACTTACCTTGCCTTGGCGGTTGGAGTCCTGCTCCATCCCAGTCACTGTCATAGTGTCCTGGTTAAGACACGCTGCCTTGTGTGATTGCGTACAACTGTTTGGTGGTGTTCAGAGGTCAGTCTGCCCCAGGGCAGCTGAGGCTACAGACGTAGCTTAGCACCACCCCCGCCAGTATGTCTGGTGTGAATGAATAATGGTTTGTGTAAAGTGTTTTGAGTTCCATGAAAAGTGCTGTAGTCTATAGATCCATTATTACTGTCTGATCAAAAACACAAATACAAACACACTGAAGTGGATGAAAACAACCAGCACAAGTCCCTGCAGGAGCTTTTCTTTTTTATCACAGTAATGAAACTGTGTGAAGGTAATAACTGAAACAGCAGCTGCAGAACCGACCAACACAGAGAGACTTCATCATCGGACTTCACTGTAATTGTCCCATGTTTAATTAAACTTTATGATTGTGATCAATGTCATGACTCTTCATCGGTCACAAGCGAGACATTGACAGCACCAGTGACCCAACATTTATTTATGTATTTACACTCCTCTTTCGACACAGTTTTGATTGATCTCCTTATGTTTATAGATTTCAGATCGATTGTGATCATCGTTATAAACCGAACTCACCTTTGGATCCTGGTGAAACTGTGTCAGGTGTTTTTCACTTCTTTTATTTTGTTTTTGTTTTCCTGACATTTTTAAGACGCTTTGATTAATTGGACTGATAATGATAACGATAATAATCAATTAACTCTGCTGATGCTTTCCTTTGAGTCGTGATGTGACTGGTGCTGAATGTTCTCTGTGCTAACGAGCTTTCACAGAACGTGTTGATGATTTAATCTGGTAACTGCTGGATTTGTTTCATCACATAAATCCGTTGTCTGTCACGATTTTTACCTCGGTGAGGAGATGGTTGGGGGTGGGGGGGGTGGGGGTGGTTTTGTTGTTTAGCATCTTGCTGTGATCCAGGATGAAGCTGTGTTACCATTTCAAAGCGAGGGCGTTTCCCTTGAAGGCATCGGATGGCCCAGGTCGTCTGGTTTCATCACTGGGGATTAAAGTACACTCGTACAATCACAGCCAATCGACTGCAGCTCACGTCCCGTTTGACAGAACGTTGTGCAATTACTGTAAATGTCAAAGGTCAGATTGGAGATGGCTTCAGCAGAGAGAGAAGTACTTTCACTCTGACTTTAATACTTTCAGGAACTTTTTTTTAGTTCCTCTCTCTGAGCCTTTGTTGGAGCAGGAGCTAAATCTAGAAAACTGGTCGTTTGAGGAGGGGAACGTGTTGCCGTGGAGACGGACGTGCACCTTGTCTGTTGATGTTTGAGTCTTGGTGCGATGTGTAAGAACATCTACGACTTCCTGTGGTTGTTGAGCAGCTGAATCTGTATCTGCAGACAATCTGCAGGATGATGCGTTCAGGTGACAGCGCCATCTAGAGGCCACAGAGGAGGAGGTGCTTTGTAACTTGTGATATCGTCAAACAGCATCAGTTGCCATGGAGATTTTTTGATGCTACCCCCAGAGATGTAAAGACTCATGTGAATTTTGTGACTCCTCCTGCTGTTGTGTTTCTGACTCACTGACTCTCCGTGTTTGAGAGGACTGAAGCTTCTTCATGAAACACAGCTGCAGCTTTTACATTCAGTTC
>JAFELL010001590.1:0-34663 GCA_019059645.1 Caranx melampygus | reverse complement strand
TGCCACAGGCCTTTAAGGTGGCTGTCATTAATCCTCTACTTAAAAAACCCTCTTTGTGATCCAGATGCATTAGCCAACTATAGGCCTATTCCAACCTTCCCTACATCTCTAAGATCCTTGGAGAAGATTGTCATAGTGCAGCTACATGAACATCTGCACAGTAACAAGCTTTTTTGAAGCTTTCCAATCTGGATTTAGAGAACACCATAGCACTGAAACAGCACTGGTCAAAGTCCCCAAAGATCTTCTTACAGCTTCTGACAGAGATCTTGTACTGTACTTTTGGACCTCAGTGCTGCATTCGATACCATCCATCAATCACACTTTTACTGCAGAACTAGAACATGAAATTGGGATTAGAGGATCTGTTCTAAAATGGTTTGACTCATACTTATCTGACAGGTTTCAATTTGCTAATGTTAATATGACTATTCAGACTACAGCAGAGTTACGAATTTGTGCCACAGGTTTTTTAGTTTTAGGCCAGTTCTCTTCACCTCATTATTCCTACTGTCCTACCAGAGCACTTTGCTCCCAGATGCAGGCTGTTTAGTGACCCCCAGTATCTCTAAAAACAGACTGGAAGGTAGAGCCTTCAGTTACCGGGCTCCTCTATTATGGAAGCAGCTCTCTCCATGGGTCAGAGAGGCAGACACGCTTTCTACTTTAAGTCCAGGCTTAAGACCTTCCTCTATGACAGAGCCTTTAATAGGGCTGGCTCATCCCTCTGCATTAACCCCGCCGCCTCCATCACCTCCTTTCTCCTGCTGTTAACTGGGTCTGCACTCCCTGCTCATGACCATGTCGTAATCCATGGCTCCATTAGGCTGGCCTTCCTCCCTGCCCGCAGAAGCTTCCTTCATCATTTTTCGTTAACTGACTGATTCCATTTCCATGTTTCCATATTCTGTGTTGTAAATTGTTTTCTTATCTGTATACAACATCTATTGCACATCTGCCCATCCTTGGTGACATTCAATGACACACTCAACACATCGACTTGAGGGAGCTAAGACTGACAGAAGGTCACACCACCACACCACAGACAATATCCTCCCTGAGAAGATGTTACCTTAAAGGGAAGGTGGCATGTCTCCAGTCAGAACCAGAAAAGATGACAATTTCCTAGTGACTGGAAACAAAACATAACTGAGAAGCACGAGAACCTTTTAACTGACCTCTTCTTCCTGCTGGATGCTGGTCTTTTCTCCTGGAGTTTGCTACTCTGCTGCTCCTCCTCTTTTCGGAGCATTTCCCGCTGGAACGAGCAACCGAGTGCAGTAGTTCGTCCCCACCAACCTCTGAGGGAGGAAGACCACACTGCAGTCCAGAAGCGCTTGATGGCTTCAGAAGGTCCTGGCGGTCGTCAGCCTGGTACGCTGCCTCATGAAGTGCTGTAAGAGCAGATGAAGACAGAGGTCACACTGTTTACCTTTGTGTGGAAGCAGAGCATCACTGTTGGTGGTAAGATGCAGAGCACCACTCTGTGGTGTTCACCTTGTCCGACATGAGTGTGGAGATGGAGCGTCCAATCTGGTGGTAATCAATGTTGGTGTGGGTGGGCCCAGCAGGAGGAAGAGGAACCTCACAGGGACAGGGACCTCCAGGACAGATTCCAGAAGGACTGCCTCTTGCAGACGCACAAAAGCCATGGAAGGCTGGTCCAAGAACCCCACACTGCCTGCAGACACAGCAGAGGGCTGCAGTGACCCATCTATTCCACAGACTGAAGCATGGGTGGAGGACGTGATGTGTATGACGTAGGCGTACCTACGAGAACAACAGTGGCCTCAGCTCTCTCCGGGATTTTCTCCATAAGCTTCACTTCATGTTTGGATCTTGAGTGACAGAGGGGCGGGGCTTCTCTCTGGACACAAACACAAAAGACATTGACAGTCCAGATTCATTACATATACATCACCTACACTGACCAAACAATCTCTAATCCAACCACAGGAAGGAGCCACAAGAATCAAACAGATTTTTTGACATTTGAGTTGTATGAGTTGAAAATAATCAAAATAAACAAATGCAGTCAGAGTGATGATTGGACTGATTTTACCTTGTTCTTTTCTGCCTCAGCCTCTCTGTGATTGGTCAGATGGTTGGAGGGTTCTGATTGGCTGATGTGTCTGTCCTCCAGGGTTGCCATGTTTGCTGCAGAGATGTTCCTGCTGAACAAGCTGTGATCTTTCTCATCACTGGGATGACTGAGGAAAACAAAGAGAAAGAGATATGGTATGATTAGAGGTGAGTGGCAGACAAGTGGTCAAGTGGATGAGTGACAGGACGTGAACCTGTGGCGCAGCAGCAAAGCTCTCAAGACGTTGGCTCGGTCTTCAGCTCTGATCTGGTCTGAGATCACCATCTGCTCCACTACCTGCTGGGCGATGCCAGGCAGAGTCTTCTGCTTTAGGTCCAGCAGCACTGCCCCTGATGACACAACAACATGACATTACACACTGATGTCATTATGGTACTCACCTGTAAAGTTACATCTACGATCTGCAAACTGACATGTTGTGTCCTACAAACAGTGAAGAGAAAGAGACTCAGTGTCTATGAGGACCATGATCCTTTACAGGGGCAGCAGAGACCTAGTTTCCTCCTCCGTCCTCCTCCTCACCATGGGAGATGGTTTTCCTAAGTTCCAGCAGGGAGCGGAAAGACAGGGATGGGATGTGAGGCCTCCCCCAGCGCTCTGTCTCCTCCTCCACCTCCTCCTCAAACTTGATCCATCGAGCTGTCTCCCTCCACTGCAGCTCCTGGTTCCTGTCGATAACCAGCTCGTTCAGCTCCACAAACACCTGGACACAGATACCCACAGGTGTTAGTCATATGGAGACCACATCTACATACACGAGCCCTCCTGGTCAACCGCTGAGGAACAGGTTCTAATCAGGATAATCTCTTTCTGGCCTCAGTAGGAGGAGTAACAGCCTCCTCCACCAACATTAGCAGGTATTAGTAAGTTTATTAAACACAGGTGACTCCACTGATCAAATCACACTGTTACCATGACAAGAAAGGTGTCACCTGTCTCCTTGTGTCCAGGTGGACTGAGCCACCAAAGTCAACACATCCAGGTCCACCTGGACCAGGCGAACTGAGACCAGACTAACTGAGACAAGGCTATGTCCAGGTGATAACAGTAAAATCTGACCACTGTTTCTTTCAGTCTCCATTTCTCTCTGAATCTCTTGTGCCATGAAAAAAAAAGATCCACCTGTTCCTGGACCTTAATACTCTGGTAAAGTCTGAACCTTAGTGATGTCGTTCACATGGACCAGAGCAATCCGAGTGCAGACTCATCAGCACCACTCTGCCCAAACACCTGTTTGAATTTTCCACTTACTTGCTCTTCCTGGATTTTCAGCAACTTCCTGTGAACTTCATTCAGGGTCAGGGGGATGAAAAGATACCAAAAGCTCCAAAAGGAGCCAGTTAGTGGATTTAAGTTATTTCTCAGATCAAGATTTAACCCACGGGTTCAAAGAAAGCCACATCTAGATCAGGCTGAATCTAAACAGGACAACATCAGCTGAACCAGGCTGGACCAGGCTAGACCTAGATGCACTTACCAAGATGAATTGATCCAAAGACAAACGTCTCATCTTCTGAAAAATCTGGACTAACCAGCAACAAACCCAAATTAATCTGGGATGAATCGGACCAGTACCTTACTCTGTTGACTCTTCAGGTCCAGACCCACCATCCTTAAGACCAGAGGAAACTAAACCCACAGAGACTCCAAGTCTACGTCCTTCTACCTGGCTGGCCTGACTCCACCTGCCTGTGCCTCCCTGTGTGGCTCCACCTGTGTGGTTCTCTCATTAAGACAGAGTCCAGTTCATCACCTCTTGATAATACCACTTGGATTAACGAGCTCAGACTCCCGGCTCATCTTTCCCGTCACATTCCTCTGGTTGTTTTGTTGTTGAGTTAAAACTTCATCATGGAATCTGTGGGATCCTGTTCACACCTGAACATGACCCCACCCACCTGGACACAGCCTAAACTGTTTGTCCACCTACATCCGACAGGGTCAGTGATGCTCATATGGACCAGTCACCAGCTGAGGTTAGGGTAGCATGCAGATCTGGAGACAGGGGACTGAAAATTTTCTGTTTTATTCCTCCATAGTATAAATCTGTAACACCTTGTCAGATTGAGTGAGTGAGTGAGTGAGTGAGTGTGTGTACCTCATGTGGTGTACGGTCTGCCTGGAGGTGCTGGAGCTGTGTCAAGCTACTGCTCTGGTCTTTGCTGACGTGGACAACCGGTCCTCTGGAGCTCCGCCTCACCAGGTGACGCCTCACTGCTGGAACATCATCCAGACGGTGACCTGAGGGAGGGGCGGGGTCAAAGGTCAACACATTCCCTCTGCTTTCCTCCTTCTGGTCCCATGGGAACCTGCAAACTGTGTTTTAGGCTCCACTGAACTTCAGTAAAGAATCAGTAAGACGAGACATGAACTGATTCATCCAATCAACTTCACACACACACGCACACACAGTCAATTGAGTTTCCACATCACTTCTTCATGGAAAAGCATCAACAGAACTGGCCAATCAAAGCCAAGCAGTGGCGGTCAGCTGATCAGAGCCCCCTACCTGTGGTCAGTGTTGACCTGCTCTTTGTGGCCACCTGCACAAAACGCTTTAAATTTCTCCTTAGCTAACAGAGTGACTTGTGTTTCACAGAATCACTTAACTGTTCCTAAACTGCCAACTAACCATTAAATGATCCTTACCTTTCTGTGCAATACAGTCAGTGCTCCTTAGTTAAGGAAAAACATTAGGACATTTCCAGCAGAGAAACACTTGAACACACTTGAAAGTTTCCAAGTGATTCCTTAAGTATGAAATTAGGTTAAGTAAACCCTTAAACTCCTAAGTGGAACATTAATGAGAACACTTAAGCTGTTATGAGGAACAGTTTTCACTTTTAGGAAACTTTAGGTATGATTTTGTTTCAGATACTTCCTGGAACCGGTTTTGGTTCTGAAGATCTCAACACTCTTCTCTTACCTGGTTTAAGTACTTAAAATATCCAGTACACCTGGAAAATCAAATTTTAACCTTTAACCTGCACACATAAGATGTCTCTTCACTCACACCTGTCTAATCTACCTGTTGGACAAGGACTGGCCCCAAACACCTCAAGGTCTGACCTGAGCTCAGGTGCGTTTAAACAGGTGAGTACTCACTGAGGTCGGACTTTAGTCTGTCAAACAACCAACTGTTGAAGTTTCTGATCACATCCACAGCAGAGACTGACTTCATGTTCATCTGACAATCCTGTAGGACCAAGTCCAGAACCAGAACTAGAACCAGACCCAGGACCAGACCAGCACCAGGAGCAGGATCAGCCACACTCACAGGGACAACAGACAGAGGCCGTGGGTGGAGCCCGTGGGAACACTGCATTGTGTTCAGGCCACATGACGAAGATCAACAAGTGACAGAAAAACTCTTTCATGAAGAAAAACATTCCTTCACTTTGTTGGAGTCATGCCCCAGTGCATGCTGGGAGAGGCTCTAGCCTCACTCCACAGTCTCAACAATAAAGCCTGATAAAAGGTAAAATGTACACTGCACCAGGATCAAACATGGGCTATCAATCAATCTAAGATCAGATCAATATATTGATTTATTCAGACTGACTGTATCAGTATGTTAGTAAGGTTGAACTGAGGAAGACAGTCACAGTTGCCTCTAAACTGACAGGCATCACACTGCAGAGCACAGACTGCACCTACAGAGACAGAGCCTTGAAGAAGGCAAACGATATCATGGGTAACTAGAAGCTCCTTCTTGCCTCCTCATTCGAACTGCTGCTGTCTAGGCAAAGATACTGCCCCCTGCACTTTACCCATGCAAGTACAAGCGAAAAATAAGTACCAAGATAAGAGACTTGAGACATAAAAACTCACGGGGAGAAACACGATGGCAGGAACAAGGAGCATGAGGAACAAATCCATGGACAACAGCAAACAACACAGAAATCCGACAAAGACAACAGGAGAACGCTGAGGTTAAATACACAAGGTAACAGGTGGTGCAATCAACGCAGGTGAGACACATCAGGTAATCACAAGAGGGAGAACACAGGAAGCAGGACACATAACTTCAAAATAAAACAGGAAACAACTCAACTACACAAAGCAAGTGACACTAAGACAAGACTCACAGAATTTCACAATTTTCACAATAAGACAGGACAAGACCATGACAGCCCATGTCTTCTTGTTATGTGTTATGTCCTGGTCTGGGCAGGAGGGAGGACAGTGACTGTGGTCATTATTGTTACTGTTGGTTCTGCTCAGGTACTAGTGCTGCTCTCTCTCCCTACTCTGCACCCAACCCAAGGTGTGAAGAAGACGCCAGTACATCCATCCAATTATTTCTGTTTTCCCTCTTTAATTCTACATGGAGGAAAACTCAAACCAAGCCGACCATGTAAAGCGAGCACAGTTGTTAATCCAGCGTTCCTGCTATGTACATCAAGTAGTGGCACCCCACTGCAACGTGATTATTGCTGTGGCCGCCCCAGCTTCAGATCTGGGGCAGATGCACATGAGCTAATGTGTCCTTTTTTGTTTATAATTTTTCTTACAAAATTTTCACTCATTAATTGTAATCAAGGTAAAAAGTTGGATTAATCATGATTTTGATTTTTGCCATGATGGCCCAGCCCTACTGTGTGGCTCGTTTTTTGTTTATTTGGTCTTATTGAAATGCCTTGGGATTACGCCAAAAGCCAGTTTCCCTATGGGAACAAATAAAGTTCCCTTCTTTTTCGTCCTCTTCTTCTTCTTCTTCTTAATTGCAAACCACAGGTCTGTATAGGAGCTGTAAGTGAGTCTAAGTGAACCTGTTTTCCTGATGCTGGTCTGCTGGACATCACAGAAACACTCGAGCTGCTGACCTCTGACGTCCATCACCTTCCAGCACAGGACAGTACCAACCGCTTCACCCAGTCTCTCCTGCACTGATGGAGGAGCCGGGGATCAAACCACTGACCTGATTAGAGTACAAGCTGCTCTCATTTCTTTATCATCAGGCAGAACCAACATGTCCCTAAGAGTCTCCAGGTCTGACAGGAACCAGGAAACAGATCATGTCCCTCCTGCACTGGTTCCTGTAAAACCTGCTAGACACCATCCTGTCATAATGAGGTCTTAATTCCCTGTTAGACCCACTAGACCACTGAGTCTCTTGAACCCGGCCTGACCCGGCTCCTGTCCAGAAGTCAAGTGGGGTTTGTTGCCTACTGTACTGAACACTGAACATGTGTGCGGGGGGTGAATCTGCTCAATGTTCAAATTTACTTCACAACCTGAAGTGTCTTTAAATGAAGAAGTGAGAAGCCACAGTATGATTTAACATGAAGGTGGATCTGAAGAGACAGGGTAACAGGAGGAGCAGGGGTAACAGGAGGAGCAGGTGTAACAGGAGAGCAGGTGTAACAGGTGGAGCAGGTGTTACAGGTGGAGAAGGTGTAACAGGAGGAGGAGGTGTTACAGGTGAGAAGGTGTAACAGGAGGAGAAGGTGAAGGTACTGACTCTTGATGCCATCCAGGTCAACAGACGTCAGTGTCTCGGCCTCATCAGCTTCGTCAGTACTCATCATGAGGTGACCAGGTGAGAAGCCGTTGTGATTGGTCGAGCTGGGGGGTGGGTCACTGTGAGGGGAACAGGTTACAGGTTAAATGAACTGATCAGGTCAACAGGATTCATGTCAGGTGACTTATTTACCTGTAGTATGAGGTCATCAAATCCTCCTCCCCATCGGTCTGGGAGTAGGGGTCTTCCTGGCCATCTTCCTCCTGGTCTTCTTCTATGGTGGCAGCAGTGCTGGGGGCAGAGCTTCTCCTCCCATCCCTCCTCCCCTCATTGCTCCTCTTCCTCCTGCTGTCAGCAGGAGGTTTGGACAGAGGATGATGGACATGGAGAGAAGAGTGACGATGATCTGCAGCAGAGAAACAACAACAGCGCGTCCATGACAACCCCCTCATACACCACTTACACCTTTGCGAGAAGTCTTTGGATTCCATCATGGGGATTCACTGGCACACCTGGGTTTCTCACCTTCAAAGTCTCGCTCATCATAGACTCTGTGTTTCTCCGGTGGACTCCGAGATGCAGGACAAAGGATCTGCTGAAAACACTGGACATCAAACGCTTTGTTCAGGTCCTCCTCCTCTTCATCACCATGACAATGTGGGGTAGAAGGAGACAGGGACTACAGGGGAGGAATGATGACATGTCTGTAAAACCTGTCCACAGTTCAAATGAAATCAATGTTACAACTGAAATTCCTCTCCTGACCACTAGAGTGAGTCTCCAACAGTGAGTCAGTCTCCATAGTCTCATAACCACTAAAGGTGTGGAGGACTGAGGGCGGGGCCTGTTTGACTGACAGGTGGTTGTCACCATATCTGCCACATTAGCTTAGCTCATTAACTCTCTAATCAACCTGCAATTGAAATAGCCTTTGATCATCAGCTCAAGCTGTGGGACGTATGCTAGTTATTAAAATGACATCATGCAAGCTCAGCTACACACAAGCCCCTCCTCTTTCACCATATTTGGATTAAATGGGAGTTAGAGGGTGGAGTCTGGCACTGCCAAGATGGCGACAGTGGGCAACTCACTCTGAGCCTCAGAAACTTGTGGGCGGAGTCATAGAGGTGACAGAAGTGAGTTCAGAGCATCTGTCTCACAGAAGTGTTACCATGGTAATAACATCATTTCACCTGACAGAAAAATGAGGCTCAGACTGATATGACAATGATTGATTGATTGATTGATTGATTGGTTGATTGATTTGTGTTGAGACTCACTGGAGACAGGCCAAGGTCCTCACCAGGACCCACAGAGTCTGGATTAGTTTGGCTCATGGTTCCTTCAAGGGTCAGAGGTCACAGCGTCTGATGTTCAGCAGGTGAGTTAAGGCTGCAGCACCTTGAGGTCAAAGGTCATAGAGAACAAACCTGTGTTTATGAGTCAGTTTCACTACAGACAGTTGAGGAACTCATTCATAGTGTTGCTATGTATGATATTATCTTACACCAACAGAGGGCGCCAACAGTGAAGGAACAGACTGAGAACAGAGAACAGACAGAACAGACAGGGAACAGACAGAGAACAGACTGAGAACAGAGAACAGACAGAACAGACAGGGAACAGACAGAGAACAGACTGAGAACAGACTGAAAACAGAGAACAGACAGAACAGACTGAGAACGGACAGAGAACAGAGAACAGACTGAAAACAGAGAACAGACAGAACAGACAGGGAACAGACTGAGAACAGACAGAGAACAGAGAACAGACAGAGAACAGACTGAAAACAGAGAACAGACAGAGAACAGACTGAGAACAGAGAACAGACAGAACAGACAGGGAACAGACAGAGAACAGAGAACAGACAGAACAGACTGAGAACAGACTGAAAACAGAGAACAGACAGAACAGACTGAGAACAGACAGAGAACAGACTGAGAACAGAGAACAGACTGAAAACAGAGAACAGACAGAACAGACAGGAACAGACTGAGAACAGACAGAACAGACTGAGAACAGACAGAGAACAGACTGAAAACAGAGAACAGACAGAGAACAGACTGAAAACAGACAGAACAGACTGAGAACAGACAGAGAACAGACTGAAAACAGAGAACAGACAGAGAACAGACAGAACAGACAGAACAGAGAACAGACAGCACGGAGAACAGACAGGGGACAGACTGAGAACAGACAGCACAGAGAACAGACAGAGAACAGACAGAGAACAGACAGAACAGAGAACAGACAGCACGGAGAAAAGACAGCACGGAGAACAGACAGGGGACAAACTGAGAACAGACAGAACAGAGAACAGATTGAGAACAGACAGAGCAGAGAACAGACAGAGAACAGACTGAGAACAGACAGCACAGAGAACAGACAGAGCAGAGAACAGACAGGGGACAGACAGGGGACAGACAGCACTGAGAACAGACAGCACAGAGAACAGACAGGGGACAGACAGGGGACAGACAGCACTGAGAACAGACAGGGGACAGACAGCACGGAGAACAGACAGAGCAGAGAACAGACAGGGGACAGACAGGGGACAGACAGCACTGAGAACAGACAGGGGACAGACAGCACAGAGAACAGACAGAGAACAGACAGAAAACTGAGAACAGACAGCACTAAGAACAGACAGCACTGACAACAGACAGGGGACAGACAGCACAGAGAACAGACAGAGAACAGACAGAAAACTGAGAACAGACAGCACAGAGAACAGACAGGGGACAGACAGCACAGAGAACAGACAGGGGACAGACAGGGACAGACAGCACAGAGAACAGACAGCACTGAGAACAGACAGGGGACAGACAGCACAGAGAACAGACAGGGGACAGACAGCACAGAGAACAGACAGCACTGAGAACAGACAGCACAGAGAACAGACAGGGGACAGACAGCACTGAGAACAGACAGGGGACAGACAGGGGACAGACAGCACAGAGAACAGACAGCACAGAGAACAGACAGGGGACAGACAGGGGACAGACAGCACAGAGAACAGACAGCACTAAGAACAGACAGCACTGAGAACAGACAGGGGACAGACAGGGGACAGAGGAGCCCTCCTTGTGAAGTGTGTGTCCTGCAGCTGCTGCAGGTGGAGACAAACATCAACATGTTGATGAGTCAGAAGAGTCTGAAGAAACAAACAGTGAAGGAGCTGAGAGAGAGAGAGAGAGAGAGAGAGAGAGAGAGAGAGAGACGGGTGCTGGAGCAGCCACTGTGATGTCTGTGATGTTTGAGTGGAACAGGAAGAGAGTTGGAGCCTACCTCAGTGTCCTCGCTGCACTGAAAGAGAGAAATTATAATGCAAAGACTGAAACCAACAGGGAGAACAGAGGGGGGCAGGGGGAGGGGGGAGGGGAGGGGGGTGACTTGAAGAAAGAACAGATGAAAAGAGGAGAGGGGAGAAAGTGGAAACAGAGGAGGTAGAGAGACACAGAGAGAAAGGGTGCAACAAAACCTGATCAGGCCGAAGGTCACCATGGCAACCAAGGTTAGGGTTAGGTGAGTCCTGCCTCCTGCCTATCAATATATATATATCTATTTATACATTGATGATGTCACTGATCCCCGTACGTTATCACATAGTGGTACATACAACACCTCACCCTGACCTGACAACAGAGAACAGGCAGAACAGACAGAACAGACAGAACACACAGAACAGACAGAACAGACAGAGAACAGACAGAACAGACAGAACACACAGAACAGACAGAACAGACAGAGAACAGACAGAACAGAGAGAGAACAGACAGAGAACAGACAGAACAAAGAACAGACAGAACACACAGAACAGACAGAACAGACAGAACAGAGAGAGAACAGACAGAGAACAGACAGAACAAAGAACAGACAGAACACACAGAACAGACAGAACAGACAGAACACACAGAACAGACAGAACAGACAGAGAACAGACAGAACAAAGAACAGACAGAACACACAGAACAGACAGAACAGACAGAACACACAGAACACAGAACAGACAGAGAACAGACAGAACAGAGAACACACAGAACACACAGAGAACAGACAGAACAGACAGAACAGACAGAACACACAGAACACACAGAGAACAGACAGAACAGACAGAGAACAGACAGAACAGAGAGAGAACAGACAGAACAGACAGAGAACAGACAGAACAGAGAGAGAACAGACAGAGAACAGGCAGAACAGACAGAACAGACAGAACACACAGAACAGACAGACCACACAGAACACACAGACCAGAGAACAGACAGAGAACAGACAGAACAGACAGAACAGAGAACAGACGGAGAACAGACAGAACAGACAGAGAACAGACAGAGAACAGACAGAACAGAGAACAGACGGAGAACAGACAGAACGACAGAGAACAGACAGAGAACAGACAGAACAGAGAGAGAACACACAGAACAGAGAACAGACAGAGAACAGACAGAACAGAGAACAGACGGAGAACAGACAGAACAGACAGAGAACAGACAGAGAACAGACAGAACAGAGAGAGAACAGACAGAACAGACAGAACAGACAGAGAACAGACAGAACAGAGAACAGACGGAGAACAGACAGAACAGACAGAGAACAGACAGAGAACAGACAGAACAGACAGAGAACAGACGGAGAACAGACAGAACAGAGAGAGAACAGACGGAGAACAGACAGAACAGACAGAACAGACAGAACAGAGAACAGACGGAGAACAGACAGAACAGAGAGAGAACAGAGAACAGACATAACAGACAGAGAACAGACAGAACAGACAGAACAGAGAACAGACGGAGAACAGACAGAACAGAGAGAGAACAGACAGAGAACAGACAGAACAGACAGAGAACGACAGAGAACAGACAGAACAGAGAGAGAACAGACACAGAACAGACAGAACAGACAGAACACACAGAACAGACAGACCACACAGAACAGAGAACAGACACAGAACAGAGAACAGACAGAGAACAGACAGAACAGAACAGAGAACAGACAGAACAGACAGAGAACAGACAGAACAGAGAGAGAACAGACACAGAACAGACAGAACAGAGAGAGAACAGACACAGAACAGACAGAACACACAGAACAGACAGACCACACAGAACAGAGAACAGACAGAGAACAGACAGAACAGAACAGAGAACAGACAGAACAGACAGAACAGACAGAGAACAGGTAACAAAATCTTGTAGTTGACAAACCCCCCTCTGACTGTTTGCTGTAGGAGCCTCATCAGCTGATCATACCTGACTACAGGAAAAGTGAATCAGCCAATCAGATCCACCGATCGTTAACATGAAAGTGTTCATCAGAGCAGAGCCTGCAGCAGCTGTGACCTCTGACCTCTGAGAGTGTGTTCATACCTTGTCAGTGTATGGAGACGTTGTCCAGCAGAGACAGAGACAGACTGAGGCTGCTTTTATAACCACAGCTCTGTGTGTGTGTGTGTGTGTGTGTGTGATTGATTAACCTGTATGCACAACAATAATTATCTACAGTTTAACTGAATGTGTGTGTGTGTGTGTGTGTGTGTGTGTGTGTGTGTGATGATGTTGTAGCTCCTGAAGCTCGACGTCTCTGTTGATGTTTCTGCTCATTATGGGATGACTCGTAATAGTAAAACACTGAATGGAATCCAGATGTGTGTTTCACTTGGTGTGTGTGTGTTTCCCAGGGTGTGTGTGTGTGTGTGTGTGTTCAGTGTGTGGTTAATCTGCTGATTTGTGTTTGTGGTGTCTGATCTTTGTTTACTGTCATCACTATGCTTTTATTCTGACATGTTCAGTAAACACAACAGGAAGTTCACCTGTGCCAGTCTGTGGGAACCTGCAGAAGAAAACATGTGTGTAACATCATCTGAAGATGACGTCAGCACTTCATCTGTGTGTGTGTGTGTGTGTGTGTGTGTGTGTGTGTGTGTGTGTGTGGCCTTAAGCCACTAAAACTGAGGTTCTTCATGTTCTGTTTTAGAACGATTAGATTAATTGTTACAGCTTTTATTTTGAAGTAGAACACCAGGTCTCACCATCGTTTACAGAGTGACATCACATTCCAACATGACCTCATCATGAATATTCATGAGAGACAGAGGTTAGATCTGAGAACCGGATAGAGGACAGGCGGTGGGGGGGGGGCAGTCACAGTAAACATGAGAAGATCCAGCAGGTCACAGTCCTGACCTCTGACCCCAGTTTGTCCTCTGGGGTAGAGACAGAGGTCACAACACTGAAGGACAACATGGACGTCCTGACACCTGTTAGTCCTCTGAAGCCGCCTCTTCCTTCTTCTCCTGGCCCTGCCTCTTCTTCACCTCCTTCAGTCCCTCCTGGATCTTGTCCACGGCCTCCTGGTCTCTGGCCTGCCGGGCCAGACTCAGAGCCTCATGGTAGAACCGGACCGAGTCCTCCAGACGTCCTGATGGATCAGAGTCAGGACGTCAGAGCGGAGTCAGAGCAGGTGAACCTCCACACTCACCTGGACTCACCTGTGTGCAGCAGGATGCCGGCCATGTTTCCCAGCAGGACGTGCTGGTCCGGGTGACCCACAGCCCGGCTCAGGTCCACGGCCTGTTGGACCAGTGCCAGGGCGTCGTCATGGCGACCTTGAAGATCCAGGACAGTGGCCAGGTCACTCATCAGCACCAGAGTCTGACAGAGGATGACATCATGACCTCATCAATACATGGCCTGGCTGGAGGCGTGTCCCTATATGTGTGTCTTCACCTGTGGGTGTGTCTCTACCTGTGGGTATGTCTCTACCTGGGGACGTGTCCCTACCTGTGGGTATGTCCTGACCTGCGGGTATGTCCTGACCTGTGGGTATGTCCCTACCTGTGGGTATGTCTCTACCTGGGGACGTGTCCCTACCTGTGGGTGTGTCTCTACCTGTGGGTATGTCCCTTCCTGTGGGTATGTCCTGACCTGTGGGTATGTCCCTACCTGTGGGTATGTCCCTACCTGTGGACGTGTCCCTACCTGTGGGTATGTCCTGACCTGTGGGTATGTCCCTACCTGTGGGTATGTCCCTACCTGTGGACGTGTCCCTACCTGTGGGTATGTCCCTACCTGTGGACGTGTCCCTACCTGTGGGTGTGTCTCTCCCTGCTCCTGGCGGCAGATGCTCAGGGCAGTCTGGTAGTCCTGTGTGGCCTGGTTCAGGCGGCGTGTTGATGCTCGGTATCGAGCCCGTGAGTCCAGACACAGACCGAGGAGGAGGCGTGTCTCCTTCCTCAGAGCCTCCTGCTCCTCTGAGGACGACAACAATGACAGATTTAAACCTCCGTCTGTCCAGCTCTGAGCCTGACCTGAGTCTTTACAGATGGAGGATCACCTGCAGGCTCCTCTGAGGCCTGCTGCTTCTCCAGCTTGGCCTCCAAGGATTCAGTGCAGAACCTGAAGCCGTGTTCAGCCAGCTCCGCCCTGAATAACAAACAATCAATCAATCAAACATTCAGATCTGTGACAGGAAGCTGCTGTAGATCAACAGTTCACTTCTCACTTGTTCTGTTCAGCGTAGATGGTGGCGAGTTTCAGGGACATCTCAATTACAGCATTGTCGTCCTGGAAACAGACAGGAAGTCAGTGAAGATGGAAACATACCCACCCACCCGCACGCGCACACACACACACACACACACACACACACACACACACACACACACACACACACACACACACTTACCTGTGGTGTTCCTCCTGACAGCATGAAGCTCATTGCTGCTTTGAAGAGTTTCTCAGCCTGAGAGGAAGATGAGGAGGAAGAACAACAACAGACTTAAAAGATCAGCTGTTACTCTGTTGCCGTCATTTAGTCTCCTGGCAGCAGATCTCAGGTCAGCTCACATCCAGTCCACAGGGTCTACAGGGACCACAGAGTCCACAGGTCTACAGAGTCCACAGGGTCTAGAGGGTTTACAGAGTCCAAAGAGTCTACAGAGTCCACAGGGTTTACAGAGTCCACAGAGTCTACAGAGTCCACAGGGTTTACAGAGTCCACAGAGTCTACAGAGTCCACAGGGTCTACAGGGTTTACAGAGTCCACAGAGTCTACAGAGTCCACAGAGTCTACAGAGTCCACAGGGTTTACAGAGTCTACAGAGTCCACAGAGTCTACAGAGTCCACAGGGTCTACAGGGTTTACAGAGTCAACAGAGTCTACAGAGTCCACAGGGTTTACAGAGTCAACAGAGTCTACAGAGTCCACAGGTTTACAGAGTCCACAGAGTCTACAGAGTCCACAGGGTCTACAGAGTCTACAGAGTCCACAGGGTCTACAGAGTCCACAGGTCAACAGGGCGTTTAGGTTATAGGGTGTCCGGCCTCACACAGGTGCTGTCTCACTGCTGTTGCTATAGCAACTAAATGCATAAGCTGAACTAAGAAGACCATGATGGAAAAGGATCTACTATGAAGACAAGTATCTGGGCTGTGATTGGACAGTACTTACGTTGTCAAGGTGACCTTGGACATAGGCTAAGTTCGCCATCTGAGGGAACAGACAGGGACAGATCAGAGTGTGGGGTCAGAGGTCAGGTGTGAGCTCAGACAACTTACAGCCTGTTGAACAAGGTACACAGAGACCTCAGTCTGTCCTCACTGAGCCAGCTGCTGGTGGAGGACAGATGTCGTCTGGATCTGGATTCTAAGGCTGAACCTCTTAGAGACCTGACTACTCACAGGTGCTGCAGGTGTGGGTGTGGTCAGGGTGGGCAGGTGTTTACCAGGCTGTAGGTGTAGATGATGGCCTGGTTGTTGTGGGTCTGATGAGCCAGAGCAACGGCCTGATGGAGGAACCCAGAGGCCTCGTGAAGCTGAGCCCGTGCCAGACTGAGCTGTCAGAGAGGGAGAGACAGGTGAGTGCTGCTGCTGGGGTCACAGTAACTGACACAGCAACTGACAACAACTGACACAACTGAAAACAACAGGGTCCCGTTTCAGAAAGCAGGCTTTCCAACTCAGAGGTTTGGGTTTCAGAGCAGGTGAGAACAGAAGAACAGGGACACTGATGGAGGGTCAAACATTCAACTGAGGTCTAATGATCCTCTGAGGACAGACGCCCTCTGCTGCCGTCAGTCTGCAGCTTCAGATGAAGAAACCTGCCAGAGAGCAGGTTAGGTTCACAGAGTAGGTTGCCACGGTAACTGACTCTGAGTCAAACTCAACCGGCTCTGTGAAACTGAAAACCCAGAGTTTCCTCTAACTCTGAGTTTTCACTAAACCTGCTCTCTGAACCAGGGCCCAGATAACAACTGACGGCGACTGACAGCGACTGACAGTGACTGACAGCGACTGACACACCAACAGAGTGACTGCTGACCTTGGCCTTCTTCAGCAGCAGGATCATCTCATCGTGTTTCCTCTGAGCTTCATCTTGTTTGTCTTCAGAGCTGAACAGAGAGAAGGCTGCTCGCGCACACACACACACACACACACACACACACACACACACACACACACACACACACACAGCTGCTCTTACTGATGGAGAATGTGTGAATTCTGTGTGTTTCTGAATGAAGAATAAACTCACCGACTGCAGCCCAGAGCACCGCTCCTCCTCCTCCTCCTCCTCCTCCTCCTCCTCTGCTCTCATAGTTCCTCCAAACAGACTCAGGTCGACCCACATGTCCCCAGCATGCTGAGTGTGTCCCCTTCACTGGCTGTCTGCTGGTGTTACTTCATCAGACAAACAGGGAGGAGAAGCAGCTGCAGTCAACATGTTGGCAGACTTTCTTGCTCGTTCTAACGTCAGCTTGACTGTGTCATAAGTGAGTGTGTGCGTCATTGCTGAGTGTGGATGACGCCACGGAACCAGTTTGTGATGCGCCAATAAACTACAGTGATTCAAGGACTCATCCTTAACGTCTGACTCCACCACTGTTCACAGCCTGAAACCACAGCTGCAGCTGACACACACCACAGGTACGTCATGTAGTCTGCACACACACCTGAACCCACACACACACACACACACACCTGAACCCACGCACACACACACACACACTGAACCACACACACACACACACACACACACACCTGAACCCACACACACACACCCCTGAACCCCCCCCCCCCCCCCCCCCACACACACACACCTGAACCCATACACACAAACACACACACACACCTGAACCCACAGACACACACACACACACACACCTGAACCCATACACACAAACACACACACACACACACACCTGAACCCACAGACACACACACACACACACACACACACACACACACCTGAACCCACAGACACACACACACACACACACACACACCTGAACCCACACACACGTCAGTGGAGACGTTATTTCCCGCTGTACCATTTGACGGATTTAGTCCAAATGACGTGCTGTTGTGCGTCACCTGACGTCACTGTCGTCGCTGATGATGAGTGCACACACTGACCTGTTCTCAGCGGAGGTCCGGACCTGGTCTGGTCCTGTAGACCTGAACCTGTTCAGGGTCTGACAGAGGACAGCACGGCGGACACGGGAGGCCGCCATCTTCACTGTTTACAGAAGGCAGGAAGTTACGTGTTAGTGCGCGCCTTCAGAATAAAAGCACCAATAATAGACAGGAATTATAACTCAACGCCGTAAAAGCATTTTTAGGATTAACAACACGACGTGGAGTTGGACACTGACTCTGTTGTGTAACTTAAAAATGACAGATTTGATTTCTGCAAAGGAAATGAGATGAAGTGTCTTCAACACCTCAACAGTCACTCAAGTCGGTCTTTATTGTTCTTTTTTTCTTATTGTTTTATTAATGTGTGTATATTCAAGTAACTGGAATCTGATTAAACTTCATAAGATGACGACATGAAACTAAAACTACCAACAGGGTCATAATTCACCTGCTTCAGATGCCTCTGACATATGGTCACTCGGTGTTAATATTTCGTCACTTTGTTAACGCCCCCTCCTCCTCCAACACACACACACACACACACACACACACACACACACACAACATCTATTCCTTTAACACCTTTATTATGTTGAAAAGTGAAATGTCACGTGTGTGTGTGTGTGTGTGTTAGTGTTGCTGCAGGACAACACCTGTTAAAGCATCATTAAAACAGTTCTTTATGACACAAAGTAAAAGTGAATGTCAGCGATCATGAGCTGCATCCCTCAGTCCAACAACCACACTGTCCAACCAGTTGGTCGTGACTGTGATCAGCTGATCAATATACTGACCCAAGAAACTGATCCACAACAGCAGCTCTGGCTTCAAACATCCACAGATACTGAAGAAAAGCCTGTGAATGATGACAGAGAACAACCTCACCAGGTTCAGACTGTGACTCTGAAAGAAACAGGACGATTCTCTATGAGTTTCTGCAGCAGTTTTTTTTGGAGCTTTATTTTGGAGGGACATCAGAGAATATGACATCATCAGGAAGTGATGTCACATTGAGTCAGGTAAGTTTCTTAGTGTTTTAAAGTTTCTTTATCTCTGGCCTGTGTCTCTGCTGCAGCTTTGCCAGCTGCAGTAACAACCTTGTTGCACATCTGCATGCATCACCTCTAACCAACACGCCACCCCCCACCCACCCCCTCCCCTCCCCTCAGGTGACTGGTCAGGTGTGTTTCCTGACAGACATCACTGGGCTGGCTGGTGGTCTGTGAACCTCTTCAGGTGGTAGCGCAACACTCCTTTGGTTTTGAAGGTCTTTCCGCAGCTGCAGGCGTGCGGCCGTTCGCCGGTGTGGTCGAGCTGGTGGACCCGCAGCAGGGAGCTGGTGAAGAAGAACTCCCCACAGGTGATGCAGTAGTGGCTCTTCTCTCCGGTGTGTTTGGACCTCTGGTGGCTCAGCAGCGATCCTGACGTGATGAAGCACTGGCCACAGTCCTGGCAGCTGAAAGGACGCTCGCCAGTGTGAATCCGCTCATGGGCCCTCCAGGAGTTGTGGTAGGAGAAGGACTTCTCGCAGTATGAGCACTGGTAGAGCTTCTCCTTGGTGTGGCTCAGCCGGTGCATCTTCAAGTAGTGGGCAATCGTGAAGCTCTTCCCACAGTCATCGCAGGTGAACGGCTTCTCACCAACGTGGAACAGTGTGATGTGAGACCTCAGGTGAGACGACTGGGTGAACCTCTTGCCACAGGTGGTGCAGAGGAACGGACGCTCTCCGGTGTGGGTGACCATGTGTGACTTGAGGTGGGGGACTGGGTGAACCTCTTCCCGCATTCAGTGCACTTGTAGGGCTTCAGTCCGGTGTGAGTGCGGTTGTGCAGTTTCAGACCTTGCAGGCTGGAGAAACACTTGCCACACTCGGTGCAGTGGTAGTCCTTGACGTCCTCGTGGGTCCTCTGGTGGCAGTGCAGGCCACTCTGCAGCTTGAAGCCTTTGCCACACGTGGGGCATTTATGCGGTTTCCTGTTAGAGTGTGTCACCTGGTGGAGCTTTAGGCTCTGGGGGTTGCTAAAGGTCTTCATGCACTTAGGGCAAGGCAGCAGCTTCTGATTCTTGTGCGACTTGCGGTGAAAGTTGAAGCCCTGGTAGGACACAAACATCTTGTCGCAGATTTTGCAGTGGTAGCACTTTTCCCCCTTGTGCGCCTCAAGGTGCTCTGTGAGCTCCTCCTGTTCATCAAAGCCATCCCCGCAGAACCAGCACTTGAAGGGTTTGGTCCCGGAGTGCGTTCGGTGGTGGGTCTTCCAGTCCCTCTTCAGAGAGAAGGTCTTGTCACAGTAGGAGCACTGGTATGGTTCCTTGCGATCGTGGATCTGCTGGTGGATGACGAGGCTCATCAGAGTCGGGTAGGTCTTGCCGCACTGCCAGCACTCGTTAGGTTTCAGTCCCTGGTGGATCCTCCGGTGAGCCTCCAGGTGAGACCTCTTGTAGAAACCTTTCTTACACTCGGAGCAGTACACCATCTTCCTGCCAGTGTTTGTGGACTGGTGCTGCCTCAGACTCTGGTCAGAGAGGTGAGGATAGTTATCTGTTGGAGAGGTCAGAGGTCAAGTACAGCTCCTGTTAGCGGTTGTGGTTTTAATTCAATTCAAACTTAATTTCAGACTCACAAGAGTCTCAACAACGACCAGAACAACAACAAAAATCCACAACAACAACATGATGAACAGATGGAACATCAACCGGTGTCTGTTAGTTTTCATCCTGAGTGTGGTGATCAATACTGCAACCACATTTCTTCAACACCTAACATTAAGGGATGTTAAAATGTTTTACCTAAAGACAGGAAGTCCTGCCCCTCCAGCCACACCCTGCAGTCAGTCAGTTTGATGGACAGCTTCTTGAGGATGGGATACGATTGGATCTCCAAGTCTCCATCCGGCTCCGCCTTGATCCGGATGTCTCCAACTTTTTCAGTCGCATCCTGGAACGACAACAATCCAAGATCAGCTGATCTGAATGGAGCTCCCTGTCTCCGTCCTGTCAAGTGACTGTCCTGAGAGTGTCCACATTCATGTGACATCACAGGTTGTCCCGGCAATGAAGGTGCAACTTACCTGAGCATCACAGGTGTGAGGTTACACTGATAACAATATTAGCCAGGTGAAACCAATTAAACAAGTGGTGCTACATGATCAACAGGTTTCAGGCCCAGCGACTGGCACTGATCAGTATTGATCTTTGATCAGAATTTATCACTGCAGTTTTAAATTCTCTGCTGATGACCTTCATTGATCACTTGTAAACATGATCATTGATCAGACCACTCCTTGTTAAGACCAGTTAAAATGGCTCTGCTGTTGTTGTTTGTCTTGGCTGTTGTGAGGAGTGAATGACAAACATCATCATCATCATCATCATCAGAACAGATGTGCTGGATCAGAACCATGTCCATGTCCAGATGTTCCTGGCACTGGTGATGAGACACAGAACCTGAACCAGACCTGTCTATCTGTCCTCAGACCTCGTCACTCTATCTGTCCTCACCTGTCACTGTCCATAACCTGTCTGTCCTCAGACCTCACCTGTCTGTCTATCTTCTCCTGTCTGTCTGCCTGCCAAACCGGAGCTGTGACTGAGGCTTAATGGAGCAGTGACATCACCAGGCTCGGACTGTGACGACACCACTGCCGTTTGAATGGAGTCTGGTTTCCTCCTCACACCCACAGGCTAGCTCGGTTAGCTCAGCGGTGCTAACGGCTCCGGTGTGACGGTCTCCAGTGTGGAGGACCAGCAGCCGTGTCGGTGACTTTACCGGGGACGTTGTGTCAGTGTCCATCCCGTCGTGTCAGCCGCAGAGTCACGGTCCGACGGTTTCGTTTCAAAGTTGAGGACAGTAGAGTCCGGGAGCGGAGCAGCAACTAGTTCTACTGCAGCGGTGAACTTCCGGGGGAAAGTTCACCCTCCTCCCACCACTGCAAAACAAGGAGACCGGAGGAGCAGGAAACTCACGACTCCACACACCAACACCACACTGTCACCTCACACCAACACTGTTAATGACCATATTAATTAATGTGTAAACAGAGCAGCACCTGAGCGACTTCAGTTGGTCTCACACACACACACACACACACACACACAGTAAATACCCTTCCTTCCTCTCCTTATCGCTGATTGGCTCCTTTATGCCTCAGCTACCTGAGTTCACTTGAGTCCAGGGGAGAAGTGTGTCCTTCTGTGGCTCCTGTAGTTTTCCTGAGCGCGTCATTCTCCTAATGAGACTATTTGCATTCTCAACTTAATCTGTGTGTGTGTGTGTGTGTGTGCACACATCTTCCTCTCATGTCTGAAATATTTCTTATTAAATATGTCAGTACAGATGGAGCTGGTCTGGGACCAGCTGAACACTGAGACATGTGACTCCAGGTCAGATTGATCACCTTCGTCTAAACCCTGTCCCAGCTCACATAGTCCTGTCTCCATGGAGACGCAGAGCTGTGGACTCCGTCTCCCCCGCTGTGACATCATCTCATTCAGACTCAGGACAGACAGCGAGTAAACATGAACCTTTATTAGTCACATGACTGTTTACATGAACACACCTGTGGGAGCAGTGACATCATCGGTCACTGTGGAATCAGCTGCCCACTCTCCACACACCTGAAAACACCTGGAGTGCTTCTTTGTGTTTTATTTTGACATTCAGCTGTGGCACTTCCTGTCACATTAAAACCAGGTGAGATCTTTTTCCATCAGCCTCAGTCCCAGTGCGAGCAGACAGCAGACCAGTACAGTGGACTGGGACGTCCTTCAGCGACTCACCTGAGGACAGAGCAGGTGAGTTGGGATCAAATTCATTAAATAGTGACAAACTAATCACCACTCAAGGTCACCGCACCAACACCCCGAGCTCTGAGCTTGACTGGAACTGGTCAGTCAGCTGGTTCTACTGGTTCCAGTCATGTGACCTCAGAGACTCAGCTGCCGTGGGATCAGATCAACGCTTCGGTCCTTCTTTGTCACGGCGCCCCCACAATGAGAACACACTGCCTGATGGGGGCGCTACAATTCGGCCTTTTGTTTACATCATCTCCCAGCAGACACTAGCCCCACCCACTCCATGACATCCTCATATAGTTGGTCATTTGACAACACTCACCATCATCTTGACGGTCTGACATCTTGCCTCATCAGGTCACTGGGTCACTGTTAGAGCCAATCAGAGAACAGTGTTAATGAGCAGTAGACACTCACCTGAGGGACAGATGGACTGATCCTGACTCAGAATACGCTTCAGTCCGGTTTTGTCATGGCCCCCCTCCTCTGTGAACAGACTGCTGGGGGAGGGGCTTCAGTCGGCCTTTCATTTCATCACCTTCAGGCATGACAACAGGCAAACAAACATCTGTCCTGTGTTCAGTGGCTCTTACCTGTCAGTCTCCTGAGTCTGTGGGAGGGGTCACAGTTCGACCGTGCAGGTCCTGGACTTGGCCAGTCCACATCAGGTCTGTGGCTCATGTGGAGGTGGAACATGTGGTTGAGTGACTGTGAAATGAGCCTCCTCTGCTGCACACACACACACACACACACACACACACACACACACACAACGATAACAGGCTTCACTAGTTTCCTGATTTTGTCACGTGACAAGAAGTTCAACTCACCTTTTGATCTGTTGGTCAGCAACATGAACAACATCACTGATCTGATAAACTCTGACCAACCCATCATCTGCACATTAACCGATCAAAACGATTATTGATTGCAGTGACGGTGCTGATCAGTTCCATTTGTTACCGCTGGTCAAAGGAGGAGTTTCGGTGTTAGTTTTCTAACAACGATGTTGGTTACTGAAAATGAGTAGACGCCTGAGACTCCAGCCTGGGAAACTGCTTGGTTACAGAAGCTAACCATCAACCCTCGTGGACCCTCAGATTCCGAACTCCGGACCAGGGTCCGATTCCTTTCGGGCCAGCTAACGCAGCTAGGCTAAAGCTCCGGTCCCTTGCTCAGATGGAGAGCCTCTGCGGCTACCTTTAGACTCCGCTCCCGCTTCGAGTTACACCATACGGCGCCGGAGCTACGGACCGCCCGACATACCTCACTGCCGTCGGTTCTCCTCTAACCAGCCCCATATCGCTCTCCTGCGTGAAACACGACCGGCGAGCAGCCGCCATGATAGCTACACATACGACCTGCTACTCAATCACAGCGTGCCTTTACGCCGCCCGTTGACCAATCACAGCGTACCTTTCGTGCAGCCACAGACCGTTGACCAATCACAGCGTACCTTTCATGAAACCACAGACCGTTGACCAATCACAGCGTACCTTCATGCAGCCACAGACCGTTGACCAATCACAGCGTCCCTTTCATGCAGCCACAGACCGTTGACCATCACCGAGCGTGTTCTTGTCTGGTTTAGATAAAAGCGCCCGATTCAAAGAGTGGACTGTGAAGTCGAGACAAAACATTGCTGAGTTTGGGAAACAACGACAAATAATTTAAACTGCGTGATCAATTTCTAAGAATCTGACCATAACATTTAAAAGAATATTAGTAATATTCTTTTAAATGTTGAATATGTTGAACATTTGTTTTACTGAATAAACAATGACGTTTTAACAAAGAACTGCTGCCTACAATGGTTAAACTGAAATATGATGTGCTGTCTCCAGCCCACAGTAAACACTTTAATATTTAGAATAATTTCATTATATTTGACTTATTATTTTAAGGGATATGGGAGATGGTTAATTGAATAAAACAGACCAGACCAGTACCTGTTTCTGAGATGGTGAATCGGTTTATTGCATATTGTTCATGTGTGAATTCGTGTACACAGTGACAGGTGTTCTTTGTGTTTTATTATCGAAAGCTTACTGCACTGAGATCTGATGTACCGCCGGAGAACAGCCAGTTAAAGCGCTACCGAACTGACCGTTGGAAAACTAACCGTTGGATTTTTCAAATGTAAACTTGTTTGTCAGTTTGCGGTCATTATTACAAAGGTAGAGATGGAGAGTAAAGACGAGCGGCTGGATCCTGTCAGCAGCTTCACCGTCCACAGTCTGAGACTGGACCAGGACCGATGGCGGGAGGTTGTGTCGCAGGAGGACAACATGGCGGTTTTTAACAGTTTCTTCAACGCCCTGGAGGACTGCCACCTGTTCATCTGTGGGGACCCGGACTCCGGAGTCTCTGTCAGTCTCGAGTTTCCCCACGACATCCAACGAAAAGTGATATGTGTCTCTAAAACGGGCCGCGAAGCCGTGACCAAAGAAAACTGCAGAAAAATTTTAATCTTCCAAGAAACTCAAGGAGAGGACGTCCTGGACTCTGCGGTCTGCGTCACTGAGCAGGTGGAGCAGTACAACTTGTACCTGAGCGTAACGTAGCAAAGGCTAAATGAACTGTAGGTGTTAGCTTAGCCTAAGGTAGTGAAAGGCTAACTAAAACTGCTAGCTTGGTCTAATGCAGAGAAAGACCAAATGTAACTTGTAGTCCAGTGGAAGGAGACAGTAAATATGATTATTAGCTTAGCCTAATGAAGGAAAAGGCTTAATGTAACTTTTAGCTTCATATAAAGTAGTGAAAGGCTAAATATCATCGTTGTCTTAGCTTTAAGTAATGTTAAAGAACAGGTCTAGCCAAAGGTAAACAAAGTAAGGTAAGATGAACCCAAACCTTTAGCTAAAGGTAACATTAGGGTAAGCTAAGGTCAAACAAGTGAATAACAGAAACATCAAGTCTAAGTTAACAATAATCAAGGTAAGTTGTGCTAATGTTAACTATAAGATAAGTGTGATGTCTTTCCTCAGGTGACCTGGCTGTTGCTTAGCAACCTGGATAGCAGCAGCAGGTGGGTGGCAGGTGTCGCTGACAAAGCTCTGAGGGCCATGGAGCAACAGAGAAGAACGAGGTGCTGGTGATGAAGGCTCAGATAGAGGGACACACTTTCCTGCCTCAACCTGACAAGGCTGAAGCAGGGTAGGCAGGTGAAGGCTGTCCAACAGCCAGGTGAAGCCGGACTGAGAGGTCTGAGGAACCAAGCCCTCCTGTACTGCAGGGTCTCAAAGTCCATGATGTGTGATGGACAGGTAGAATTACATTAAGTTTCACTGGCAGGCTCACAGCTCCCCTTCTCTCTACCAGCAGACCTGAACCAGACCTGAAGCTGCTCCATGCCTGTGAATGGATGATCATAGATTGGGCAGAGCTTGTGTCAGAGTTCCTGCAGAAGGACTCATCTCAGGCGGTGGTGGACGGACTGAAGCCGCTTCCTGCTGAAGAGTTCCACTTCTGGAGGAACCGACTGAAGAACCTGCTCTTCATTCAGAAGCAGGTTGGTCAGTAGACAGAACCAGATCAACCACATCGCAGTCACAGCTCATCAGTGTGGTTAAGTTCAGTTCCCAAATCACACAGCTGCAGTGTGTGTGATGAAGGTGAAATGTGTCATAACACTGTTGTGCATTGTCAGCACCGTAAGTGTGTGTTGCTATGGAAATACCTATGACAAATTAATGAGCTCCAGCTGACAAAATCTACGACAACACGCGAGAGGCCGCAGTGTCACCTGACAAGAGTCACCTGCAGCAGATGGTCCTGAGAGGATCCAACCTGAGCTCATGTGTGTGTTTGTGTTGTTGTTGTGGTGGTTGTGCACTCAGCTGATGAGCAGCAGAGCTCAGCAGGTGGCGTCCATCGTCCAGAGGACAGAGAGCGTCTACTGGTCTACACTTAGGGACATCTACAGGAACATCCAGGAAGGTAGAGCTTACCTGTGTGTATCTGTTGAACAGTGTCACCTGTGACCTGCAGCCTGATCAGCTGATGTCTTCTCTCAGGTGTGGATGAGGCGCAGGACGTCACTCTGAATCTGACTGGTCTGCAGCAGAAGCTCGAGGAGGTGGAGCAGCTGGAGTACCAGCAGGTACCTGCTCACCTGAGCTGTGGTGATACAGTCAATGATTGATGATTTGTCTTGAGCTGAGGGGGCGTGTCCTTCACTGATCATATGACAGAGAGATGTACCTGTCATGTCCACGCTTGTCCACCTGTCTGTACCAGGGGGTGGGAGCACAGGTGTGAAGGTCCTCCAGGTGTTAGTGTAACATCATCAGGCTGTAACGAACTGTACTGAACTGATTGGTGTGATTGGCAGCTGGGAGACAAGATGGTGTCTGTGCTGGAGGAGGTCCGTCTGGTCTGGACCAGGTCTCAGTTCTACTGTAAACCCTCCAGGATGGTGGTCTTGTTGCAGGAAGTCTGCAACCTCCTCATACACCTGGTACTGTGTGTGTGTGTGTGTGTGTTGTGTGTGTGTGTTTCATCATCAAAGCCTCCTTTAACTCCTCCTACTGCAGAGCAGGAATTTCCTGCAGGGGGGGGCAGTACTGCGAGGTCTGGTGTCAGACCCTGGTCCAGTCATGGATGATGTCAGACTGGTGATGTGGACTCTGCAGAACTTCAGGGAAGCATACAGTCAGATCCGGACTCAGCTGGATGTCCAGAAACCAGGTACTTTAGCGACCACGTTTGGTGCTAGTGTGGACACCTGACCAGAGACGGCAGCAGATACAGAGGAAGTCATTTCAAAGTAAAACAGGAAATAGGATTGTGAGGACTAGTCAGTGGCAGAGTTTCCCTCTCTGTCTGCAGAGCTGGAACTTCCCTCCACACCTGGTATTCATCCACCTGGACAGGTTCCTGCAACATCTGCAAGGACTTCAGGTACACACACACACACACACACACACACATACTCAGTGTGTCAGGCGGGCCTGTTGGCTGGTGAGGTCAGATGAAGGTGTTGTGACTCCGCCCCTGCAGGAGGCACTCTCTGTCAGTCTGCAGCTGCGTCACTTGGACCAGGCTGTTGTGTCCGGTGTCAGCAGCAGCATGTGGACCAGTGTGGTTCAGGACCTGTATCAGGACTTCCTACACCACGTGACTGTCCTGTCTGACTGGAACCGTGACCCCACCGATCCTGACGACCAGGTGACTGTCAGCTGATCTGTGTGAGGTACTTCCGTCTGACTGAGCTGTGTGTGACTCCACCTCCTATGTCGTCCTCTTCTCAGGACTTCAAGCTGCACCTGGACCAGTTCCAGGTCCAGGTTTTAGACCTGGAGAGACGCTTAGTCTCAGTTCTGGGTGGAGCCTTGGAGACCTGCAGCTCCTTGTTGTCTGCAGCCAAGGTATGGGTCTGGATCTGAAATTCAGACCAGTGGTCCAGGAGTCTGAGTCTGATCTGCTTTGCGTTTCAGCTGGTCAGCATGTTCAGGTCCATCCTGAACTGCCCTGTCATCCAGAATCAGCTGCGCCCTCATCTGGTCCGGCTGGTGGAAATGGTCCTGATGGAGCTGGATCAGACAGAGCTGCTGTTCTACAGCCACAGAGAGAGACCTGAATCCCTGAGCCGATTCAGTCCAGCTGCTGCAGCCGGACTCCGGTGGATTCAGCAGCTTCGACTTAGAGCTGAAGACACTATGAGGAATTACGAGACGATCCAGCACCTGTGAGGACACACTCATCACACCGGGTCTGGACCTGCCCCCACCCCAGGTCTCACATGGGACTCTTTGCATTGTGTGCAGGTGTGTGGATTCAGCCCAGTCCCATCAGGTTCGGCAGAGGTTCCAGCAGGTGGTGGACCTGCTGCAAGACTTCAGAGACAGACTGAGGTCAGACTGGAGCTCTCAGCTGGACTGGGACTGTGGACTGATCCTGGAACAGCCTCTGGTACAGCTCAACCGCAAGGCATGCTGGGAGTCAGCAGCAGCTCCCAGGTGAGTTTGTAGCTTCTTGTCTTATACAGCAAATAAAACCACACACAAACTTCATACTGTGTGTGTGTGTGTGTGTTGTGTGTGTGTGTGCGTGTGTCACCAGCTGGAGGTCATACTGCAGGAGCTCTGGTGTGTGAGCAGGAACAGAGACATTGAGCTCCACCCCATGCCGCTCGACTGTTCACCTGCAGGGATGACATCACAGAGACCTACCTGAGCCTCACCCACATGATGTCCTGCTACAACCAGGTGCGCACACACACAAACACACACACACACAACACACACAGATGACACTGTCATTGACTGATTCAGAATGAGCTGCTGCAGGTGCAGAAGTAAAGGTGAGGGTCATGGGACAGACGACTGTCATCCCTCAGGTGCTGAACGACGTCCTGCAGGTGGAGCAACCTCTGATCCAGGACAGCTGGAGGAGCTGAACCAGGCTCTGTCAGAACTACAGAGAAAAACCTGGGGCTCTGAAGGTGAGCCACCACACACACTCACACACACCCCAGCCCAACATGCACTGACCTGTGTGTGTGTGTTCAGGTGTGCAGCAGCTGGTGGAGCAGCACAGGCACAAAGTGCTGGTGTTTCACTCCTCAGTGATGGAGGCCAGAGCCAACATGGAGGCCATGACAAAAATCATCCAGGTGAGTTAGCTGACCTCTGACAGCAGAACATCAGATCAGTATTTCTGTGTCTGTTCACACACACTGACTACCTGGTGTGTGAATGTGTTCTGATGTGTGTCTGTGTGTATGTGTGTGTGAAGGGCTGGGTGGAGCTTCACCTGCTGCAGTCCTCAGGTGAGTCAATGCTGGACCTCAGTGCTGCACAAAGCAGCCACAGCTGCATCAGAGAGGACGGACAGGAGCTGCTCCGGTTAACACAGGTGACGCCTGGGGGGTGGGGGGGGGGGTGTGAACTCGTGCTGCATGATTCGACAAAAATGTGTGATTGTGATTATGGTGACAAAACTGCTGTATGTGTAAATGAGCAGTTGTGAGTGTTACCAATGACAACACAGAGGATAATGATGGATTTGAAGAGTGTATTTATCAACTTAAAAACACACCGAGTAACACTGGAAAAACTCGGCCTTTCCCTTTAGTGCTGTGTCACATGGACAAACTTTATATCTGACAACGATAAAGATCCTGATGTGGTATTTTGCCTAAAAATTATATATACAGGGTTTTTCCTGCGTAGAAATTTGCTGGCTGACGCCATCACTAAATTCCTCACGGCCTCCAGCTCACTGGGGGGGGGGGGGGGGGGCAAAGGGGCCGCCGGATGGAGTCCGAGCCAGGTCCCTGCAGCGGGCCCTTTACCAAGTCAGACATAGGAGCCGCTCTCGGCTCAGCGCGTTTCATCAGAGACTCCATGCAGCGTGTCAGCGGCGGTGAGCGGCCTGCCGCTGCCTCAGAGGGGGGGCAGAGCCCTGTAACGGTCACCTGTTACCGTTACCGTTACCGTACCGACGGGCTCACGTATAACCGCCTCTTCCTCAGGTCTCACTACACGCCGCACATGCGATGGTGCTGCAACCGAACCACACAGCTGCTCAACGACTGGCTGTTCGCCTCGCGTCAGGGATGATTCACTGTCCCACATCCTGGAGGTTCACACTGCTGCTGCGACCCGTAGTGACGTTAGTGTAGCAGCAGAGCTAACCCAGGACCGCACACTACGGCGGACACTTATATCGCATTACGATGAATACGTCATGTCGCACAGCTCTGTTTCCTTACAGTGCACCCCCAGGGCTCCCCCCTCCCTCTTCTCTCACAGCACACACAGTGTCAGGCGCTGCACTCACACCGGTAACAGACCCCCCCCCCACCCACTAGACAACGGAGGAGAAGGGGAGCCGACAGATGTTGGCCTCACGGTCACAACGACATGTGAATGAACCGGAGCTGAAACGTCGCCTTCTTGAACGCAGCACACGTGTGGAGGAGGGAAGCTCAGTTATCACGTGCTCTGTGGTCATGGGAACATGGGGAGAGGGTCCTGCCAGGATGTGGGCGCGGTCTGCTGTGTGCCGGGTAGTCACGTGACCATACCTGCTGCACACGGTTGGTTCGGAAACGTTGCGCACGTCACCAGACTCCACACACTACAGGACAGTCCGGTCTCAGGAACACACACGCATCATGCACAGTTATTTACGGTAAATCGCAAATCGCAGCCTTTTGTGTGATTACGTAATCGCACAGCGTGATATCACGATTGAGATTGCGATTCGATTAATCGTGCAGCACTAGTGTGACCCAGGTGTTGATGAGACTCTCATTGTCCCAGGTGAACAGGAGCCTGTACGGAGTGACCGATGCCTCTGAGTCCTGGATCAGGTATCTGGACCACATCGATGACAAAGTCCAGGACGGACTGTTCCAGCTGCTGCTCAGAGCACTGCACTTCCTGTCTGAAAACACACATCCACAGGTACACACACCTGCTGACAGGTGTCAGGATCCAGCACATAAGACACAGGCATGCTCAGTGTAACCAAGTGTGTGTGTGGTGTTGTGTGTGTGTGTGTGTGTGTGTTGTGGTGTGTGGTAGAGCTGTAGTGCTGCTCTGTTGATGGTCTCTTTGCAGCTGCAGGAAACAGGAATTGTGTTTGATCCATCAGTGGGCGATGGCCTCTCTGTTGTCATGACAACCATCATCAATGACATTTACACAGCAGCCAGTTTGATGCCTAGGATCTCTGTGGGTCATCACAGCAGCTACCAGGTAACTCTGACATCACTGACACATGTACCTGTCTGTCTCTGTCTGTACCTGACTGTCTCTGTCTGTACCTCTCTGTCTCTGTCTGTCTCTGCCTCTACCTGTCTGTCTCTGTCTGTACCTCTCTGTCTGTCTCTGTCTGTACCTGTCTGCTCTCGCCTCTACCTGTCTGTCTCTGCCTCTACCTGTCTGTCTCTGTCTGTACCTGTCTCTCAGGTATTACTGCAGCAGAATCCGGAGCTCTGTGCAGTGGAACAGGAAGTGATGCAGCATCTGCGTCAGGTGGGGGAGAGGGGAGCGTCTGAGGGCTGGGTGGACAGGTTCTCTCACCTGTGCAGAGTGACAGACAGGCTGTGATGCAGGAGTTCCTGACCTACAGCAGACAGCTGGGACCTGAGGAGCTGGAGGCTGAGGAGACCCCTCCCACCCTGAAGGACTTTCAGAGAGAGGTGAGACACACCTGACCTCATCTGTCTGCAGGTTTCAACAGGTTCAGGTTACAGTGACCCTGCTGTTGTCCAGGTGTGTGGGTCCCGTCAGCGCCCCTGCTGTTTATTATTGTCTGTTGTGTGTTTCAGATTGACTTGCTCCACAGACTGGGCAAGAGGTGACTCACCTGGATGAGGTCCTGGCTGCACGGCTGGTGCAGGTGACTGCAGCATTAGAAACTCACTGTTGCACTCATCTGCACCTGAAAACTGTACAGGACTACTGCTGGCCTCAGTCTGTGACAGTAAACTCACCTGAGACCTGTGGCCTCGGTCTGTGACAGGTAAATCACCTGAGACTGCTGGCCTCGGTCTGTACAGGTAAACTCACCTGAGCCTGCTGCCTCAGTCTGTGACAGGTAAACTCACCTGAGACCTGCTGGCCTCAGTCTGGTAAACTACTGAGACTGCTGGCCTCAGTCTGTGACAGGTAAACTCACCTGAGACCTGCTGGCCTCGGTCTGTGACAGGTAAACTCACCTGTGTGTCTGTGTTCAGTCTGCAGCAGGTGACTCGGTGTGGTGATGAAGACTCTTCATGTTCCTCCAGTTTCCCTCTGACAGAAACCACCATCCTGCTGGAAGCTGCAGGTGTGGAGCTACCTGAACACCTGTCAGCGCAGCTACAGTACATCACAACCCAGTCCCACCTGACTTGCTCTGAATCCACGCTGGTCCTGATCCGACAGGTGACCTTCTGTCTGTCTGTGTTTCAGTGTTGACCCGTCCCAGCGCTGAGCTGAGTCATCTCAGGAAGTGACATCATCTGTCCTAATGATGAGGTGTATTAACGAGCTGTGAATCTGTTGACAATAAAGACAGTGTCTTCTGTCTGGGGCTGTGAACTGTCCAATCACCTGACCAGGTGACTGTCCTGTCAGCTGATCGAACGTCAAGATGTCTTACTGTTTAATCTGACAGGTGTGTAAGTCATGCAGCTCCTCTGTTGGTTCTACTCTGGTCCTGGGGGGTGTTCCCTCCCCCAGCTGGCTCCACTTGTCACTGATTCTCAAACTGTTCCAACCAAGCGCAGCAGCAGACTGGACTCAGTTAATCAACTGATCAGTCTTCAGAGAGCTGATTGATCAATCTGTGTGCTTTAAGACCCCTGTGCTAATTCAAACCTCACTGCAGCAGCCCCAGTTTGATTCTGTCACCCCCTCCTCCCCATTTCCTGAATGAATGTAGACAATAACATTGACAGTTAATTCATTAATGGACCTAAAGAAATTCACCAATGTATAATTATTTTTAAAATGATCTTTATAACTGTTTCATAGGCTTCATCACATGTATCACACTGTAGAAAATGACTTTCACCACATGCATCAGTTCGAGGAGCGAGGGCTGAGTGAAGAGAAGCAGGTGACAGTCAATCAACTCGTCTGGAGTTTTAAAGGTCTCACATTCATTTTATATTGTTACTTAGTTTGATCTTCATTGATGAACAGGATTTAATGGTGTTTTAATCGTCATCACATGACATTGTGAGTCTGTTTCTCACCTCACTCCTGCTCCAGACCAGGGCTGCCCCGCAGCCTATGTCACCATGGTTACAGGGCTGGCATTCGCGTTGACACTTGGACAAAATGGAGTTGAGGATCAGGTTGATGGAACGCATGTCTGAGTTTACCTGGAACCATGGTTTCATGGTTACTGAGGCGGCGCTAATCTTAGCCACGCTGATAAACGACTCTCACTAACATAAGCAACTTTAAGAGCCAAGAGCTTCATGGAACCCCCCAGGTCTGACACAAAGAACCACAACACCTTAAATAAACAATTTAATAGAATTTCTCTTTGTCAAAAGATCTATTTACACTGACGACTTCCTGTTCTCACACCACACACACACACGCACACACACCACACACAGGTGACAGACAGGCAGGTGAGGTGTTACAGTCTGGCAGTCGACAGAAACCAGAAAGTAAAAGAGGCACAATAAAGAAGATGAAGATGATCAAACTACAGAAATGTGATCAAAAAAAAATCAAAGTCCTTGGGTCCTGGTTCACACTACATCTCCATGGCAACAGAAATAAAAACAAACATTAACTATCAGCGCCTGTTTCCTCCACAGGTTTAGTCCAGCCGGTTCTGATATCAGAGATCACAGACAGAGAGCCCCGCCCCAGCTGCTGACATCACCACAGTAGCAATCAGAAAGCAGCTAGCGGCGGTAGACTCCGAAGGCCACCAGGCTGAGGAAGATGGTGACTCAACCCAGCGAGGCGGTGGCCGGGGCGGTGAAGAACTGCCGGTACTGGATCTGACAGTACCAGAGCACTGACAGCATGAGGACCAGCAGCGGAACCATCAGGCTACCCACATTCAGAGCCACCTGCACCTGGTCAGCGGGCGCGGCCCCGCCCCGCCCACTCTGCTGCGAGATGTGACAGTGCAGGACGCAGTTGTGGACCAGGTTCAGAGAGGCCAGAGTCGGGGCGTCGTCCTGCAGCAGCTGGCCCTGGTAGATCAACCGCACCTGCTGCTCCTGACCCGCAAAGTAGGTCCTGAAAGGTCAAGAGGCGAAACAAAGCACGTCAGGTCAGCAGATCTCCACTGTCAACACCTGAGCCCTCCAACAAGGACCAGACACCTGGCCACATCAGGGCCACAGGCGCCCCCCCACCCAGCTGAACAGGGTGACCCAGGAGTTGACGAGCACTGAGTCCACATGATCAACTTCAT
>JAFELL010001589.1:0-25089 GCA_019059645.1 Caranx melampygus | reverse complement strand
CTGCGCATGCGCGGCCGGGCTCCCCCTGTCCGAGGGGGCTGAGTTAGCCTGGCCACGAGTCTGAAGTCCGCTGTCCGGTCCGGCTCTCCCCTAGCTTCCCACAGCGGTCAGGGCTAATATCAATGACTGTGTGTGACTGTGTGTGTGTCTGCGCATGCGCGGCCGGGCTCCCCCTGTCCGAGGGGGCTGAGTTAGCCTGCCCACGTCTGAAGTCCGCTGTCCGGTCCGGCTCTCCCCGTAGCTTCCCACAGCGGTCAGGGCTAATATCAATGACTGTGTGTGACTGTGGTGTGTGTCTGCGCATGCGCGGCCGGCTCCCCCTGTCCGAGGGGGCTGAGTTAGCTTGGCACGAGTCTGAAGTCCGCTGTCCGGTCCGGCTCTCCCCGTAGCTTCCCACAGCGTCAGGGCTAATATCAATGACTGTGTGTGACTGTGTGTGTGTCTGCGCATGCGCGGCCCGGGCTCCCCCTGTCCGAGGGGCTGAGTTAGCCTGGCCACGAGTCTGAAGTCCGCTGTCCGGTCCGGCTCTCCCCGTAGCTTCCCACAGCGGTCAGGGGCTAATATCAATGACTGTGTGTGACTGTGTGTGTGTCTGCGCATGCGCGGCCGGGCTCCCCCTGTCCGAGGGGGCTGAGTTAGCCTGCCACGAGTCTGAAGTCCGCTGTCCGGTCCGGCTCTCCCCGTAGCTTCCCACAGCGGTCAGGGGCTAATATCAATGACTGTGTGTGACTGTGTGTGTGTCTGCGCATGCGCGGCCGGGCTCCCCCTGTCCGAGGGGGCTGAGTTAGCCTGCCCACGAGTCTGAAGTCCGCTTTCCGGCCGGCTCTCCCGTAGCTTCCCAGCGGTCAGGGGCTAATATCAATGACTGTGTGTGACTGTGTGTGTGTCTGCGCATGCGCGGCCGGGCTCCCCCTGTCCGAGGGGGCTGAGTTAGCCTGGCCACGAGTCTGAAGTCCGCTGTCCGGTCCGGCTCTCCCCGTAGCTTCCCACAGCGGTCAGGGGCTAATATCAATGACTGTGTGTGACTGTGTGTGTGTCTGCGCATGCGCGGCCGGGCTCCCCCTGTCCGAGGGGGCTGAGTTAGCCTGGCCACGAGTCTGAAGTCCGCGTCCGGTCCGGCTCTCCCCGTAGCTTCCCACAGCGGTCAGGGGCTAATATCAATGACTGTGTGTGACTGTGTGTGTGTCTGCGCATGCGCGGCCGGGCTCCCCCTGTCGAGGGGGCTGAGTTAGCCTGGCCACGAGTCTGAAGTCCGCTGTCCGGTACGGCTCTCCCCGTAGCTTCCCACAGCGGTCAGTGGCTAATATCAATGACTGTGTGTGACTGTGTGTGTGTCTGCGCATGCGCGGCCGGGCTCCCCCTGTCCGAGGGGCTGAGTTAGCCTGGCCACGAGTCTGAAGTCCGCGTTCCGGTCCGGCTCTCCCCGTAGCTTCCCACAGCGGTCAGGGGCTAATATCAATGACTGTGTGGTGACTGTGTGGTGTCTGCGCATGCGCGGCCGGCTCCCCCTGTCCGAGGGGGCTGAGTTCCTGGCCACGAGTCTGAAGTCCGCGGTCCGGTCCGGCTCTCCCTAGCTTCCCACAACGTCAGGGCTAATACGAATACGAATAAGAAATACTTTATTGATCCCCAAAGGGAAATTCATTTGTCTGTCAGCTCATCAACCATTTTCAGAAGAATGAAGAGCCTGATAGGTGAAGTTACAAAGGATCTTCGATATTTCTCCGTCCTGCAGTGAAGAGAGAGGAGCCGTCCACCACCACTCCTTTTCTGGTCCATCAAGGTGTTATGAAGAGGATGATCTGAGTTGTTCAGAATAGCCTCCACCAGCGTGTATCTCTGATCTCTCTGAAGTCAAGTGCCTCAGGATGTTTAGTCTGTATCAATATCAATGACTGTGTGTGACTGTGTGTGTGTCTGCGCATGCGCGGCCGGGCTCCCCCTGTCCGAGGGGGCTGAGTTAGCCTGGCCACGAGTCTGAAGTCCGCTGTCCGGTCCGGCTCTCCCCGTAGCTTCCCACAGCGGTCAGGGGCTAATATCAATGACTGTGTGTGACTGTGTGTGTGTCTGCGCATGCGCGGCCGGGCTCCCCCTGTCCGAGGGGGCTGATTTAGCCTGGCCACGAGTCTGAAGTCCGCTGTCCGGTCCGGCTCTCCCGTAGCTTCCCACAGCGGTCAGGGGCTAATATCAATGACTGTGTGTGACTGTGTGTGTGTCTGCGCATGCGCGGCCGGCTCCCCCTGTCCGAGGGGGCTGAGTTAGCCTGGCCACGAGTCTGAAGTCCGCTGTCCGTCCGGCTCTCCCCGTAGCTTCCCACAGCGGTCAGGGGCTAATATCAATGACTGTGTGTGACTGTGTGGTGTCTGCGCATGCGCGGCCGGGCTCCCCCTGTCCGAGGGGGCTGAGTTAGCCTGGCCACGAGTCTGAAGTCCGCTGTCCGGTCCGGCTCTCCCCGTAGCTTCCCACAGCGGTCAGGGGCTAATATCAATGACTGTGTGTGACTGTGTGTGTGTCTGCGCATGCGCGGCCGGGCTCCCCCTGTCCGAGGGGGCTGAGTTAGCCTGGCCACGAGTCTGAAGTCCGCTGTCCGGTCCGGCTCTCCCCGTAGCTTCCCACAGCGGTCAGGGGCTAATATCAATGACTGTGTGTGACTGTGTGTGTGTCTGCGCATGCGCGGCCGGGCTCCCCCTGTCCGAGGGGGCTGAGTTAGCCTGGCCACGAGTCTGAAGTCCGCTGTCCGGTCCGGCTCTCCCCGTAGCTTCCCACAGCGGTCAGGGGCTAATATCAATGACTGTGTGTGACTGTGTGTGTGTCTGCGCATGCGCGGCCGGGCTCCCCCTGTCCGAGGGGGCTGAGTTAGCCTGGCCACGAGTCTGAAGTCCGCTGTCCGGTCCGGCTCTCCCCGTAGCTTCCCACAGCGGTCAGGGGCTAATATCAATGACTGTGTGTGACTGTGTGTGTGTCTGCGCATGCGCGGCCGGGCTCCCCCTGTCCGAGGGGGCTGAGTTAGCTTGGCCACGAGTCTGAAGTCCGCTGTCCGGTCCGGCTCTCCCCGTAGCTTCCCACAGCGGTCAGGGGCTAATATCAATGACTGTGTGTGACTGTGTGTGTGTCTGCGCATGCGCGGCCGGGCTCCCCCTGTCCGAGGGGGCTGAGTTAGCCTGCCCACGAGTCTGAAGTCCGCTGTCCGGTCCGGCTCTCCCCGTAGCTTCCCACAGCGGTCAGGGGCTAATATCAATGACTGTGTGTGACTGTGTGTGTGTCTGCGCATGCGCGGCCGGGCTCCCCTGTCCGAGGGGGCTGAGTTAGCCTGCCCACGAGTCTGAAGTCCGCTGTCCGATCCGGCTCTCCCCGTAGCTTCCCACAGCGGTCAGGGGCTAATATCAATGACTGTGTGTGACTGTGTGTGTGTCTGCGCATGCGCGGCCGGGCTCCCCCTGTCCGAGGGGGCTGAGTTAGCCTGCCCACGAGTCTGAAGTCCGCTGTCCGGTCCGGCTCTCCCCGTAGCTTCCCACAGCGGTCAGGGGCTAATATCAATGACTGTGTGACTGTGTGTGTGTCTGCGCATGCGCGGCCGGGCTCCCCCTGTCCGAGGGGGCTGAGTTAGCCTGGCCACGAGTCTGAAGTCCGCGGTCCGGTCCGGCTCTCCCCGTAGCTTCCCACAGCGGTCAGGGGCTAATATCAATGACTGTGTGTGACTGTGTGTGTGTCTGCGCATGCGCGGCCGGGCTCCCCTGTCCGAGGGGGCTGAGTTAGCCTGGCCACGAGTCTGAAGTCCGCTGTCCGGTCCGGCTCTCCCCGTAGCTTCCCACAGCGGTCAGGGGCTAATATCAATGACTGTGTGTGACTGTGTGTGTGTCTGCGCATGCGCGGCCGGGCTCCCCCTGTCCGAGGGGGCTGAGTTAGCCTGGCCACGAGTCTGAAGTCCGCTGTCCGGTCCGGCTCTCCCCGTAGCTTCCCACAGCGGTCAGGGGCTAATATCAATGACTGTGTGTGACTGTGTGTGTGTCTGCGCATGCGCGGCCGGGCTCCCCCTGTCCGAGGGGGCTGAGTTAGCCTGGCCACGAGTCTGAAGTCCGCGGTCCGGTCCGGCTCTCCCCGTAGCTTCCCACAACGGTCAGGGGCTAATACGAATACGAATAAGAAATACTTTATTGATCCCCAAAGGGAAATTCATTTGTCTGTCAGCTCATCAACCATTTGCAGAAGAATGAAGAAGCCTGATAGGTGAAGTTACAAAGGACCTTCGATATTTCTCCGTCCTGCAGTGAAGAGAGAGGAGCCGTCCACCACCACTCTTTTCTTGGTCCATCAAGGTGTTATGAATAGGATGATCTGAGTTGTTCAGAATAGCCTCCACCACCGTGTATCTCTGATCTCTCTGAAGTCAAGTGCCTCAGGATGTTTAGTCTGTATCAATATCAATGACTGTGTGTGACTGTGTGTGTGTCTGCGCATGCGCGGCCGGGCTCCCCCTGTCCGAGGGGGCTGAGTTAGCCTGGCCACGAGTCTGAAGTCCGCTGTCCGGTCCGGCTCTCCCCGTAGCTTCCCACAGCGGTCAGGGGCTAATATCAATGACTGTGTGTGACTGTGTGTGTGTCTGCGCATGCGCGGCCGGGCTCCCCCTGTCCGAGGGGGCTGAGTTAGCCTGGCCACGAGTCTGAAGTCCGCTGTCCGGTCCGGCTCTCCCCGTAGCTTCCCACAGCGGTCAGGGGCTAATATCAATGACTGTGTGTGACTGTGTGTGTGTCTGCGCATGCGCGGCCGGGCTCCCCCTGTCCGAGGGGGCTGAGTTAGCCTGGCCACGAGTCTGAAGTCCGCGGTCCGGTCCGGCTCTCCCCGTAGCTTCCCACAACGGTCAGGGGCTAATACGAATACGAATAAGAAATACTTTATTGATCCCCAAAGGGAAATTCATTTGTCTGTCAGCTCATCAACCATTTGCAGAAGAATGAAGAAGCCTGATAGGTGAAGTTACAAAGGACCTTCGATATTTCTCCGTCCTGCAGTGAAGAGAGAGGAGCCGTCCACCACCACTCTTTTCTTGGTCCATCAAGGTGTTATGAAGAGGATGATCTGAGTTGTTCAGAATAGCCTCCACCACCGTGTATCTCTGATCTCTCTGAATTCAAGTGCCTCAGGATGTTTAGTCTGTATCAATATCAATGACTGTGTGTGACTGTGTGTGTGTCTGCGCATGCGCGGCCGGGCTCCCCCTGTCCGAGGGGGCTGAGTTAGCCTGGCCACGAGTCTGAAGTCCGCTGTCCGGTACGGCTCTCCCCGTAGCTTCCCACAGCGGTCAGGGGCTAATATCAATGACTGTGTGTGACTGTGTGTGTGTCTGCGCATGCGCGGCCGGGCTCCCCCTGTCCGAGGGGGCTGAGTTAGCCTGGCCACGAGTCTGAAGTCCGCTGTCCGGTCCGGCTCTCCCCGTAGCTTCCCACAGCGGTCAGGGGCTAATATCAATGACTGTGTGTGACTGTGTGTGTGTCTGCGCATGCGCGGCCGGGCTCCCCCTGTCCGGGGGCTGAGTTAGCCTGGCCACGAGTCTGAAGTCCGCGGTCCGGTCCGGCTCTCCCCGTAGCTTCCCACAACGGTCAGGGGCTAATACGAATACGAATAAGAAATACTTTATTGATCCCCAAAGGGAAATTCATTTGTCTGTCAGCTCATCAACCATTTTCAGAAGAATGAAGAAGCCTGATAGGTGAAGTTACAAAGGATCTTCGATATTTCTCCGTCCTGCAGTGAAGAGAGAGGAGCCGTCCACCACCACTCTTTTCTTGGTCCATCAAGGTGTTATGAAGAGGATGATCTGAGTTGTTCAGAATAGCCTCCACCAGCGTGTATCTCTGATCTCTCTGAAGTCAAGTGCCTCAGGATGTTTAGTCTGTATCAATATCAATGACTGTGTGTGACTGTGTGTGTGTCTGCGCATGCGCGGCCGGGCTCCCCCTGTCCGAGGGGGCTGAGTTAGCCTGGCCACGAGTCTGAAGTCCGCTGTCCGGTCCGGCTCTCCCGTAGCTTCCCACAGCGGTCAGGGGCTAATATCAATGACTGTGTGTGACTGTGTGTGTGTCTGCGCATGCGCGGCCGGGCTCCCCCTGTCCGAGGGGGCTGAGTTAGCCTGGCCACGAGTCTGAAGTCCGCTGTCCGGTCCGGCTCTCCCCGTAGCTTCCCACAGCGGTCAGGGGCTAATATCAATGACTGTGTGTGACTGTGTGTGTGTCTGCGCATGCGCGGCCGGGCTCCCCCTGTCCGAGGGGGCTGATTTAGCCTGGCCACGAGTCTGAAGTCCGCTGTCCGGTCCGGCTCTCCCCGTAGCTTCCCACAGCTGTCAGGGGCTAATATCAATGACTGTGTGTGACTGTGTGTGTGTCTGCGCATGCGCGGCCGGGCTCCCCCTGTCCGAGGGGGCTGAGTTAGCCTGGCCACGAGTCTGAAGTCCGCTGTCCGGTCCGGCTCTCCCCGTAGCTTCCCACAGCGGTCAGGGGCTAATATCAATGACTGTGTGTGACTGTGTGTGTGCCTGCGCATGCGCGGCCGGGCTCCCCTGTCCGAGGGGGCTGAGTTAGCCTGGCCACGAGTCTGAAGTCCGCTGTCCGGTCCGGCTCTCCCCGTAGCTTCCCACAGCGGTCAGGGGCTAATATCAATGACTGTGTGTGACTGTGTGTGTGTCTGCGCATGCGCGGCCGGGCTCCCCCTGTCCGAGGGGGCTGAGTTAGCCTGGCCACGAGTCTGAAGTCCGCTGTCCGGTCCGGCTCTCCCCGTAGCTTCCCACAGCGGTCAGGGGCTAATATCAATGACTGTGTGTGACTGTGTGTGTGTCTGCGCATGCGCGGCCGGGCTCCCCCTGTCCGAGGGGGCTGAGTTAGCCTGGCCACGAGTCTGAAGTCCGCTGTCCGGTCCGGCTCTCCCCGTAGCTTCCCACAGCGGTCAGGGGCTAATATCAATGACTGTGTGTGACTGTGTGTGTGTCTGCGCATGCGCGGCCGGGCTCCCCCTGTCCGAGGGGGCTGAGTTAGCCTGGCCACGAGTCTGAAGTCCGCTGTCCGGTCCGGCTCTCCCCGTAGCTTCCCACAGCGGTCAGGGGCTAATATCAATGACTGTGTGTGACTGTGTGTGTGTCTGCGCATGCGCGGCCGGGCTCCCCCTGTCCGAGGGGGCTGAGTTAGCTTGGCCACGAGTCTGAAGTCCGCTGTCCGGTCCGGCTCTCCCCGTAGCTTCCCACAGCGGTCAGGGGCTAATATCAATGACTGTGTGTGACTGTGTGTGTGTCTGCGCATGCGCGGCCGGGCTCCCCCTGTCCGAGGGGGCTGAGTTAGCCTGCCCACGAGTCTGAAGTCCGCTGTCCGGTCCGGCTCTCCCCGTACCTTCCCACAGCGGTCAGGGGCTAATATCAATGACTGTGTGTGACTGTGTGTGTGTCTGCGCATGCGCGGCCGGGCTCCCCCTGTCCGAGGGGGCTGAGTTAGCCTGCCCACGAGTCTGAAGTCCGCTGTCCGATCCGGCTCTCCCCGTAGCTTCCCACAGCGGTCAGGGCTAATATCAATGACTGTGTGTGACTGTGTGTGTGTCTGCGCATGCGCGGCCGGGCTCCCCCTGTCCGAGGGGGCTGAGTTAGCCTGCCCACGAGTCTGAAGTCCGCTGTCCGGTCCGGCTCTCCCCGTAGCTTCCCACAGCGGTCAGGGGCTAATATCAATGACTGTGTGACTGTGTGTGTGTCTGCGCATGCGCGGCCGGGCTCCCCCTGTCCGAGGGGGCTGAGTTAGCCTGGCCACGAGTCTGAAGTCCGCGGTCCGGTCCGGCTCTCCCCGTAGCTTCCCACAGCGGTCAGGGGCTAATATCAATGACTGTGTGTGACTGTGTGTGTGTCTGCGCATGCGCGGCCGGGCTCCCCCTGTCCGAGGGGGCTGAGTTAGCCTGGCCACGAGTCTGAAGTCCGCTGTCCGGTCCGGCTCTCCCCGTAGCTTCCCACAGCGGTCAGGGGCTAATATCAATGACTGTGTGTGACTGTGTGTGTGTCTGCGCATGCGCGGCCGGGCTCCCCCTGTCCGAGGGGGCTGAGTTAGCCTGGCCACGAGTCTGAAGTCCGCTGTCCGGTCCGGCTCTCCCCGTAGCTTCCCACAGCGGTCAGGGCTAATATCAATGACTGTGTGTGACTGTGTGTGTGTCTGCGCATGCGCGGCCGGGCTCCCCCTGTCCGAGGGGGCTGAGTTAGCCTGGCCACGAGTCTGAAGTCCGCGGTCCGGTCCGGCTCTCCCCGTAGCTTCCCACAACGGTCAGGGGCTAATACGAATACGAATAAGAAATACTTTATTGATCCCCAAAGGGAAATTCATTTGTCTGTCAGCTCATCAACCATTTGCAGAAGAATGAAGAAGCCTGATAGGTGAAGTTACAAGGACTTCGATATTTCTCCGTCCTGCAGTGAAGAGAGAGGAGCCGTCCACCACCACTCTTTTCTTGGTCCATCAAGGTGTTATGAATAGGATGATCTGAGTTGTTCAGAATAGCCTCCACCACCGTGTATCTCTGATCTCTCTGAAGTCAAGTGCCTCAGGATGTTTAGTCTGTATCAATATCAATGACTGTGTGTGACTGTGTGTGTGTCTGCGCATGCGCGGCCGGGCTCCCCCTGTCCGAGGGGGCTGAGTTAGCCTGGCCACGAGTCTGAAGTCCGCTGTCCGGTCCGGCTCTCCCCGTAGCTTCCCACAGCGGTCAGGGGCTAATATCAATGACTGTGTGTGACTGTGTGTGTGTCTGCGCATGCGCGGCCGGGCTCCCCCTGTCCGAGGGGGCTGAGTTAGCCTGGCCACGAGTCTGAAGTCCGCTGTCCGGTCCGGCTCTCCCCGTAGCTTCCCACAGCGGTCAGGGGCTAATATCAATGACTGTGTGTGACTGTGTGTGTGTCTGCGCATGCGCGGCCGGGCTCCCCCTGTCCGAGGGGGCTGAGTTAGCCTGGCCACGAGTCTGAAGTCCGCGGTCCGGTCCGGCTCTCCCCGTAGCTTCCCACAACGGTCAGGGGCTAATACGAATACGAATAAGAAATACTTTATTGATCCCCAAAGGGAAATTCATTTGTCTGTCAGCTCATCAACCATTTGCAGAAGAATGAAGAAGCCTGATAGGTGAAGTTACAAAGGACCTTCGATATTTCTCCGTCCTGCAGTGAAGAGAGAGGAGCCGTCCACCACCACTCTTTTCTTGGTCCATCAAGGTGTTATGAAGAGGATGATCTGAGTTGTTCAGAATAGCCTCCACCACCGTGTATCTCTGATCTCTCTGAAGTCAAGTGCCTCAGGATGTTTAGTCTGTATCAATATCAATGACTGTGTGTGACTGTGTGTGTGTCTGCGCATGCGCGGCCGGGCTCCCCCTGTCCGAGGGGGCTGAGTTAGCCTGGCCACGAGTCTGAAGTCCGCTGTCCGGTCCGGCTCTCCCCGTAGCTTCCCACAGCGGTCAGGGGCTAATATCAATGACTGTGTGTGACTGTGTGTGTGTCTGCGCATGCGCGGCCGGGCTCCCCCTGACCGAGGGGGCTGAGTTAGCCTGGCCACGAGTCTGAAGTCCGCTGTCCGGTCCGGCTCTCCCCGTAGCTTCCCACAGCGGTCAGGGGCTAATATCAATGACTGTGTGTGACTGTGTGTGTGTCTGCGCATGCGCGGCCGGGCTCCCCCTGTCCGAGGGGGCTGAGTTAGCCTGCCCACGAGTCTGAAGTCCGCTGTCCGGTCCGGCTCTCCCCGTAGCTTCCCACAGCGGTCAGGGCTAATATCAATGACTGTGTGTGACTGTGTGTGTGTCTGCGCATGCGCGGCCGGGCTCCCCCTGTCCGAGGGGGCTGAGTTAGCCTGGCCACGAGTCTGAAGTCCGCTGTCCGGTCCGGCTCTCCCCGTAGCTTCCCACAGCGGTCAGGGGCTAATATCAATGACTGTGTGTGACTGTGTGTGTGTCTGCGCATGCGCGGCCGGGCTCCCCCTGTCCGAGGGGGCTGAGTTAGCCTGGCCACGAGTCTGAAGTCCGCTGTCCGGTCCGGCTCTCCCCGTAGCTTCCCACAGCGGTCAGGGGCTAATATCAATGACTGTGTGTGACTGTGTGTGTGTCTGCGCATGCGCGGCCGGGCTCCCCCTGTCCGAGGGGGCTGAGTTAGCCTGGCCACGAGTCTGAAGTCCGCTGTCCGGTCCGGCTCTCCCCGTAGCTTCCCACAGCGGTCAGGGGCTAATATCAATGACTGTGTGTGACTGTGTGTGTGTCTGCGCATGCGCGGCCGGGCTCCCCCTGTCCGAGGGGGCTGAGTTAGCCTGGCCACGAGTCTGAAGTCCGCGGTCCGGTCCGGCTCTCCCCGTAGCTTCCCACAACGGTCAGGGGCTAATACGAATACGAATAAGAAATACTTTATTGATCCCCAAAGGGAAATTCATTTGTCTGTCAGCTCATCAACCATTTGCAGAAGAATGAAGAAGCCTGATAGGTGAAGTTACAAAGGATCTTCGATATTTCTCCGTCCTGCAGTGAAGAGAGAGGAGCCGTCCACCACCACTCTTTTCTTGGTCCATCAAGGTGTTATGAAGAGGATGATCTGAGTTGTTCAGAATAGCCTCCACCAGCGTGTATCTCTGATCTCTCTGAAGTCAAGTGCCTCAGGATGTTTAGTCTGTATCAATATCAATGACTGTGTGTGACTGTGTGTGTGTCTGCGCATGCGCGGCCGGGCTCCCCCTGTCCGAGGGGGCTGAGTTAGCCTGGCCACGAGTCTGAAGTCCGCTGTCCGGTCCGGCTCTCCCCGTAGCTTCCCACAGCGGTCAGGGGCTAATATCAATGACTGTGTGTGACTGTGTGTGTGTCTGCGCATGCGCGGCCGGGCTCCCCCTGTCCGAGGGGGCTGAGTTAGCCTGGCCACGAGTCTGAAGTCCGCTGTCCGGTCCGGCTCTCCCCGTAGCTTCCCACAGCGGTCAGGGGCTAATATCAATGACTGTGTGTGACTGTGTGTGTGTCTGCGCATGCGCGGCCGGGCTCCCCCTGTCCGAGGGGGCTGAGTTAGCCTGGCCACGAGTCTGAAGTCCGCTGTCCGGTCCGGCTCTCCCCGTAGCTTCCCACAGCGGTCAGGGGCTAATATCAATGACTGTGTGACTGTGTGTGTGTGTCTGCGCATGCGCGGCCGGGCTCCCCCTGTCCGAGGGGGCTGAGTTAGCCTGGCCACGAGTCTGAAGTCCGCTGTCCGGTCCGGCTCTCCCCGTAGCTTCCCACAGCGGTCAGGGGCTAATATCAATGACTGTGTGTGACTGTGTGTGTGTCTGCGCATGCGCGGCCGGGCTCCCCCTGTCCGAGGGGGCTGAGTTAGCCTGGCCACGAGTCTGAAGTCCGCGGTCCGGTCCGGCTCTCCCCGTAGCTTCCCACAACGGTCAGGGGCTAATACGAATACGAATAAGAATACTTTATTGATCCCCAAAGGGAAATTCATTTGTCTGTCAGCTCATCAACCATTTGCAGAAGAATGAAGAAGCTGATAGGTGAAGTTACAAAGGACCTTCGATATTTCTCCGTCCTGCAGTGAAGAGAGAGGAGCCGTCCACCACCACTCTTTTCTTGGTCCATCAAGGTGTTATGAAGAGGATGATCTGAGTTGTTCAGAATAGCCTCCACCAGCGTGTATCTCTGATCTCTCTGAAGTCAAGTGCCTCAGGATGTTTAGTCTGTATCAATATCAATGACTGTGTGTGACTGTGTGTGTGTCTGCGCATGCGCGGCCGGGCTCCCCCTGTCCGAGGGGGCTGAGTTAGCCTGGCCACGAGTCTGAAGTCCGCTGTCCGGTCCGGCTCTCCCCGTAGCTTCCCACAGCGGTCAGGGGCTAATATCAATGACTGTGTGTGACTGTGTGTGTGTCTGCGCATGCGCGGCCGGGCTCCCCCTGTCCGAGGGGGCTGAGTTAGCCTGGCCACGAGTCTGAAGTCCGCGGTCCGGTCCGGCTCTCCCCGTAGCTTCCCACAGCGGTCAGGGGCTAATATCAATGACTGTGTGTGACTGTGTGTGTGTCTGCGCATGCGCGGCCGGGCTCCCCCTGTCCGAGGGGGCTGAGTTAGCCTGGCCACGAGTCTGAAGTCCGCTGTCCGGTCCGGCTCTCCCCGTAGCTTCCCACAGCGGTCAGGGGCTAATATCAATGACTGTGTGTGACTGTGTGTGTGTCTGCGCATGCGCGGCCGGGCTCCCCCTGTCCGAGGGGGCTGAGTTAGCCTGGCCACGAGTCTGAAGTCCGCTGTCCGGTCCGGCTCTCCCCGTAGCTTCCCACAGCGGTCAGGGGCTAATATCAATGACTGTGTGTGACTGTGTGTGTGTCTGCGCATGCGCGGCCGGGCTCCCCCTGTCCGAGGAGGCTGAGTTAGCTTGGCCACGAGTCTGAAGTCCGCTGTCCGGTCCGGCTCTCCCCGTAGCTTCCCACAGCGGTCAGGGGCTAATATCAATGACTGTGTGTGACTGTGTGTGTGTCTGCGCATGCGCGGCCGGGCTCCCCCTGTCCGAGGGGGCTGAGTTAGCCTGGCCACGAGTCTGAAGTCCGCGGTCCGGTCCGGCTCTCCCCGTAGCTTCCCACAACGGTCAGGGGCTAATACGAATACGAATAAGAAATACTTTATTGATCCCCAAAGGGAAATTCATTTGTCTGTCAGCTCATCAACCATTTGCAGAAGAATGAAGAAGCCTGATAGGTGAAGTTACAAAGGATCTTCGATATTTCTCCGTCCTGCAGTGAAGAGAGAGGAGCCGTCCACCACCACTCTTTTCTTGGTCCATCAAGGTGTTATGAAGAGGATGATCTGAGTTGTTCAGAATAGCCTCCACCAGCGTGTATCTCTGATCTCTCTGAAGTCAAGTGCCTCAGGATGTTTAGTCTGTATCAATATCAATGACTGTGTGTGACTGTGTGTGTGTCTGCGCATGCGCGGCCGGGCTCCCCCTGTCCGAGGGGGCTGAGTTAGCCTGGCCACGAGTCTGAAGTCCGCTGTCCGGTCCGGCTCTCCCCGTAGCTTCCCACAGCGGTCAGGGGCTAATATCAATGACTGTGTGTGACTGTGTGTGTGTCTGCGCATGCGCGGCCGGGCTCCCCCTGTCCGAGGGGGCTGAGTTAGCCTGGCCACGAGTCTGAAGTCCGCTGTCCGGTCGGCTCTCCCCGTAGCTTCCCACAGCGGTCAGGGGCTAATATCAATGACTGTGTGTGACTGTGTGTGTGTCTGCGCATGCGCGGCCGGGCTCCCCCTGTCCGAGGGGGCTGAGTTAGCCTGGCCACGAGTCTGAAGTCCGCTGTCCGGTCCGGCTCTCCCCGTAGCTTCCCACAGCGGTCAGGGGCTAATATCAATGACTGTGTGTGACTGTGTGTGTGTCTGCGCATGCGCGGCCGGGCTCCACCTGTCCGAGGGGGCTGAGTTAGCCTTGCCACGAGTCTGAAGTCCGCTGTCCGGTCCGGCTCTCCCCGTAGCTTCCCACTGCGGTCAGGGGCTAATATCAATGACTGTGTGTGACTGTGTGTGTGTCTGCGCATGCGCGGCCGGGCTCCCCCTGTCCGAGGGGGCTGAGTTAGCCTGGCCACGAGTCTGAAGTCCGCTGTCCGGTCCGGCTCTCCCCGTAGCTTCCCACAGCGGTCAGGGGCTAATATCAATGACTGTGTGTGACTGTGTGTGTGTCTGCGCATGCGCGGCCGGGCTCCCCCTGTCCGAGGGGGCTGAGTTAGCCTGGCCACGAGTCTGAAGTCCGCGGTCCGGTCCGGCTCTCCCCGTAGCTTCCCACAGCGGTCAGGGGCTAATATCAATGACTGTGTGTGACTGTGTGTGTGTCTGCGCATGCGCGGCCGGGCTCCCCCTGTCCGAGGGGCTGAGTTAGCCTGGCCACGAGTCTGAAGTCCGCTGTCCGGTCCGGCTCTCCCCGTAGCTTCCCACAGCGGTCAGGGGCTAATATCAATGACTGTGTGACTGTGTGTGTGTGTCTGCGCATGCGCGGCCGGGCTCCCCCTGTCCGAGGGGGCTGAGTTAGCCTGGCCACGAGTCTGAAGTCCGCTGTCCGGTCCGGCTCTCCCCGTAGCTTCCCACAGCGGTCAGGGGCTAATATCAATGACTGTGTGTGACTGTGTGTGTGTCTGCGCATGCGCGGCCGGGCTCCCCCTGTCCGAGGGGGCTGAGTTAGCCTGGCCACGAGTCTGAAGTCCGCGGTCCGGTCCGGCTCTCCCCGTAGCTTCCCACAACGGTCAGGGGCTAATACGAATACGAATAAGAAATACTTTATTGATCCCCAAAGGGAAATTCATTTGTCTGTCAGCTCATCAACCATTTGCAGAAGAATGAAGAAGCCTGATAGGTGAAGTTACAAAGGACCTTCGATATTTCTCCGTCCTGCAGTGAAGAGAGAGGAGCCGTCCACCACCACTCTTTTCTTGGTCCATCAAGGTGTTATGAAGAGGATGATCTGAGTTGTTCAGAATAGCCTCCACCAGCGTGTATCTCTGATCTCTCTGAAGTCAAGTGCCTCAGGATGTTTAGTCTGTATCAATATCAATGACTGTGTGTGACTGTGTGTGTGTCTGCGCATGCGCGGCCGGGCTCCACCTGTCCGAGGGGGCTGAGTTAGCCTTGCCACGAGTCTGAAGTCCGCTGTCCGGTCCGGCTCTCCCCGTAGCTTCCCACTGCGGTCAGGGGCTAATATCAATGACTGTGTGTGACTGTGTGTGTGTCTGCGCATGCGCGGCCGGGCTCCCCCTGTCCGAGGGGGCTGAGTTAGCCTGGCCACGAGTCTGAAGTCCGCGGTCCGGTCCGGCTCTCCCCGTAGCTTCCCACAGCGGTCAGGGGCTAATATCAATGACTGTGTGTGACTGTGTGTGTGTCTGCGCATGCGCGGCCGGGCTCCCCTGTCCGAGGGGGCTGAGTTAGCCTGGCCACGAGTCTGAAGTCCGCTGTCCGGTCCGGCTCTCCCCGTAGCTTCCCACAGCGGTCAGGGGCTAATATCAATGACTGTGTGACTGTGTGTGTGTGTCTGCGCATGCGCGGCCGGGCTCCCCCTGTCCGAGGGGGCTGAGTTAGCCTGGCCACGAGTCTGAAGTCCGCTGTCCGGTCCGGCTCTCCCCGTAGCTTCCCACAGCGGTCAGGGGCTAATATCAATGACTGTGTGTGACTGTGTGTGTGTCTGCGCATGCGCGGCCGGGCTCCCCCTGTCCGAGGGGGCTGAGTTAGCCTGGCCACGAGTCTGAAGTCCGCGGTCCGGTCCGGCTCTCCCCGTAGCTTCCCACAACGGTCAGGGGCTAATACGAATACGAATAAGAAATACTTTATTGATCCCCAAAGGGAATTCATTTGTCTGTCAGCTCATCAACCATTTGCAGAAGAATGAAGAAGCCTGATAGGTGAAGTTACAAAGGACCTTCGATATTTCTCCGTCCTGCAGTGAAGAGAGAGGAGCCGTCCACCACCACTCTTTTCTTGGTCCATCAAGGTGTTATGAAGAGGATGATCTGAGTTGTTCAGAATAGCCTCCACCAGCGTGTATCTCTGATCTCTCTGAAGTCAAGTGCCTCAGGATGTTTAGTCTGTATCAATATCAATGACTGTGTGTGACTGTGTGTGTGTCTGCGCATGCGCGGCCGGGCTCCACCTGTCCGAGGGGGCTGAGTTAGCCTTGCCACGAGTCTGAAGTCCGCTGTCCGGTCCGGCTCTCCCCGTAGCTTCCCACTGCGGTCAGGGCTAATATCAATGACTGTGTGTGACTGTGTGTGTGTCTGCGCATGCGCGGCCGGGCTCCCCCTGTCCGAGGGGGCTGAGTTAGCCTGGCCACGAGTCTGAAGTCCGCTGTCCGGTCCGGCTCTCCCCGTAGCTTCCCACAGCGGTCAGGGGCTAATATCAATGACTGTGTGTGACTGTGTGTGTGTCTGCGCATGCGCGGCCGGGCTCCCCTGTCCGAGGGGGCTGAGTTAGCCTGGCCACGAGTCTGAAGTCCGCGGTCCGGTCCGGCTCTCCCCGTAGCTTCCCACAGCGGTCAGGGGCTAATATCAATGACTGTGTGTGACTGTGTGTGTGTCTGCGCATGCGCGGCCGGGCTCCCCCTGTCCGAGGGGGCTGAGTTAGCCTGGCCACGAGTCTGAAGTCCGCTGTCCGGTCCGGCTCTCCCGTAGCTTCCCACAGCGGTCAGGGGCTAATATCAATGACTGTGTGACTGTGTGTGTGTGTCTGCGCATGCGCGGCCGGGCTCCCCCTGTCCGAGGGGGCTGAGTTAGCCTGGCCACGAGTCTGAAGTCCGCTGTCCGGTCCGGCTCTCCCCGTAGCTTCCCACAGCGGTCAGGGGCTAATATCAATGACTGTGTGTGACTGTGTGTGTGTCTGCGCATGCGCGGCCGGGCTCCCCCTGTCCGAGGGGGCTGAGTTAGCCTGGCCACGAGTCTGAAGTCCGCGGTCCGGTCCGGCTCTCCCCGTAGCTTCCCACAACGGTCAGGGGCTAATACGAATACGAATAAGAAATACTTTATTGATCCCCAAAGGGAAATCATTTGTCTGTCAGCTCATCAACCATTTGCAGAAGAATGAAGAAGCCTGATAGGTGAAGTTACAAAGGACCTTCGATATTTCTCCGTCCTGCAGTGAAGAGAGAGGAGCCGTCCACCACCACTCTTTTCTTGGTCCATCAAGGTGTTATGAAGAGGATGATCTGAGTTGTTCAGAATAGCCTCCACCAGCGTGTATCTCTGATCTCTCTGAAGTCAAGTGCCTCAGGATGTTTAGTCTGTATCAATATCAATGACTGTGTGTGACTGTGTGTGTGTCTGCGCATGCGCGGCCGGGCTCCACCTGTCCGAGGGGGCTGAGTTAGCCTTGCCACGAGTCTGAAGTCCGCTGTCCGGTCCGGCTCTCCCCGTAGCTTCCCACTGCGGTCAGGGGCTAATATCAATGACTGTGTGTGACTGTGTGTGTGTCTGCGCATGCGCGGCCGGGCTCCCCCTGTCCGAGGGGGCTGAGTTAGCCTGGCCACGAGTCTGAAGTCCGCTGTCCGGTCGGCTCTCCCCGTAGCTTCCCACAGCGGTCAGGGGCTAATATCAATGACTGTGTGTGACTGTGTGTGTGTCTGCGCATGCGCGGCCGGGCTCCCCCTGTCCGAGGGGGCTGAGTTAGCCTGGCCACGAGTCTGAAGTCCGCTGTCCGGTCCGGCTCTCCCCGTAGCTTCCCACAGCGGTCAGGGGCTAATATCAATGACTGTGTGACTGTGTGTGTGTGTCTGCGCATGCGCGGCCGGGCTCCCCCTGTCCGAGGGGGCTGAGTTAGCCTGGCCACGAGTCTGAAGTCCGCTGTCCGGTCCGGCTCTCCCCGTAGCTCCCACAGCGGTCAGGGGCTAATATCAATGACTGTGTGTGACTGTGTGTGTGTCTGCGCATGCGCGGCCGGGCTCCCCCTGTCCGAGGGGGCTGAGTTAGCCTGGCCACGAGTCTGAAGTCCGCGGTCCGGTCCGGCTCTCCCCGTAGCTTCCCACAACGGTCAGGGGCTAATACGAATACGAATAAGAAATACTTTATTGATCCCCAAAGGGAAATTCATTTGTCTGTCAGCTCATCAACCATTTGCAGAAGAATGAAGAAGCCTGATAGGTGAAGTTACAAAGGACCTTCGATATTTCTCCGTCCTGCAGTGAAGAGAGAGGAGCCGTCCACCACCACTCTTTTCTTGGTCCATCAAGGTGTTATGAAGAGGATGATCTGAGTTGTTCAGAATAGCCTCCACCAGCGTGTATCTCTGATCTCTCTGAAGTCAAGTGCCTCAGGATGTTTAGTCTGTATCAATATCAATGACTGTGTGTGACTGTGTGTGTGTCTGCGCATGCGCGGCCGGGCTCCCCCTGTCCGAGGGGGCTGAGTTAGCCTGGCCACGAGTCTGAAGTCCGCTGTCCGGTCCGGCTCTCCCCGTAGCTTCCCACAGCGGTCAGGGGCTAATATCAATGACTGTGTGTGACTGTGTGTGTGTCTGCGCATGCGCGGCCGGGCTCCCCCTGTCCGAGGGGGCTGAGTTAGCCTGGCCACGAGTCTGAAGTCCGCGGTCCGGTCCGGCTCTCCCCGTAGCTTCCCACAGCGGTCAGGGGCTAATATCAATGACTGTGTGTGACTGTGTGTGTGTCTGCGCATGCGCGGCCGGGCTCCCCCTGTCCGAGGGGGCTGAGTTAGCCTGGCCACGAGTCTGAAGTCCGCGGTCCGGTCCGGCTCTCCCCGTAGCTTCCCACAGCGGTCAGGGGCTAATATCAATGACTGTGTGTGACTGTGTGTGTGTCTGCGCATGCGCGGCCGGGCTCCCCCTGTCCGAGGGGGCTGAGTTAGCCTGGCCACGAGTCTGAAGTCCGCGGTCCGGTCCGGCTCTCCCCGTAGCTTCCCACAGCGGTCAGGGGCTAATATCAATGACTGTGTGTGACTGTGTGTGTGTCTGCGCATGCGCGGCCGGGCTCCCCCTGTCCGAGGGGGCTGAGTTAGCCTGGCCACGAGTCTGAAGTCCGCGGTCCGGTCCGGCTCTCCCCGTAGCTTCCCACAACGGTCAGGGGCTAATACGAATACGAATAAGAAATACTTTATTGATCCCCAAAGGGAAATTCATTGTCTGTCAGCTCATCAATCATTTGCAGAAGAATGAAGAAGCCTGATAGGTGAAGTTACAAAGGATCTTCGATATTTCTCCGTCCTGCAGTGAAGAGAGAGGAGCCGTCCACCACCACTCTTTTCTTGGTCCATCAAGGGTTATGAAGAGGATGATCTGAGTTGTTCAGAATAGCCTCCACCAGCGTGTATCTCTGATCTCTCTGAAGTCAAGTGCCTCAGGATGTTTAGTCTGTATCAATATCAATGACTGTGTGTGACTGTGTGTGTGTCTGCGCATGCGCGGCCGGGGCTCCCCTGTCCGAGGGGCTGAGTTAGCCTGGCCACGAGTCTGAAGTCCGCTGTCCGGTCCGGCTCTCCCCGTAGCTTCCCACAGCGGTCAGGGGCTAATATCAATGACTGTGTGTGACTGTGTGTGTGTCTGCGCATGCGCGGCCGGGCTCCCCCTGTCCGAGGGGGCTGAGTTAGCTTGGCCACGAGTCTGAAGTCCGCTGTCCGGTCCGGCTCTCCCCGTAGCTTCCCACAGCGGTCAGGGCTAATATCAATGACTGTGTGTGACTGTGTGTGTGTCTGCGCATGCGCGGCCGGGCTCCCCCTGTCCGAGGGGGCTGAGTTAGCCTGGCCACGAGTCTGAAGTCCGCTGTCCGGTCCGGCTCTCTCCCGTAGCTTCCCACAGCGGTCAGGGGCTAATATCAATGACTGTGTGTGACTGTGTGTGTGTCTGCGCATGCGCGGCCGGGCTCCCCCTGTCCGAGGGGGCTGAGTTAGCTGGCCACGAGTCTGAAGTCCGCTGTCCGGTCCGGCTCCCCGTAGCTTCCCACAGCGGTCAGGGGCTAATATCAATGACTGTGTGTGACTGTGTGTGTGTCTGCGCATGCGCGGCCGGGCTCCCCCTGTCCGAGGGGGCTGAGTTAGCCTGGCCACGAGTCTGAAGTCCGCTGTCCGGTCCGGCTCTCCCCGTAGCTTCCCACAGCGGTCAGGGGCTAATATCAATGACTGTGTGTGACTGTGTGTGTGTCTGCGCATGCGCGGCCGGCTCCCCTGTCCGAGGGGCTGAGTTAGCCTGGCCACGATATATATATAGTTTTGTTACATAGTGTATTTTGTTGACCCTAAAGACTGGTTTGATGTGTTACATTGTTTTGCTGCTTGTTGAAATGAATAAATAAAACAAACAAACAAAAAGAAAACAAAAGCAGGACAGTATATTCTTTTGCCTGTGTGAACCCACATCCCCCATGGTGCATCAGCAGCCGAATGATTTTAAAATGACAAATAGCCACAAACTGAGTGTATATGCCTTCAGCAGGAATTACTACTGCAACTCGCAAAGACCTTCTGTGTCTCTGTTCTTGTTCCAGGATTTTTCTCATCACTTGGAGACATAAGACAAGTCCAGGTGTCTGACACAGCATGTTGAAGATCCAATGGAGGTCTTTTCCACTGAGGTGCCAATAGGAGTCAATCAATCAACTGATAAATGTATTTGATGCATTTACAGATCAGAAAGAACCATATTTGCATTGAATCCAACTTTATTAAACTCTTTACAAGCTCACACCAACAACAACAGTCAGAGCAAAATGGCCATCATACAGGAAACCTTTCACTGTCCAAGCCATAGAACAGCTCTGAGCAGAACTGGATGCACTGTTTTAGGTTGAACAGGAAAAAGGAAAACACATTTTTTCTGTCTTTAAACATAGGGACTGGGTTCAATTTATTGATTTATGTATTTATTTGAAGGTGTATGTCATTTTTACATTATAGTCTGAAGCAGGTGTTTAATTCAGGGTCCATTCGTTGTTTTAATATATATATATATATATATATATATATATATATATATATATATATGTTTTTTGTTTTTTTTTTTTGTTTTTTTTTTCCCCAACAGGCAAGTGGAGTGCAGAAGAAGAAAAATGCAGCTCAGCGTCAAAGTATGACTAAATATTCAGAGGTCAGAGGTCACTGTGTCAAAGGCGAAATAAACCACACACACTCGCACATTTCATCTGTAAATTCAACCGTTGCAGATTTTCTCAGGAGTGTCACTTTAATCCAAAGACTCACGCTGCTGGAGGAGTCAGGCACCATGAAAATATTTAATCCCTAACAGAGGATTTTAAATGCCCTCTGGTGGCCATATTGGATTTCCCTCACCCCTGACAACAACATAACAGGGTACCTTTGGTTTCAACGAGAAAAGTCACAGTTCTACAAATGCAATGAACCACAATAGAGAGGACTCTATTGGCTTAGGTTTCTTTGAATGATCCTGCAGTTTCAGATTGAGCTTGTTGTTACAGCTCTGCTGGTCTAACTTCAACTCTGAAAAAACAAAACAAAAACAAAATCCAGACACTATTTTCTATTATATCCCATATAAATAACAGATTAGGGGTCTAACTAAGGCAGGAGCTCCTGACTTCACAGGGTCCAAAGGTAAATCTCACAGGACAGCTTTTAAGAGATAAAAGATGGACTGTTTTCAAATGTGTCCTGTAAACAGCTTTATTTTCTATTAAACTATTTTTTAAGCCTGAAAAAAGTTTTCCCTCTTTTATCTGCCTCTGATGAGACATCACCTTTTTTTAAAGGTTCACAAGACAAAAAACTGAGGTCAGTTACCTGAGCTCCTGACACTTACATGTCAGTCACTGGATAGACTGTGTTTTGTTGAGCGAATTAAGGGACCAGAGCCTTGACTGTCTCGAGGCTGCTATGACACAGCTGATTGAAATCACCGGTGGAAACCAAGCTAAAGCTCCACTCTGGAAAACTTATTTGTTCCTCATTTTATATTTGAATTGAACTGATCAAACCCAGATGACTTATGGGTGAGTACACAATGCTGCTGCCCCGGGCACTGTGCAGGAGACGAGTTTAACTGAGGGACTGAACCCTAGATCCTCATACCGTGATCTGATAGTGACATTTCAATGAGAACTCCTGCTGCGGCTGATCTTGAGCATCACCTGTCATCACCAACTTGACAGCAGCAAGATATTATGACAATGCAGAAGCAGAGAGGGGCATGAGACTTGATATTGTCTTGCCATTTTTTTTTTTTTTTCTTTTCCCCACACATCTGTTCATTCTCCACATTCTTCCAGAAACAAGCCTCGTCCTGTTTCCCCCACCCACACCACCCCTCCCTAAAGAGATACTTCAGGTTATTGGCGCAGAGTAATGTGAGGTAGTCGCGTGTAGTCAGAGTGTCACCTGTTTGCGGATTCAGATCAGTGCACTGCCGTTTAGAGAAGCAGCATGGAGCACGGTGCACCACCGAGCGTTGTGCTGATGTTAGAAAAAATAAGACACTCTGGAACAATCCAATATCCATTAAACATGCACTTCATACACAATATTTTCAGCACTTTTCACAAATGCTCCAGTGTGACGACTTACATAGAAGTCACTGTGTGAGGATTCATCAAAAATGAAACATACGCCAAAAATAGAAACTTGACCATTGTAGCAGCTGCATGTGTAGGCAGTGACACTACAGTGACAGTTAATAAAGAAATGAATTTATAACGACGAGGATTCAACATTTCAATCACATGAAAACACACGCTCAGCATCTCTGCTGCAGCTCCTCAACATCTGTCACCACGTTCACACCATGCATCCACGGTGCTGCCGTCTTATGCTACAGGTCACTGATTATAAGAAAGAGCTAAACTTCATTTTGTTTTGAGAGAAGAAAAAAACAATGCAAATATTGTGCATGAAAAAACGTACAGTTAAATGGATACTGGATTGATTCAGTGGCCATCTGGTTTTCTGCTGGCCCTGTGCACAGCAGTACATCACTCTGCATCCGTGCCTGTGCTCCTGCTGCTTCTCTAAACTGCAATGCACTGATGTGAACCTCCTGCAGGTAACACACCGACTATGCACGGCTTCCTCACACAACCTCACGTCAAATAACCTTAACTATCCCTCTGAAGTATGCACACCCTGCCCTAAGTGCTCGGCCATGCGCTCTTTACTTTGATAACAGAATCTCAGGTTGGTCGGGGCCTGGCGTTTGCCCTCAGTTCTCGCTGCCCTTTAGAAACAGAGGGTGCTGCAGCTGGAGCAAAGAGATTCTCACTGTAACATTGATTGGAGGAGAAAGCCTGGGTCGCTTCATTTAGAGTCAGCAGACATGTGCACAGGTGCATACTTTAGGGCCGGGCTGTGGTGTTGTTGGGACATTATGCAGCCCTCAGCAGCCCAGAGTCTCTGTCTCTCCTCCAGTATTTGGAACCAGTCTGGGGCAGAGAGACAGACGGAGGAGGGCGCTCGCTAGCAGGGCAAGCTTGCTTAGTTAGCTGCCCAGGCCTCGAGGTCTGCCATGTCGTCTTCGTCCTCCTCCTCCTTCTTCTTGGCTAAAAACAGAGGTAAATCATAAAGGAGGTGATTTCTCTTGTGGGGTGTAGTGATATGTTTTGTGTGAAATGAGCTGATTGAAGTGCAGTGTGTTTGAACTGCATTACTTGGTCTGGATGGTAGTGATGTCGATGGTACGCTGGGCAGTGGGACATCTTCTGTTCCTTCATCTCCAGAAGATTCTTGTCCAGCTCTTCCTGTTCGAGCTCCTCCAGCTCAGCCATCAGCTCGTCCTGAACACACCACACATACAATTGATAACTGAGCACCTGCTTTTAACCACACTATACATTGTGTAAGTGGCATATAGACTTCTTTTTAGTCGCCTCTACAAAGCACAGAAATTTTGCTTGTTAATCACATCCATTCTCAGACATACTTGGTCTGTATCACACGTGTTTGTTACTTTCAAGTTACATATTGTGCCTTTCTCATTTCCCATTCTTCCCTTTGGTCCATGCTAAGCAGCCATGAGATGACCTTTGACTTAAACACGTCAGAAATCACTTTAATAAGATATATGACATTACATTTGATCTGTTGGCTGTGTCAGATCAGAGGTGGGATGAGGCTATGCATATCTACATTCAATTACACCTTGTGCAATCTAGAGTATTGCAACTTTCAAACTCTTGAATATGCAAATCTATTCAAATGTTGTAGAGCCAAGTGGCAGATGTCACATGACACTCCCTCTAGGGAGTGATTCATATGTTTTTTCATTTTTCACAGAGTACAGATATTCTGTGTGATCAGACTATGACTTTGACAAATAGGAGATCTTTAATAGTGATATTTGGGGTCAGACAAGTGGGTGCCACTGTCACCAGGCAATGAATAAAACAAGAGAAATGACCAAGTGATTGTAATTGCCAACACTTCAGTCTAAATTGGTTTTACAACATCTATAAATTCTCCTCTAAGTATTCTTCAGATCTTGATCTTCTTTGCCATCATGCTCTCACCTCGTCATAGTCTTCTCCAAAGCCCACTGGTCTGGAAATTACATCTGAGATTTCCTGAGCCAGTTCCTGCTGTTCATTGATGTCTGCCATCAAATCGTCTACTTGTCTATGTCCCTGTGAAACAGAGAGACAACAGATTAACAATAATTACAAACATATCTCCATATGTCAGATCTTTGGCCTCTGATGTCAGGAAAACGAAGGACAACAAAAAAGCTGAAGTGATATAAAATTTTCTGACATAAAAATTTGAATTAATGCATACAGTTTTTAAAATAATTTTTCTTCATCATCTTATACTCTTTACAATCACTCATAATACCTCAGCACCAACAAAGAAACTCTACTAGCACACTGTCTCTACACGTGTCTACATGTGTTTCATGTGCAGCTTCATGGCCTTAGCAGCAAAGCCCATATTCTTGAGCACTTCAGTGTTGGTGTTAGCATTCTCCAGCGCATCTCTCTGGAACTCGATGGTAGACAACGGTCCCGTCGATCTGAGCCAGCTGCTTTCTCGTAGCGCTTTTTCCTCTTCAGGGCTTGTAGAGCACTGAATGGAGAGAGAAAAGGACAGGGCAACATTAGTTCAGGAGACTCTCACCTGCTCATATCAACATCTATCGACAGTGACACTGTCATATTCACAACCCCAAACATGAGATATATTTGTGTATATATTCTTCACTGACATGCATACAGTATATGATTATCTCTCTCCTGCCTTTAAACTGGACCCAACAACCTCTGAATGTGAAAGATGAAGCCAACCCTAAGAACAATAAACTGCAGTTCATTCACTACCACTAGAGAGTGTCTCCAACGTGAGTCGGTGTTAAATGTCCAAAATTACAGCAGAACTAAACATGTTACATCCTGTTAAACAATTTTGGTCTCTACAGCTAACTTCCTCCTTCATGATGACTGTTTATAGAACTCACCATTTACATTTGTTAAGACATAAAGTTACGTATGATTGAGGGAGTGACCTATTTGGGTGACGGATGGATAAGCACGATTGCCACAAATCAATATGCATCCAAATTTCAGCTTCACACACACTCCCTGCCAGGACGGCAACAGTGACGCAGCTTCAAAACTGCTCAAAATGTGGTTGTTATCACACAGGCCACATCTTTGGTTGTCACG
>JAFELL010001588.1:40000-41681 GCA_019059645.1 Caranx melampygus | reverse complement strand
GTGAACCTCCCAGAGGTGGTTAATTGGAGTGGAGACTGTTGTGAATGGAATCAAGAGGAAATGGAAATGGAGGGATGAAGGAGGAGAGAAGAGAGGAGTGGAGGGAGGGATGGATGGAGGGGAGAAGAGATATGTGTGTATGTGTAGTCATCTCATTTGAATAAGGTATCAGATCTACTCCAGTATATTCTCATGTAGTTGCTGTTTTTTTTTCCTCCTACCAACTTTACGTCCGTTGTGTGTATCCTAACCCTGTGCAGCGCGCACACACACAGCACACACACACACACAGACTGTGGGCAGATCAATTATGCATCAGCTTTGATCTAAATCTCCTGCAAACACAACAGAGGTGGCTCTTGTTTAGTTTCAAGCTGCTCATATAAAAAATAAAGGGGTTATTGTGGTGTGTGTGTGTGTGTGTGTGTGGTATTCTGCAGCTCGTGTGTGATAATGACGACGGCATTAAATGCAACACCACTGTTGCAGCTCGGGGAATTTATCCTGTGTTTACTGACAACAACAAAAATACGTGATTACACTGTGTAAACATCGATTTGGAGACACAAGGCAGAGCACTTTATTATAGATACACCGACTAACACACACACCACACCACCACACACCTTTCTTGATACCTGGTATGAAGTTGTGATTTGCATCACATCTTGAGTCAATTAGTCATGTGAGTGTGGAGCTGTGAAGCTCTTATGATTATAATCTCAGTTATGTTGTCAATGTGTGTGTGTGTGTGTGTGTGTTCTTTCATGCAGACAAAACAAGAGAGGTGTTTGAAAGCGGAAACCAAAACAGCAGCAGATGTTACCTCGTCGCCTCCTGGTTATAATCACACACCACATCCACTCATTTACACCTGTAGACACATTTCACATTGGTCTTTCATATCTACTCTGTGTCTGACTGATCAACAGATCACAGTATTGTTGGGACTTAAAGTGAATGGTGCTGTTAGCACTTATGTGGCTTTAATCAGGTGGAAACCTCCAAAGCTGAAAAAGTGGGGCACCAAAAACTGCAGTTCCTCTAACGGCCACTAGAGTGTGGCTTGAAAAAACTGAGTCTCTCCCCATTGACTCTAATGTTTAAAATGTCTCTTTACAGAGCCAGGCCGTCTCTGACCTGGCTCTCGGTCATTGTGCAGCCGGAGAAAACATCATCCTCATCATCTCAATTGTTTTTCAGATCTTAGCAGCTCTGATGATCTCTATTCAGCTCAGGCTCGGCTGAACTTTAAGAAACCTGGAGAGGATAATCAGGCCTCTTTTTATATGAAGTAGAAACTCATCACGACTGCGTTAATATAGAAATGATCCCGGGGCTTAATGCTTTAATTTGTTTTTGGGCTCCCTACTAATCATCATCTCACCCCCCCTCCAAAGACTTTACAGCTCGCTTCATTATCTGACCAATCGGCAGCAATGGTCACTCTGTTCAACAATGTGAAGGGCAGATCGGACTGGTGTGTTGTGTGTGTGTGTGTGTGGGTGTGTGTGTGTGTGTGCTAACTCACCTTCTGACATAACACATACTTAACTGCATGTGAGCATGTTGTTCTTACTGCAGAGCAACCGACCTGTTGTGTGTTTGAGTTGTATGTGTGTGAGGTTTGACATAGTCACACACACACTCACACTCACACACACACACACATGCTGTACAT
>JAFELL010001588.1:0-35000 GCA_019059645.1 Caranx melampygus | reverse complement strand
TTAGCTTTGTGTTGGTCTCCACCGACCGCTGAGGGAAACATGTGGCTCCACATTAATGTCTGAGTTGGTCCTTGATGTTGGTCAGGTGGGGCACTGTGGTTCTACCAGAACATTTCTGGAAAACTCCAGTTTCATCTTTGCATGTATGTACAGAGGAAGACTTTAAAGAGGAACTCTGCAGGAATGGAGGCTCTCTGCCCTCCATCTGGCGTCTCTCGGCTGAAAACCAACCTTGCAACCTCAGTGCAGCACTTGGCCTCCGCCCCGGTGTCCCAGCTCTCGTCTCTGCTTCCTGGATCCTGGTGTGCGACTCTTATGTGGCGCTCCACCATGTGTTTATCCAGGTTCGTGAATAGGTGAAGATCTTCTGGGTGTGTGCGATATTATTATTGAAAACGTGTGTACACGGCCTGTGTTGCCACGGCAGCTGAAGCTCAGGGGGTGCTAATAATGACAGTGATGATGACAGTGTGAGTGCAGGCATCATTAACTGCACTGTTTACACCTGACCGTCAATGAGAGAGGTCTGAGTGATACCAGCCTCAGTCAACAGCTGCACTCATGCATCAGAGTATGAACACAGTGTTTAACTTTCACTCTGGGTCTATAGATGTATGTACACAGCTTCCTATACCACACGTCACATCATGTCTCAGGTCGAAGTATTTAGATCATTTATTTTTAATTTTGGTGATCAAGGACGTTCAGAACATTTGGTTCAATGACAGGTTAGGTGTTTAAAAATGATTGTTTTCAGCTTATTTATTTATATCACCTCCTTCAGTTCCATTATCCACTGTTTCACTTTGTGACTCTGTCAACACTGCTCTTTAGAAATGAAGTGTTTTCAGGTCATTTCAGGTGAACTCCGTGTCCTCTCTGAATAATGAACGCTAAGTTCACCTTTTTTCAGAGTAAACCGGTAGAACACAGAGTAATGGAGGAGGAGGATGTCTGATAACGACTGTTCACAAAAAAAAAAAACACATAAGAGAGCGAGTGTAATGTCACGCCATGCTTATTATATTCTCATTGTCCTCCATCCATCATTTCCCAGCATTCCCTCTGTCATTATCTCTGAGTTTAGTCACGTCAGTGTCAGAGTGAAGCCGGCGGTTCGGCTAATGATGCTTCTCCATTCGTCGACCTTTGTCGCCGCAGAGTGACAGGACCAGGTGACGGCAGCTGATGGATTGACCTGTGCAGTGGTCAGTGTCACACACACACACACACACTCTGTCGTCAGCACAGACATGTCATTTCATCAGCAGCAGTTCACACATTTCTCATCACAACTGCCTCACTGATAAGAAACAGCAGTATACAGTATAGATGTGCACACCATCTACACACACACACACACACAGACTGTATGGATGCAGAGGTCAGAGCATCGTCAGCAGCACGCTGACCTCCTGCTTCAGCACGTTAACCTGGTCAAAGCTAATTGGTTTAGTTTGTGCTGATATGAAACACACACAATGATTCTCAGAACAACAACTCAACAGAGTGTGTGTGTGTGTGTGTGGGTGGGTTGATAATGGAGCTGATCAATACACTGATGCAGCTTCTTTGTGAGGATAAAGGTTGGACTGGAGTGCAGAGCAGCACACTGAGCCCGGAGATAAAGGCTGGATGGTGATCGGTGTTCGTCCTCCTGTGATCACACCACACTTCAGCAGAATTTCTCATTATTGATTAATTAAAGTCTGGTGGAAGTTTCACTGAGCCCAACACCACTTCTCTGTGTTTGTGTGTAGTCACAGCCACAAAGTATTTTTATTTACAGTGAAGTGAATCAAGGAAAAGCAGAGTGTTTAGCACTATTGATCAGTAAATGACTTTATTGATTAGAAATGCTGATTTATTTTAGTCAATCACTTTCAGGTTTCTATCTCATCAGGGCCTGAGCATCAAACAGGAAGTTAAGGAGTTAATTTTATCTGATCAATTTATTGGTTCAGTTGTATCATTAAAACAATAAATACTTCAAAAAAGAAGAGGGCAGACGGAGATAAAGGGGGAGGTGGTAAAGTAGATATGTGATATGACACATCACCACCGTGTGTGTGTGTGTGTGTGTGTATGTGTATTGCTGCAAAGGATCTACTTGTAATGCATGATGTGACTTGGATAGCTTTAATTAATGGAGCTGTAGTCAAACAGTAATTGCGTCTGGATGTGTTTAGCATTTTTGCTCCGTCTCTGTGAAACCAGCAGCAGACGTTCAGCTGTAAACAGTTGTTGCACTCCATTAACAAAATGGCTTTTTTGGCTTGGACACACACACACACACACACACACACACACACACACACACAGAAAGTGTGGGGAGAGAATGAACAAACTTCACACAGACTTTGCTTCAAACTCTGAGCGTCGTTGTCTCAGATTCACCAACAATGAATCAAATCACTTTGCCACAGATTGAAAATTACAGCGGACGTTTTTGTTTTGTTTTTTTTAATCAGTCTTCAGAAATTCCCACGTCGAAGCTCAGAGCGTGAGGTCGTGGTGGTGGAGCTGCCGCTGCTGCTTCCCCGTGTTGTCATCGTACCTCTCCACCTTTTCATTTCCCTCCTCCACTGGGCTGAGACATGGAGGCTGCGACGCCACCAGGGGAATGTCAGGGATGAGCGCAAACTTTGTCCCCAGACATGACACTGTCTGAAACCTGCTGCAGGAGGAGGAGGAGGAAGCTCGTCCAACTGCTGCATGTTCAGCTGTTTTTCTTTTGTCAGAAAATGGTTGAAATTGTCGTCGTGCAGGATTTACTTTGCACATTTGGTGCAGCTGACTTCATGTTGGTTTAAAGAGGTTCAGTCATTCATGGTCACCAGAGGATGAATCTGACTCTTCCCTTTGCACCATGATTCTCATATTAGTCGTTTTGAGTGAAATATCTGGACAACTATCACATGTATTATTGTAAAACATTTGTTTCAGCTCTTGAACATATTTCTGCACCAACACAGAACAATAATATGTAAACAGTATTTCTAACATGAGCTTTTATAAAACAGACAATTGAAATGCTGTTGACTGAACCTTCATATAAACGTGTAATAAATAAATAAATAAATATCACATGGTATAAACACTCAGAGGAGTTATTTTTGGGACTTTTTTTTCGGGTTGGAAATCTCATCTCAACCTTCAGCAGGATGTTTTTTTTAACTCGGCTCCATTGAATGAGTCTTAATGGGATTTTGACACAAGATGTTTTATTCCTCGGCGGCTGCAGTTCAGCGCCCGTGTCACTAATGGACGACACTTTGATTTCACTTCTTTCTTACTTCATGACATGTATTCAGCCAGACTCTGGATGGTCGAGTGTGAGGAGACAGGTTTATACACCAGCTTCCTTTTTCTGTAATTGTTAATCAAAGGCTTCGTTATAATTGTGTTAATAAGATGTGTGTTATTCGTCTAACAGCCGCTGCTCTTCCTGATGAAGTTGCACTTGCTTCACCGTCGACCAGGTCTCTGCTGCCTGACGTATCTGTTGTTTGCATCAGTTAATTAAGAACAAAGCTCAACTGTTCACTCAGCGTTTTACTAAACCACCTGAGTGGGAGCAAAATAAAATTCAAAAGTTGCAGAGAACAAGTTTATAAAAGATTAAAGGTTATAAATTCATAAAGTTTTATTCAATCAATCAATAAACTGAGTGACTCATATTACAAAGCAGCCTGATACATATAAAACACAACCACAGGGAAGGTGATGCACTTTATAATAGGTTTTTAAAAAGAGAGATGTTTGATTAGAAAGAAAAACTGAGATTAATCATCCAATCGATTTTCCCAACCAGTCAGGCTTTTGAAAGGGTTTATCAGGTCCCAGTGTAAGATGAACATCGTGTGTAGGTAAATCTTATTAAGCCACTAATGAAGCGGTGGAAACACTGAGCTCTCTGGAGCCGACCGACTAAACATCTGCCGTCATTCGGCCACTAATTGGGATCTGAGCTGTGAAGAGGATTAACAGAGATTAGTTACAACACCTGTGACAGTCGGTTCATCGGCCGCTGAGAGGAACAGATACAACAGAGCTGTGATCCAACATTGTTTTATCTGTTTTACAGTCAAAACTTACTTATGTTCAATGTGTGTGTGTGTTTCTCATTATGATGCAGATCAATGGAGCTTTTATCACTTTGACACGTTTTGACACCAGGGGGTCCATGTAATCTGGGTGTTGTTATCAAATCCATCTCACATCATATTGAAGTCTTATTTGCATGACTTAGATCCTGTTGTCTGCAGTGAAAACTTCCTGCACCGTGTTTTAAACTACCTGTCATCTGTGCCACTGAGCTGCTCCTGCTAGCGTGTGGCGATCTAGTGCTACAGAAATGGACAAACAAGACAATATAGTAAGAAATAGTTTGTTTTTGTTTTGTTGTACATTTGCTGTGGTGTTGTTGGAGCTGAGTCACCAGCTGCGGATCATTCGTCGGCCATCTTTTCTTCTGTCTGTCTTTCTTCTGTCTTCAGCTGCAGCTCCAGTCTGTCTTCAGTCTGACTGTTTGTGTTTGAGCCACCGTCACAGTCTCTGTGTAAAATGTATATTGTGTAAAACCCACAGCCTCATTTTGTACCAACTACAACAAATATTTTGCCTCACTCGCATCTTCTCTCTGACTTTGTCTAAACTGCGCTGCTTCCTGTGTGAACTCACATTATCAGACCTCAGAACAAATCTTTGGAGGCTGCAGCTCTGCCTGTTGCTGACTGGATCTGGTCTAATGTGATGTGTTGGCCTCGGTCCGCGGCTCCGTGTTGACTCGTTTGGTTTAAGCCGCGTTAAACTGACTGGCAGCCTGGTCACTGCTGTGCTGCCTGTCGCACCATTTGTTTCACCACTGAGTCACTGTTGGATCTTTGTATCAAGACGCTCTGTGTCCAAATGTCCCATCGGATATTTATCAGCTTGTCACTTGATCAGTTTTGTGACCTCATCAAACTGTTTCTATCGGATGGATAAACTATCATGACATGAGTATTAGATAAATACAGTTGAAAGCAGAAGAGCAGAGATAACAGGAAAACTTTCTTCAGATCTTCACAAAGCAACTCACTTTTTTTCTTGTCTGCTTTAATGACATCATTAATTAGAGATGGGCCTTAGTGATGGTATCCGTGGAGACACACACAGCCTCCATGGTGGTCCACTATGTCATTAATAATGTTGATATCGTCTATACTGAGTCCTGAAGCTGTTTCGAGAGATTTTTGAAGCACTGATCGATAATTTCCTGCTCCTCTCACGTTGTCTCCTTCAGTGAATGTACTGTTTGATGATCTCCACATCTCCACTTGATCTCAAGACAATGATCCCTTTCTTTCAAGACAAGGAGGAAATAAAACATACAAATGTATGACCTCTTCCGTATTTGACGAATTAGCTTGGTTCTTTTACTATGGAAAAACATAATCTGACACATTTTGGGATTGATCCTAGCAGCAGCGCATGTGAAGCCGTGGGCTCCGGTTCAAACTTTAACTCTCCTCCAGTTCTGTTTTGGAAGTCGTTTCTCCACCGGGCCGATCACGGCCCAGGCTTTGGCAAAGTCAGTGGTATTCAAGGCAATTTTCTTGGTAACATGGAGACTCGTCCAAGCCTCAGTCGTTTTCACAGTGAGCCAGCTCTTTGTTTGTTTCCAGGAGGCAACTTCTTGTAGCAGTAGACTCCAGATATGGATGGACTCTTGATTTTTACTCCATAAATCCAGCGAATGGATGCAGCGAGAGGTGGAGAGAGAGAGAGAGAGAGTGGCTGGACCAGAGTGTGTGCAGGGCTTGCTGCCGATGCACTGAGGGCTGTGAATGGGAATTGTAATTCTTGGCGTCTCACCACTATCTCTCTCAGACGGTCTGACAGGCAGCAGAGTGGAGAGCAGCAGGGTTTGGGCAAAGGGGGCTCGGGGAAAGCCTGTAGCATGCATTCAAAACAAGACGGGGCCCACACTTTAAATTAAAGAGGAGCCAGCAGAGGAGCAAAACAAAGGAGGAGGAGGAGGAGAAGCTGCTGCTGTCACTTGCTGCACTGCACTTTTTCACATGGAAGTCTTTTGTCCTTTCTAAAGGAAGTGGCAGCAAAATGAGGAGTTGTGACGTTGTGACGCTGTGACGTTGTTGCGTCTTAATTAAACATGCCGCTGACCTTTTCAGGGCGCTTATCAATAATCCTTGTCCAACACTCTGTATCGCTGAGCTGCAAATCCCCACAGTCATCTGATTCACATGCACACAATGAACAATACGCTCCATTGTGCAAAATATTGACCGTAGCAAATGGAAATGCTAATACCAAACTCCCCTAAGCGCAGGGCTGCTCCTATAGAGCGGCGTGTGCATACGCAATGATTAAAACATGACAGCTACGGACGCACAAATTTGGGTGTCTGCAGAGAATCTGCAAACAAAAGCAGTAGAAAAAAACAAGAAGACAAAACCAGGCGGAAGATAAAACATTTAGATAAAAGCCTGAGAAGAGAGAAAGAAGCAAACTCCTGCAGCAAACACAGTCGTTAAAGATTAAAATCAGACGAGACAGAAAAAAAGGGATGAAAATAGTTTAGTGTAGTGACACTTACAAATGAGTTCAGAATGAACATCTGCGAGATAAAAAGGCGACAGAGATAAGAGGAAGGAGCCGATAAAAGAGAAAAAGGTTTGCAGACTTCTTCAGGCTCCGAGCGAGAGCAAGGTGTGTTTTCCCACCGCAGCCTAATCAGCCTAATTACCACCAATTATCTGCTCCAAATTGCTTTGCTGTCAGTTAGAAAAGTCCATAATCAAGATCAACAGCACAACAAATCATTATACTGTAAAGGTTGCCATTATAGTCATCATCTCTAAACTGTACCCCCCCCCCACCACCACCACCACCACCTTCTGAGGTCGAGTCAGCTCCTGCGCAGATAATGAGTTTCCAGAGCTAATTGAAATAAACAGCCCATTATGCGAAGATGAGCAGCCGCTGGGTTGAGCCGTAACAAACGGCGCCTGATGGTCAAACGGTCGCAGCAGCTGTAGGTGAAGAGGAACACTGAGACAAGACTGCGAGGTCGCATTAGCATGCTAACGCCTACTTGTTAGCATATAAACAAAACCGTGTAGAGCTGAGATGGATGGGAAGGTTCACCAGATCTGGACCTGTTCTTCATGTTGACCCAACATGTCCCACCACGAGCTGGAAAAACCTCCTTTTAAAGGGCAACTATGCAAGTCAGGTCGCTTTTCCACTGTTTGGCTGACCCCCCCCCCCCTCCTCCCGGCCATGTGCTTTAACATCTGTATTCTTTAGTTCAGCCTCTACAGTCTTTGTCCAGGTTTCTTCTGCAGCATCGTTTCACATTTCATGATTTCATGTGCGCGCTCACTCGTCTGTGCTGCAATTATGTCGTCGTGATCTCTCGCTTTCCGACCCGTCCATTTCTGCAAAGTGAACCGAGGTTTTATGGAAATCTTCCAGCCCCAGCATTAAGCTGCTCAAGCCCCACTGGACACCAGACTTCAGTGCCTGGTGATTTTCCTGAGCGAGCTCTCTGAGGTGCGGCCTGGTGGGGGGGTGGGGGGTGGGGGTGGTCACTTAAGGAAGCGGCGCTGTGTAAGAAGAGTTCATCAGAAGTCAATAGAGTCTATTTCAGTTCAGCTCACAAAGCATCAATAGATGTTGTTTACGGCTGAGTAAGAGCGCGTTCACACACGTTTGTTTGTCTTTGATCTGAACAAAACAGGAAAATCATAATCATGTATTTTAGTTGCAGTTCATTTACAGTTCACGTCGTCTAATTACAGTCACAACTCGTTAATGTAAAAAGGTCAAAGAGGCTGAGAGGGAAACCATCCTCTCTCTGTTAATGAGCTGGAATTAAATCTGGACCTGATATCAAACCCAAAACCTTAATAATCATGGTCCACCAGTGGCCCAGGAACCACAGGTTGGAAACCACTGCAGCAGAAGAAGCTGAGATCTTATTGATCAACTCTGAGACGATGACGTCACTGTAACTTTAATTAACTGTGAGTTGATGTGCAGTGACTCAGCTTCAGTCTAAAGTGTCTTTGAATCCACCTGAACTGATAAACAATCAATAATCACCACCTCTACATCCTGTATCAGTCCTGTTGATTGACAGCCTGGCTGGCCCAGTCACCTCTGGACACTCTGATGGTTGTCATTTTTAGAAAACAAATCATCTCTCTCGCCCTCTCTGTCTTTTATTTTGAAGGTCACCCCCCCCAGCCTGTGTCAGCTGCTGCCTCACTGCCAGGCTGCTCATGTGTTAGAGAATAAGGGGGTCAGCTGTCCCCTCGCTGCACATAAATTTGCTGCACTCTTTGTTTTGTGTTGTGTTGTCTGGAGTCGTCCACCCGTCCCACACTCGTTCCTCTCAGCACAAGTCGAGTTCTCGCTCTGTGTCGTGAAGAAAACACAACAAAGAAACAACAACAACAACTTCTGGATTCAGTGCAGCTCTGACAGATTTCAGGCCTCCGCTGTCTAAATCAATCCCCCGGTCTCTCCTGCTCTGCAGCGTCCACACGGACGCAGCTGATGAAAACGCAGCTCACTGCTGACAGACATGTCTAATATGAGCTGGATCACAGCTCAGTCCCTCCTCCACCTCCTCCTCCTCCTCCTCAGCGTCTGTCTCCACTTCCAACTCCTCAAAACTGGAGCAAACAGTGACGTGTGGCAACAGCTTGATGTTAAATTTTCCACCAAGCAGAGCGACAGAGCAGCGGTGAAAGTAGACGATCGATAAGAGTCTAAAGGACAAAGAGGATCTGAGCTTTTACTCTGATTAGCAACAAGACTTTTAAAGCCTACAAGCGTCGTCCGTGACAACAGGTTACGTCATGCACAAGGCCCAGGAGCAGCTGTGTGTGTGAAACCATAGCTCATGTGTAATTGACAGGCCGCTCGCTGTCAGAGCCTCGGGGGTCTTTGTTTCTCCGTCTGTTTAAAAAGCTGCAGATTAACTAAAATCATCAGCACTGGTTTCCAGTCTGCTCTGGAATCAGGTTTGAAGCTCTCTTATTGGTTTTCCTCTTGCGTTGGCGGCCTGACATCTGCATGTTTATCTGATCTGCTCGCTCCTTATGACACGTTGGAGCTTTTACACACAGGTGAGTTTCTGTCTGTTGTTCTTCTTCTGTACAGTGTGGAGACAAACAGACTTTACATTTCCACTCTTTAACAACAAAATGAATGTTTTCATCATTTTCACATTCACAATCTATTAAATTGAGACGTGATGTTGGACTAGTTATAGACTAGAGTTTCTGCTGGTTACAGCAGCTTCATGTGTTTCGGGAGATCTTCAGCAGAACCCTCAGCTCCCTCAGGCCACATCCTCAGGACTGTGTTTTCATTTTACAACAGAGTTTTTAAACCAAAAACAATCTGCATCCAGATGATCAGACCTGAAAATCCACATGTGCCTGAGTGATCATGTGCAAAGCAAGAGCATTAGGGCGAACAATGGAGATTTTTCTTTTCATTTTTTAAGCTTCTGAGCTGAAAGTCAGAAATAATTTCTGAAAAAAAACGTTTTTGAGAAAAGAGGCAAAATTTCTGAGAAAAAGCTCAGAATTTGAGAAAAAAAAACTCAGGATTCCTGAGAAAAAAGTCAGAATTTGAGAAAAAAAGTCAGAATTTCTGAGAAAAAAGTCTGAATTTTTTAGAAAAAAGTCTGAATTTTTTGAGAAAAAAAGTCAGAATTTATGAGAAAAAGTCAGAATTTGAGAAAAAAATCTGAATTTAAGAGAAAAAGTCAAAATTTATGAGAAAAAAGTCAGATTTTTTAGAAAAAAAGTCAGAATTTTTGAGAAAAAAATCTGAATTTTTGAGAAAAAAAAATCTGAATTTAAGAGAAAAAGTCAAATTTTATGAGAAAAAAGTCAGAATTTGAGAAAAAAAGTCAGAATTTTTAGAAAAAGTGTGAATTTTTTAGAAAAAGTGTGAATTTTTTAGAAAAAAAGTCAGAATTTATGAAAAAAAGTCGAAATTCTGAGAAAAAAATCTGAATTTATAAAAAAAAGTCAGGATTTATGAGAAAAAAGTCTGACTTTTTTAGAAAAAAAGTCTGAATTTTTGAGAAAAAAGTCAGACTTTATGAGGAAAGAAGTCAGAATTTCTGAGAAAAAAAGTCAGAATTTTTTAGAAAAAAATCTGAATTTTTGAGAAAAAAAATCTGAATTCATGAAAAAAACTCAGAATTTGAGAAAAAAAAATCTGAATTAAGAGAAAAAGTCAAATTTTATGAGAAAAAAGTCAGAACTTGAGAAAAAAAGTCAGAATTTCTGAGAAAAAAAGTCAGAATTTTTGAGAAAAAGTGTGAATTTTTAGAAAAAATGTCAGAATTTTTTAGAAAAAGTGAATTTTTTAGAAAAAGTGTGAATTTTTGAGAAAAAGGTCAGAATTTATGAGATAAAAGTCAGAATTTTTTTAAAAAAATCTGAATTTTTGAGAAAAAAAATCTGAATTTATGAGAAAAAAAGTCGGAAATTCTGAGAAAAAAAATCTGAATTTATAAAAAAAGTCGGAATTTCTGAGAAAAAAAGTCAGAATTTTTTAGAAAAAGTGTGAATTTTTTAGAAAAAATGTCAGAATTTTTTAGAAAAAGTGTGAATTTTTGTGAAAAAAACTGAATTTATGAGAAAAAAAGTCAGAATTGTTTTGAAAAAAGGTGTGAATTTTTGTGAAAAAAATCTGAATTTATGAGAAAAAAAGGAGGAAATTCTGAGAAAAAAAATCTGAATTTATAAAAAAAAAGTCAGAATTTGAGAAAAATAGTCAGAATTTTTATTGAAAAAAAAGTATGAATTTTTGAGAAAAAAGTAAGAATTTATGAGAAAGAAGTCAGAATTTTTCAGAAAAAAGTCAGAATTTTTTAGAAAAAAAATTCAGAATTTATGAGAAAAAAGTCAGAATTTTTCAGAAAAAAAGTCAGAATTTCTGAGAAAAAACTCTGAATTTCTGTGAAAAAAGTCAGAATTTTTGAGAAAAGAAGTCACAATTTATGAGATAAAAGTCAGAATTTTTTAGAAAAAAAGTCAGAATTTTTGAGAAAAATGGTTAGAATTTATGAGAAAAAAGCCAAAACTTTTTAGGAAAAAGTCAGAATTTATGAGAAAAAAGTCAGAATTTTTAAGAAAAAAGTCAGAATTTATGAGAAAAACAGTCAGAATTTCTTAGAAAAAAAGTCAGAATTTATGAGAAAAACAGTCAGAATTTATGAGAAAAAAAGTCCGAATTTTTGAGAAAAAAGGTCAGAATTTATGAGGAAAAAGTCAGAATTTATGAGAAAACAACTAAGAATTTATGAGGAAAAAAGTCAGAATTTATGAGAAAAAACTCAGAATTTATGAGAAAGAAAGTGAGGATTTACGAGAAAAAAAGTCTGAAATTCTGAGAAAGACGTCAGAATTTATGAAAAAAAAAACTCTGAATTTATGGGAAAGAAAGTCAGAATTTATGAGAAAAAATGTCAGAATTTATGAGAAAAAAAAGTCAGAATTTGAGGAAAAAAAGTCAGAATTTGAGAAAAAAAGGTCAGAATTTATGAGAAAAAGTCAGAATTTATGAGAAAAAAAAGTCAGAATTTATGAGAAAAAAATCCAGCACCAATCATCACTTGTTTCCTTCAGCTTGGAGATAAAAAAAAAACTTTACTCACCATTTACAATAAGGAGCAAACCTTAAACTTTAATAGCAAAGTCATTTTCCAAAATCAGAGAAAATTCACATGAATTCAACAGTGAATATAAACAACAGTCTTTTTCATAAGTACATAAATAATGTTGGTTTATAGGAACAAGAAAAAACTTGTCGTCCATTTTCATTTTTCTATAAGGATCTCATCAGAGTCTCATCGACCTGAAATCCTGTTGAAAGCACTGATATATGTGACTGTGGGTCTGTGTGAACTCGTCGCAGCAGCAGCAGCTGTTTTATCACTGTTCAGCTCTTTGTTTTGGTTTCACCTGATCAGCTTCAGCTCCTTCAGCGCCGCTCTGATGAAAACTGCTCGACGCCTCCTGTGCTGATGAAATTAGGAAACTCTTTGCTCACGCTTCAGCGACTTTACAAGGCCACGATATGTAAAATGTGTTTGTGATCTGTGGCTCGTTGTTCAGCTCTGCCCCCAGGTGGATCCAAATAAATAAAAAAACACTGATTATTAATGCAGCTTCAAAGTTCAACTCCAGGTTCGATACATGTAAATGTGAGGAAAGGAGTTTTACTGGGTAAACATTTGATCAGCTGCTCTCACTGGACGCCACCACCACTGCTGCGCCCACACATCCCCCCTGATAAATGCAGTTGTTGTGTGGACGGATGATGTGATGAGCTCATTTATTATTCAGGCCTCAGTGTGTCTGAAGAAGGGCGACAGGACAGCAGAGGGAGAGAGGGGGGAAAGGCTTTGGTTACTAATGAGAGTTTATCACAATGATACAACCGTCCTCATGCATCTTTCATACAAAGACCTGCACAGGAACACAAACACAGGAGGCCTGTGTGATGCATTGTTGCGTGTGTCGGCATTAATGATGTGCGACGGCACGGTGAGGCGGTGAAGGCTCCGCAGGACGCAGGACAACCTGGAGGAGGCAACACGACCATCACAGAGCTGCTGTTAGTCCGGACCGACGCTTTATATCACAGAGAGAGTATGTTACATACATGCTCCATCAAAACCTGTGCACATGTGAAGCAGAAGGAGAAGCTCACCTCATAAATCCAGATATTTACAGTGAAGGAAAAAAAAACAGCAGCTGTAAACAAACATCACACGATATTTACATCACGTACAGGTCACAGCGACGGAGAAGTTACGTTATTAAATTATGTTTAGTGTCCATTAATAATATTTCTGTCAATGTCAGCAAATGTTGCATAAAAACAATGATGTGTTCAAGAGTCCAGATATGAAAACTGTATGTACCTTAAGCTGTATGTAGCATATATATATATATATGAATATACACATACATGAAAGTATTTGGCATTTACTCCACAATAAAAAAAAACAACAGTACTGATGCTCTTAGTAATGAAAGGAAGAAGTGGGTTGGTGTGACACTGTGGGTTAACGGAGAGGTCACTGCTCCGCTGTGCCGATTGGACTCCAAGTGCTTCCAGTGCAGAACTCAAACTGTTTCTGCTCCTGTTGCTCGGCTGCAGCTCGACAGCAGGGGAAGAACAAAACTTCGGCTGATAACTGGAACTGATTGTCATGATGACTCGTCAGTTTTTGTCGGGACGTTCCTACTCTACGGGGCTTCGCACGGTTTTCATGTCGGTGAGGACCACGTCTCTGTAGCGTCGCTCCAGACCCTCCATGAACTCCAGGTAGTGTCCAACTTTGAAGCCCTGGATTGGCTCCTCCTGCAGGTGAAAACACACAAAAGTCAGTGAACACATCATGGGAAAGACACTTATGACTAAAAACTACAAACATCTTGGCTTCTGCATAACGACTTCATCATCTGTCTGACTTTAAAATATGTGTATGTTGTTGTATCTACTAAATGGACCCTCCCTATCCATGTTGTGTAGGGAGTAGTGATGAAAGCCATATGAAATGACTTGATACCACTTCAGAAGTACAGATGAGGACATTAAAAGTTTGTAAAGTACTTTTCAAAGCAGCTTCTTGTTGTACTTTTCATCAGGTCATTAGTTTTGGTAAAGAAGCTGCAGTTATTATCACAGCCAGACAGAAGCTAAAGGGATCTGATCACAGGCCGTGTTCGGCTGAAGCTGGCCTGCTCTCTTATCGCTCACTTTGTTCGGAGGTGGGTTGTGAATAATTGGATGTAACTCTTTCATTAAAATATTTACATTCAATCTATTTCAAAGTCACGGGGAAATCAAATTAAATCTGGGGGATCGAAGGCTGTAAGACAACATCCCGGCTTAGCCCTCGGCTAATGAGCTTTTATGTGTTGGAAAAGCAAAGCAAACCAGGCTGCAAAGAAATCTTAATGCGTCCGAGCGTCTCCACCGCCCAGGTAGGTGGACACGCACAGGAGACACGTCTGAATAATATGCAGAGACATCTTCACTGTCTGAGAGACACGTTCTCAAACCTGACCTGACCTGAAGATATCATCTGGCTCATTTGCTCAGTCGTGAGTTTTAATTTCACCTTCAGTAAGTTGCTGCCTGAGCGTCAGTGAAGCATCCATCATGTTGACGCCCAACCTCAGGGGCAATGCAAACACTGCACCAGAGCAAGTAACTGTGACTGCTGTGCATTATGGTGCAAGTGGCAGCATCAATTAGCAGCTTGAGAAACGCTGCACCCGGAGGACGCACTGCCACGCCACCGCCGCGCTCTGAATAACAAGACACAGAGTGAGCAGCCGTCATTTCACCCACGGTCATTATCCAGACCGAGAGCTTTAACATATAAATATATACATAAATATATAATCTATATGTCCTGGTGTTAAATGACTTGTGCAGCGTGTCATCGCTCTGCTCTGCACAATGAGTTTGTGAAGGATCTGATTACAGGTTTATTTCAGCAGGTAGATAACAGCGACAGTGAGGAGCGTCGGCACAACAACAAGGCTGCTGCTCATTTATTTCCCCTCTAATCACACTCAAGATTTTCACACACGCAGCGTAAATATCATCTGTTTGACCATTAGCTGGTTCTCAGACACGAAGGTGCAGACCTCTCAGTCGCAGCCTGTGTCTTCTACATGACATCAGATACTTTCTGCCTGTTGTTTAAACTCCAATGACACACAGGTGGTGGAGGAGGTCGGTGTGTTCAGACTGTTATGGTGCTGCTGAAAGTTCACAGGCTCCTGATGATGAACAGATAGATAGATAGATATCAGGATACGTGAGGTTAACATTTGTGATTATGAGTGAAATGTGTCAATAACTGTATGAAAGGTGATTCTAACTTTTCAATATTAGATTATTGGATCAATATTATTAAATTTACTAAATTATTCAACACCTTGTGAGAAAATATTTGCAAAGCTACGACTGACCTTCGCACCAGCTTCTGTTGTAGTTTGTGTTCAGTAGCTTTGTTAGCATGTCCATGTTAGCATTTAACTCAAAGCGCAGTGGTCCACAGGTGCAGCTGTGCAGGACGCAGGACAGCTGAGCTCGCTGTGGATGACCTGTTTCCATCGCAGCCATTTCAACCTGTTTTGATGTAGGTTGAAGAACGACTTGTACTTGTTTCCACATGTGGATAAAAGTCATGTATCGATGCATTTTTTTTTTGTTGCTTTTTTTTTTTTGCTATTGATCTCCTAAAAGGAACTAATGTTTTCTATTATGTCATGTTACTGTATGTACTTTATGTATCAGGCTGATCTTTCCTCCTGCTCCAAGTATATCACCAGGTCAGGACGTTAAACTTTGGCCCGAGATCATCAAAGATAATCATCAATCAAAAAAAAAAAAAAAAAAAAAACTCATGTGCAGTTCAGGTTCTCGGTGTCGTCAGTGAGGTCATGTTTTATTTCTGTGACTGTAGAGACGCCACAGAGTGGGAGCGAGGTGAACGGAGAAGAAATAGATCAAGAGCGAATGGAGCGGTGGGTTTTTTTATTATTTAAAGGCAGCAAATAGAGGGACTGCAGATGGGTGATCGTTCAGAGGGGAGTCAGTAACGTCAGGAAGAAATGAGTTTTCAGTCTGATGGAGGACTCGGCGCTCCTGTGATTACTCCAGGCACCAGTGCTTTACCACATAAAACACACTTTATAAGACCAAAATCATCTTTTAATCATAGGCCATAATGAATTAGAGGTGGCCAACCGCACTTGTGTGATCTACTGAAGTTAATAAAGTGTGGCTTTATTATCAGCAGCTCCGGCCACATAACTTTAAAACTATTAAATCCATATTTTGTGGGTGTGAAAAGTCTAAAAGCAGATATTATATGTAACACTATCCCTGTTGTCACAACACACAGTGTGAGACGTCTCCCAGTCGACTGTTTGCTTCTTTATTTCACTGAGCCAGATTAATCCTGAGGAACCATCAGAAGTGAAGTTACTTTGCCCGTTCATTTATCGCTGCGGGAAAACAGCTGCTGACACAGTTAAAACCGTGAAGGAGAGCAGAGATAAGCAGCATGAATCACTTGGGAGAGTATTTTTGGTCCGTTTATTTTCTCTGGGAGAATTAAGGAGGGTGGGAAAAGACGCGAGGAGGACACGAGCAGGAACGAGGGTCTGACTAACGTGGACGCCTCTCCATGTGCAGAGACGTCCACACGGAGCGTGAAGAGGGGACAGGAGCTGCTTAATGTCCCTCATAATCCTCACAATATATGAACCATTAACTGTGAAGAGATCATTAGGTAAGCTAATTAATGCATTAATTAACCAAAGATCTCAAAGTTTTCTTAGCCCTTGTCCTCGCATGATAAATGAGCGGTGTTCATTTTCAGCCTCAGTTTGCACAGGAGGTGGAACTACTGGAAAATATACACGTATGGACTTTATCAGGGACAACATGCAGATGCTGCGCTCACTCTCTGTTTGCTCGGAGACCCTGCAGATTTGTCCGCTGCACGTTCTCGTTGCCAATCTTCTGTTGTACCACGTTTACTGGTGTCATTGGACTCACCATCATGTTTTTGTTTAACTTTGCTTGTGATGTCAACGACCCCCAGAAAACTGACCCATCACGGCTCTGACTGTCCATACGATGTCTCTTAACAACACCATAGCCTCAGCTCATAATTAACCTGCGTGTCAGCTACAGCAGGAGCTCCAGAGCCACTCAATAACCTCCTTACTCACAAGTGAAAATCCTCCTTCAATGTGTCTGAGTGATGAGTTGTGTGTCAAATAGTCCTGAAGCTCAGAGTGAGCAGATCCACCGCTGCCATCGTGCCAGAACCCGACTCCGCTGAACTCACAGCTAATCCCCGAAATTGGAAGCTGAAAATCAATTATGCAGAACTGTATGCATTAATAAAATATTAACGCCCGAGTTAGATAAAACTCACTTCCTGAAATAAGCTTTAAGAACCAAAGCTGTGTCTGTACCAGGCTGTAAACCGGTTCATTTCTGCTGTAGAGTTGGACATTTTAACATGGGAGTCTATGGGGACTGACTCACTGCTGGAGCCACGCTCTAGTGGCCACTGGAGGAACTGCAGCTTTAACACTTGTGGAAAACAATAAGACGGCTACAGTACTACTAAGATGTAAAAGGGACCTACTGTAGTGTGTGTGTGTGTGTGATGAGTCTGTGGTAACAGTGTCTGTGTCCACTTCACTGTCACCACCGTCACTGTCTTTGGATTACTCCACTACAGCTGAGCTCCAACCAGACTCTGTCACAAGTCGTTTGCCTTCTCAAATATTAATTTAGATTAAATATAGATACCTCCCACTGAGACAGGACAGCACTGTAGAGTGTGTGTGTGTGTGTGTGAGTGTATAAAAAAATAAAAAACCCTCCTCTGATGCCACATCTGTCTGAGTAAAAATACGCTACTTCCTTCACATTGTTCCCACAGAGGGAGAGGGCCGGAGATAAGGTCGTCAGATGCAAACGAGCGTGTCTGAAACTTTTAACAGTTCAGCCCAGGACGAGGAGGAGGCTTGTGCAAGTTTTCCTCGTCTCACACACACACACACAAACATGCAGACACGCAAACAGAGTGTGTCTCAAAGCCGTCTCTTGCAGCAGTATCTGATGCTACGGCTCATTAGAGGAACTTCCTCAGATAAAGCCTCCGTAACTGATCTTTTATTCACAAAACCTGTCAGTGGTATGAAGATGTTAACACCAGGGCCATCAGCCGGGGAGACGAGCCAGACTGAAATGCTTACTGAGTAATGACGATGTCAAGCCACGTCGCGGCCACAGAGCCGGTGTTTAGTGTTGCTTTGTGTGTGAGCAGTGACTTTAGACCTTTCTGGTCAGATCTCTGGGGTCACTTTTAAATTCAGCGATCATGTCATGTAAGAACTTATTCCAGCGAAACAAACTTATTCTCACAATATAGTTTTGGCAAAAAAAAAAAAAAAAAAAAAAAACCCAGAGTGGGAGGTTTTTGTGAACAAATTCAAGAAGTTGATTTTTATTCATTGTGGGTGTGAATCATGGATGAGAGCTGGATTTACAAGAGGAGCTGCACAGTGCAGCAGCAGCAGCAGCAGCAACAGTGTGAGAGTTTGCATATAAAACTGCAGATGTCTGAGCTCAAATATCAAACCGGGGGCTGCGCTGCAACTCAAGAGCTGCAGGATAACTCTGCTAACATGAACCATGCATTTGACAGCTTCGCAGAGATCAGTCAGTATGTGGATTCACAGACATGAGCACAAAGCAATCTTATATCTATTATATATTTATTACATTTAACTGATGCCGTTTGAGCACCTGTGTGTGTTTTCAAGACTTTTGCAGCCGTTTATCATCTGGTGTTTGAAAACCAGCTGGTCATAAAGCTTTCAGACGGTCACTGTTAATAGCAGTTTTATATATAATCTCTCTTAAACTTCCTGTGTCGTGTGGAGGTTGAAACGTGCTCCTCGTCTCCAGATCTTTGACACTACAGATTCCTGAGCAGCTCCACATATGAAAAGGTTTTATTCGACCTGGTTGAGGTGAAAGCAGCTGTTTGTGAGATATAGGTTTAAGACAGAAACTGGATTTATTTTCTTGCTACACACGTGTCAGGTTCGGTGTGATGTTTTGTCTCGGTGTCTATTTTATTGTTCACCACGGAAACTAAAGTTTGTTTTACCCCGAAAGTCCTTGGGATGATTTATTCTCCACGTTAAGGTACCAATGCTCTGATTGAGGTTTGTTTGACAAAACACATCGGCAGAAGAATATAAAACTATTATCTGGCATTGCTGTTGAGATTTCTTTATGTTTTGGGGTTTATCTGAGTTCACATGTTGTTGTGGTATAAAAGTTACCTTGTGTTTTTACCTGTGGTGAAGATATTTGTGTGTATTTGCAGTTTTATAGCTACACCATCATCCACATCCTCCCTCACAATGAAGTCTATCCTTTACCTGAACCAACTCGACCTTGTCGGTGAGCTTGTTTTTACTGCTGCTGTTTCCAGGGTCACAGAACAACGTGTGCAGAAAACACCACACACCTGAGCCCCTGAGTTTTTAGTTAAAGCTCGACAGGAAGTTCTGTGTGTATTTGTTACTGTCGTACTGATGCTCAGCGCCTCAGCTCACCTTGAGGAAGACCTGCAGCTCCTGGGACTGTGTCCTCTGCAGGATGTCCGGCTGCAGGTGTCTGAATATGGACACACACATGTAGACCTGGTAGTCTGGTCCCATCAGCACACAGGTGGAGACGTAGTGGCAGATTTCTGTCCAGTCCAGATAGTTCCAGAAACACTGGGTCAGCCAGTGGAGGCACATCTGTGGACAGACAGTGAACATGTTACTGACAACACACACAGCTGTCGACAGGACATTATGAATGTATGTGTGTGTCAGCAGGTCACAGCTAACACACACGTGGTTATAGAGTTAAAAAATGGTTCATAACTCAGTAAGAAGTTAGAAAAGACTCGACCCAGTAGATCGATACAGATCAATAATCTAGAACTGTACACATCTGTGTGTTTCTCAGCAACACAATAACAACAGTGACGTGACCACATGATCTCGTTACAAGTTGTTGCTCCTGGCAGTGGGAGCCCGCTCTGTCATCCAAACATTACCACATTTTAACAAACAACGCCACAAAGTTGTTCTTGGTCTTGATGGTCCTGATTATCCGGCCCAAGGACCCTTATATAATCCCTCCTTGTTTGAAGACCAGTAAACAGCTGCTGCTGCTCTCTCCTGACTCAGAGCCACTTCTGTGGATTACATCACACACTGGATACAAACTAGTCCTCAAACTGTCTTGGTGGCGGCGGAGTATATGAGGGTACGAGGCCTTGGTCCCATGTGGAAAGAGGCACAGCTGGCGGTCCAGTGTTGAACCTATTGAGAAACACATTCAGCTCGTTGGCGCTGCCCAGACTGCCACCCCGCCAGCAGCCTTTGATGTTGAAGCCTGTAATCTGCCTCATGTCCACCCTCACATCCCAGGAGTCCATTCTCCGGGCTCTGTCTGTGGGGAGCCATCGCCCTCCCTCAGCGCTGAACCTCCAGATCACACTCTACCCTCCTCCTCGCTTCGTCCTTGGCACCAGACCTGACAGCTCTCCTCTCTTTGCAGATCACCGCTGATCCAAGGCTTGTAATAGGAAAAACAGCGCACTGTCCAGGCGGCGGGGGCAGGACTCTGGCCCTGGATGCATCCTCAGCATTCACATTCAGAAACGAATTAGTGTTAATTTTCCAACGTGCTGCAATCAACACGCTGCTGGAAAGTAGGGAGAGTGTCATTTGCCATGTTGTAAAAATGCTTCAGTGGTGTTGTGTGTACTTCTTTTAATGCACTTGGAGGTATAAAGGAGAAGCCATCTGGGCAGTACTGAGAGTTTTAGGTACCTTTAGTGTTTAGTAGCTGTAATTTCAGCTGGTTAATGTCTCATTTATTAGAATCAGTCTCATCTCCCTAAACAAACACAAAGGCAAATTTTGCTGAAATGATCTTCTTAGGGCAGTGTTACCTTTGTGAATGTTGTTTTAGCATGAAGTGAAAGGAACCATCAGAGGCTGGCGTTGATGTTAATTTGAACTCATCTTATGTTGTATTTAGAAGTACACTGATGTGAGACTCCATAGAAATAGTGTAACACTTAACGTTAGGTCCAAACTGTGATGGCTTTTCTGTTTTTTTTTTTTGTTTTTTTTTATTAAATCAAAACACCTCGACCCCATTGGGCCAGATAACAAGCTGACAGCCAATTGAAGTTGTTATAAAGACCAAGAAAGAACTCGTGGTCCGAAATCCTCCCTGAAAGTTGATAAGTTTGCACCCGTGATGTCTGAAGTCTGAATTTACTTCATTTGCTGACGCTGCTTCATCAGCTTTGTGAGAGATTCTTTCTGGAAACATGTTTGCTCAGAGTGAAAAATGAAATGATTACTCAGTGCGGTCTTGAATATTGGGGTGGGATTAGGGGACAAAGAGACGAGCACATGCATCCTAATGTTTATATCTGCGGCTGATGACTGCGTTCGGATCTGTGTGATGTTATTGCGCTGGATCAACGAGGGACTTCCCACCTGCTCTCGGTGAAAAGAAGAGGAAAAGACTGTTTTTAATCTGCTAAAGAAGAAATTAAAATCAAGACAGCACTTAGAGCAGTTTAGGCTCTGCTGTTAAATATGTTATTTACATTATGTTAAAGCATGAAGCTGTTACTGCTGCCGATGCTTTGATGTGTTGAAAGTGCATCTGCATATGTTAGAGTATTGAATAATGACCAGAGAAGTTGACCTTTGACCTTTTAGTTAAAAAATGTCATCACTTCATGTTACCCTGATAGATACTGAGTTGAATTGTGGCCTGCTTGGTAAATTATGAATGAATGATAACGTTATTACATACTGTACAGTGGAATCTGGTGATTAGCTAGTGGGCAAGTTAGCAAAACAGTGACCTTTGACCTTTAACCGTTAAAAAATAGACAGAGCACATGACAGTGCAACAGTTAAAGTCAGGGGATCTAAACATTATTGCAGTTCATCCTCAGGGGATAAAGAATATACATTCATGCAGGTTTCAAGGTGATCCATTCAGTGGTTGTTGAGATGTTTCCGTCCTCACTCATCACTGAGTCACCCTGATAATGGCTCTGTACTTACTGTGTACTGTTTGGTAGAATCGACCTTGTTTTTGCGGCAGAACTCACCACCATCAGCAGCTCTGAGCTTCACAGCCTCACATGCATCTTTCCAGACATTAAGCAGGCAACAAACAGAGCACACGCTGGGCTCTAACTAACTGTCATGCCAATAATTAGCCAGTGCGCTCGCTAACGACGCAAGTCTGCTCAAGCATACAAACAAGCACCACTTACGCTCCATAAACATATTAGACTTTTTTTTTTTTTTTTTTGCGCCCTGTCCTCAGTTTAACTGTAATGAAAACACTGACATCCTAATTTGTGTGTTGTAATGAAAACAGGGATCGTCTGGATCGGCGCTGCCCTTTGTTTCTGAACCCTGAGGCAGTAAAACAAGTGCTCATACTGCAGCTACTCTCCGTGACTGTAAATCCCTCCAAGGTCTCTCCAAGAGCAGCTCTCCCTCTCTCTCTTTTTTTTTTTCTGACAGAGGCAAAATGTGCTTTTCTGTTGTCGGTGGGTGTTCCTGTGAGCTCGGCGAAAGGTGAGCATGACTGTATTCTCAGTTTTTTTTACTTCATTTCGGCTCGGCCATAAACAGGCTTTCAGAGCCATTACTAATCTGAGCGGGTCAGGTCACAGCAGCCGGCTCAGTGAGACATCTTCCTCTGCCTCTATGTGTTGCAGCAATCAATGTTCTGAGCTTTTCATGTTCAGTCTGCAGCTCTGAGTTATTATCAGCTCTCACTTTCATCTCAGTGTGAACATATCTCTTAGTGAATTTAACATTTTCATTAAATACAAACTAAAGAAACTATGAAGATGTTATTGAAGTGTTTGCTTCTTTTTGTTGGACACTGAGCAAAACTTATGAACATTGAAATTTGAATCTAATATCTAATTTTACATTAATTTTACTTAATTTGGTGTCTTAAGTTAACAAGCTGCACTATATGTTCAGCTTATGTTTAAGGCATTATTCATAATGATAGACACATAAAACCTACAATGACTCTGCAGTTCATTTTAACTCTAACTTCAACTTCAATGTTCATTATGGATGTAATTAAAATTTAAATGTCCTTTCTCTTCCAGTTAATTGGTTAGACTGCTGACATAAGAATATCTGTAAACTATTTTCATAATTCATATTATAATAGATTGAATACTGTTGGGTTTTGCGCTGTTGTTCAAGACACAGAGTTATAGAGATATTCAGACTATTTTCTGACATTTCACTGAAGAAATAATTGCTGGATTAGTCGAGCAAACAAAACAGTCAATGATTAAGCAGTCAGTAGATGAATTTGAACTCTTCAAATCATTGGATAAAAAGCAATTTGGACACTGAACAGATGAAAACCATCATGTGTTTGGTACAATGTGGAGAGAAAGGACCTGAGACACATCACTGCACCTGAACACCAGTGTTTTGTTTTTTCGATTAGTAAAAACACGACCCACACAGAGTTTCTTCTTGTGACTCAGCTGATTTCTTTGCTTCTTGCATCTAAACACAAACTGAGTTTAAGAGTCACATGCTCCTTCTCTCCACAGAGATGTGACAGTTTCAGATGTTTAGACATTGTATAGATGGATTCTGACTGATCCACTGTACGAGTGTCAGCAGGTGCATTATACTTCATTTTGCCTGCGCTGCTTCGTTCAAAGCCCAAACTTTTCGAATAGATATTTCCATTTCTGACTGAGAGAACAGGTGCCCATTATCTCCTTGAGGAGGCGAGAGATGAGCCGAATGTTAACTTATTACTACACCCAGGAGACGGCAGGTTCAGATCTTTGATTTGCGAGTCTTATGAGCTTCCCTGATGCCGTTACATTATGTGAAGCCTCCGAATGTCAAAATGCCGACGCGCAGAGAAGACGGGATCAAACGTTAAGAGGATTCAAGGTGAGGAACCTTTGTCTCTGCCTCGTTGTTTGTGCGAGAGAAAGTCTGTGTCAAAAGAATAAAGTGCTGAGGAGCAAAGATCTAACTGTTATGAAAAAAAACTAAGAAGAAAGATTTAATGTCAAAGCTGTATATTGATATTTTAAAGCCGACTGAAGTCAAAGAGGATAAACAGGGGGAGTCGTTCTGGGGTCAGCCTAAAGTCAGGATTTAAAGGTTGTCTTTGCGTCCGCTACTTATACCATTGATTAAATATTGACAAGGCAAAATGGGCCTCTGTCTGTCTCTCTGTCTGTCTGTGTTTTGGCGACGCTGCGTTCAGTCCCCTCTTTTAATCCCTCCATCAGTAGTCATGTCTGTGCTGTGTTGGATCTGAGAAGCTCAGAAAATGGAAACTCCACAAAAGACACTGAAGTAAGAATTTGATTAAGTCTAGACAGAAACTATTGTCTTCAGACTTGATCAGTCGAACTCTCTGAGTGTTTCTGTGAATTTACATTATTACTACAGTTAATTCTGTGCTGAATAATGTATTGGACTGAGCAGTGAGATCCTCACAGCAAAAAAAAAAAAAAGCTTAGATATTTTCACCGAAACTCAGTTTTGTAAGAAAAAAAAAAAAAATCATCACTAATTATGAGATTTAAATCCCTCATCGCTCATTAGCTTGTAAGTGAGCCGGTACCTGTGATGGAGTGAAACCAGACATCCTGAAAGCAGAGTGGACCAGTGGGACCTCGGCCTTCAGCAGCATTTCTACATAGTGAGCCGTGCACCAGTAGACGGGAGGGATCCCTGACTCCGCCGCCGCCATGGGAACGTGGATCTGTCACGACACAAACACAAACATGACAACTTTATCTCTGATTCAGATAATTCTTAAATAATGTCTGATGTCACTTGCACCAGTGGAGCGTCTTTAAACCCAAAACTGATGGAAATACAAAGTACAGGCTCACAGGCTGTTTTGTGTTTGTGTGCGCGAGTCAACAACACACACACACACACACACACTTTCCTGAATCATATTTGGCTCTTCCCTTTCTGTTTTCTGTGATATTGACTTCCTGAGATGCACCTGCGTTAAAACAACAACGACGTTTGAGCCGCCATCGACTGAGACGAGAGGCGACATAATGACAGAGGTGGGTTTAACGACAGCAAAACTTAATCTGTACACCTCAGCGCTGCCCTGCAATTTACAGCGATTGAAACTAGACTTCATTGTGGACTTCTTTCCCTCAGCTGAACTCTTCCTTAGACTCTCATTTCCCTCTCCATCATTTATCTCCTTCGGTCATCTTCCTCCCTTTGTCCTGCTCCTCTCTTTCTGCCTTCAGATCAGTAAACATCCTGTTTGATTTTCACTGAAGTGCTGAAAAGTGAAGACACACACAGACAAACTGAAAAATCGTTATGTGAAAAATGTTGTCAGGGTTTCATTGTGTTTTCTCCAAAGCTGTTTGGGGATTAATGAGGACACGACGGAGACAGAAGTGAAGAGACGTTAACACGTGTCGGTGTTTTTCACATACTGTCAGTTTAAGCCCAAAGTGAAGGGTGACAGGTTTCACTGCGGACATATATGTTCTGTGATGTTTCTGCAGATATGTGCAGAGAGTGTCTTAGTTCATTGATGTTCACACATGTCAATACATCAAAAGAGCAGTTTGACATGTAAACTGTGCATCAGTGCAAACATTATTTATCTCATATTTACCCCTGGAGCTACAACTTACATTACTTTCATTATTAATTCATCTTTTATTTGGCACATTTGATAATTATTTTATGAATCACAATATCAAATATATATATATTTTTAAAAAAGCTGTAAAACTCCAACTGATTTATTCAATGACCAGTTTGATCAGACCACAACCTAAACACTCAAATATTTATTCATACATTTACTTCTGAATCAATCACAGATTCACATTTTATCATGTGGAAATTTGGCATGATTGAAAAAGATCAACTGGTTTTCAACAGGATTGCTAATTGATTAATAATTCAGTTGATCAGTTCTATTTTCAATTCATCTATTACATCGAGAAAATACTGAATTCTTCAACAAGTCTGAACCAAAACCAAAGAAAATAAGAATTAAAGATGTTCGACTTCCAGAGCGATATATACCACATCTCTATAGATCGTTGTGTTTGCAGACATTATACTCACAGATGCATGTATCCCTGCAGGCCAGATGAAGGCAGACGTGAGCAGAGACGAGAGGCCGAGCAACAAACGCAGCGATCGCTCCGTGTCTCCACACATGATGAGGAACACGGTGGAGGCCAGCCAGTCGTGGCCGGGGTAACCATCCTGCTGAGTGACTGGCGGGCAGAGTTAAAGAGCCAAAGGACCGGTGGAAGAGATCAATGTCTCAGACTCATGGCAACGCTAAGACAAACAAAACTCACTGGAAATAAACAGAGCAGATACACGTGGACTGTGAATCTGTTCAACGTTAGCTGGTGTGACACAAATTAAAACAGTAAAGAGCTTTAATCAAGGGGAAGCACTGCCTCACATAAAACTGGATCTGAATTAAATAACTGCCTGCACATTTTATTACTTAATGATCCAGAGTTTGTGTTGTATATTAATGCAGAATAAAATAAATCAAGCTAATGTGACTGAGCAGATCATTTCTGGCGACGGCAGGTGGTTGTATAAACAGAATCAGTTATGTAAACACTGGATTTTAAAGCAAAGAGTCAGAGGAACTGAATCCACATGTCGTGTTAGTCAGCTGAAACGATGCTGATGTCACGGTGAGTAATGCCTGGACACAGACGAGGAACCGCGATACAACACAGCGTCATTTCACAGCCTCTGAGTTCCAGTTCTCTGTCTGCAGCATGTGACAGAAAACAGACTCAGCCGCCGCGTCTTCCAGGTGGCAGCTCTGCTCTGCTTTGTGAACATCACATTACACCAGCAATGGAGAGAATTACACACACACACACACGAAACACTAGCATGCTTTAAAAGTCCAGGGTCACAACACAAACACCCTCCAAGGTTTCTGTTTTAGAGCTTTCTCCTGTCAAGTGCATCTTTTCTAAGGCTCAGTTCACTGTCGCTGAGACATGTGATACAATTTCACCCAGAGGCTGCTGGAAGCCAAAGAGCTGCACTGATAACGTGCACCTCAGTCCGAGGCCTGGTCCAGCAGAACCAAGGAGCGGTTAATTGAGAGTGAGGACACAATCTGGTTTGAGTACAGAAAACAACTGCAGGGTGATGCCACGTCCTGCTTTTATGTCGTTCTGCTGAGCTGCCACCTTTAAAAAACACCTTTGTTTAGGAGGAATGTACATTTTACAGCAGTTTTACCCTTGAAACGTTCAATGAATCTAACACGACACGATGTAGAACATGTGTTACAAACTCAGTCTGTCACATTTTAGTCACTGAGAAAAATCGGACGAGGAACTTTTATATCAAATGTGTTTTTTTTTTTTAATGACGACTACTTTCAGCTGAAATCCCAACAATTTTGTTTTCAATCTAAGAGACATAAAGAAGAGTGGGGTCGTATTTATCTGCTCTCAGATATAATTTGCTGTTGAATGTGACAGCTTTTTGTGGTATATTTTAAGTATTTGAAACTTTTAAAACTTCTTGAACAGCGACAGAAATGTTACTTATTCTGGTGCAGAGACATTGTTTGTTATCAACATTTGAACGTGCGGCTAAAAAAAACAACTATTAAACTCAGTTTCTCTACATTTTTGAAGCCAACGTGGACAAAGAAAGTCCTAAAATTGTTGCTTAAAGTTTGAGATGCACATGAACACACTCCATTCAGGCCTTTGCTCATTTGCATTAAGGATTAAGAGACATATTGAGATGCAACTGAAAGCCCCAGGAAAAGCTAATGAGTGGACCTTGACTTAAGACACAACGTCAGAGGTTTTATCCATCTAATCACTATTCACAGCGCTTTTTCATCCTGTCCATGCAACAGACAGATTTCATCTGATTTGTTATGGGTTTCATATGAGAATTTAAAATGGTGTTTTTCATCACATGTAATCCCAATGGGGATTTTAATGAGCTTCAGAAAACACATCTCTCTGCATGTTTTAACATGTTTTCCCATTTACGCTCAAACCACATGTTTTTTTTTTTCTGTAAGGGTTATTTTGACCTAATTCTGTACCGATGAGACAAACACCAGGCTGTGGCTGAAAGCTCTGGAGGGGAAAGTACAGTAAAGGAAAGTGTAATCACAATGCATCAGTGTGAGCTGGTTGTTTAAAACCATCAGCTCGTTCCTCAGTAACAAATCCATCCAGTGAAACATCACTACATGCTCTTTGAATGTGATTGACGGACAGGCCTCATCCATTTGTAATACACTCTGTCAAGACATCACTTAGAATGAGAAAGAATTATAAATAAAGACGAGCCCCCACGAGAACCAGAGCTTTTTTTCATCCACCGTCACTCAGTAACATGAATGAAACTGGAAAAGCTCACATTATAAAAACACTGGCACGTCCTCTCTCTAAGATCAATGCTTTGTTTTGATTGTCATTACTTTAACTGAACCATACAGATACTGGTCTTCATTAGAATCAGTTGTATTCCTTTAAAACCTACCAGAACTTCGCTGAAGGTTTTTACTTGGGAAAGCTTCATCAGTGTTTTCATGCATGCAGCCATGATATCTAATCACCCTGCATAAAAGAAGCTTGTTCACATCCAACTTCCTCGTATCAGCTCAAATGTCAGCGTGGCTTCTCGGTTATTGCTCCTCTACAGAGAAAATGTCAGCGTGTTTTATATTTGTGTGTGGGGACGGCGTGTTATCTCTCCACTCTTGTTTTCGTATCTCAATTGTCCACATACAAAAGGAAACTTTCTAAAGAAGAGAGAGGAGGAAGAACATTAGCCGCTGTCGGGGACAAAAGACGTCTGAACTGCTCAGTTTGAAGTAAAGACGATCTGAGAGCTGCTGATCACACAGAGGTGGAAACTGACACTGCTCCTCTAAACTCTGCAGTGGATTAACAGCAGGACAATGACAAAACTACATACATATACTCTGTACATATATATATGTTGTATATGTACATATATATACTCTAGGTAAAGACAGGCAGGCGTTATCAGCACTTGCACTTCACATCCTGCTCTTTTTAAAATACAATAAGAGTCCATTTATTTCAGATCGCTCGTCTGATTTCTCTGTTTGAGAAAATGAAGGTTGAATTTACACCTTTGCCAGCACTCACCGCTGTAATATCATCCTGCCAGTTATTACAATTATTTGCAGTCTGTTATGAGATTCACGATGCGTGGGTTTGCCCCGCTGTGCACGGCAGGGTTTCTACAACCTGACAATGAAATGTAATAAAACCTCGTTTCTACTGTCATGTGACTCTTAAATCTGTAATCCTAGAGACAACTGTGTACGTAGTGTAAATATACTTTACATTGCACTTTTGCTTAATGGTGGATGATGTGTAGCCCTCTGGAATATGTGAAGTATGTTGGAAACACTGTTAAATTAAAGGCCGTAAACTTTATAGCACAGATCCAACACTAATGTATATGAACAACCAGAGGTAACGTACACAACACCACAGAGGTGATTATCTGTTTTTTTTGTTTTTTGTTGTTGTTGCAGCTGCAGTCTTTATTTCCTACCTCTGTGGAAAGGATACCAAGCTCAGATGAAGTTTCACTCTCTGCGAGGACAAGAAGATCTTTATGTGCTTCATTAGCAGCGTTAAGTCGTGCGCGGCGGCGGCGGCGTCTCTCAGTAGCTTGAGGTAGCTGCCGTACCTGTGGGGATAAGACAAAACAAACATGAAGGAGATCTCGTTTGTTCCCTTTGCATCACAACTTCCTGTGAGACTGTTTTCTACTGCAGCTCAGTGTCACACTCAGCCGCGCTCTGAAAAACGAAATGGAATAAGACTTAATGAATCTGAACGTTTTTCTTTAAAGTCCCATAGTGTCTGTTTTATCCTGTTGTATACACTCACTGAGCACTTTATTAGGAACACCTGGTGCATTACAGCCAGTAGACATTTGGAGTGTGTTAGAAGAGGACATCTGAGGTATATGTGATGTCAGTCTGTCAATCAGTGGAAGGAAAGAAGAACCTATTAAATTGCTTGGTGAGTGTATTTTACTGAACTGAGAGAGACAGACGTACTGAGGGTTCCCACAAGGACTCATCAAAACCACATGTGTGATTCGACTCAGTGTCAGTCTGACACTTGTTAAGTCAAGGAATAGTTATAAATTCTTTTCCAACATTTTTTAATCCTAAAACATGTTGCTCTGTGTGTAACGCATGCACACACACACACACACAACACACGCTGTGTTCTGTTGCAATGCAACATGACACAGTGTCTCTCTGAACGTGCTCTGAAGCTTTTCAGCTCCCTCCAGGGAAGATGTCGAGGAAAGACTCTGTAATGTAGCAGCGGGGCGTCGTTAAAGACAAGAACGAGCAGCGAGAGATCAGTCAACGCAAGTCAGAGGTCCTAACAGTGGAGATATAAAGAACAGACAGTGGCTTTGTGCTCCGGAGACGACAGGTGTGGTGGGTTCTGTAGCAGGAGCAGAGGGGGACATTGTGGCTCTTTGTTCCTGACACTTTCAGCAACTACAGTTTAAGTTGCCTTGAATGAAAAGAATAAAAAATAGTGTGCAGAGACCACCTCAGTCGGGTTTTTGTCAGATCCTCTGAAGGACGCATCTTTGTAGGCTGTGTCCTTCTGCACAGTTAACATGTCTGTCTGTGTCTCTTCAGCGACGGCCTTCTCCCCTGTACATCTGTGGGGCACGTTTCAGCTCCAGGAAAAAAAAACTCCTTACTTTTCTTCTGCACTTCTGGGGAATACAAACGCATACCTGGGCCATTTGTATGAATAATGTACACTGCAACACAACCAACATGCAAACACCATCTTCCCCAAACAAACAGGTATTTATAATAAAAGAACTAGGAACATGCGTACCATGTTTTTTTTTTTTTTTTTTTTACAGAGCTCAGGGTTAATATGAAATTGGAAAAAATAAGGCAGGAGCCTGAAGCTAATGCTGTGTGCTGTGCTGTGGAGTGGCAGCACTACATGATGAGGTTCAGAGGGGAGGTCTGACAGTCAAATTGCCGGCTGTAAGTTCAACGAGCTGATCGGGAAATGGAAATGGAAGATTAAATGTAGGTCCATGGTGGAGCTCTGCTGCATTATTAACTTCAGGAAACTCAAATCAACAGACTAAAACCCAGAGTTACTGTCATTTACAGACCTCACCTGACAGAAAAACAGAGGTATTCATGTGTAAACCACCGAGTCTACACTGATCAATGCCTAATTATTAAGGATTAATCACTGTGCACAATTCAACAGTGAGTAATGTTTTATAATCTGAACCATAAATATAAATCTGACAGAGTGAGTTTCTGCATATTTCTGCTTTCTTCGTGTACAGTTCATAATCTACACAGACCCAGAAGAGCCTGAACTCCTGAAGAGCGGCAGCAGTTTCCAATAAACCCTGCAGTTTGCTGCTCAGCATAAGAACCTAGTGTGAAGAGTTTCCACGCAGCAGGTTCACCTCCCTCCCCACACTGCTGCTGCTGCTGCCACTGCTGTGAGACCCTTATTGAATGGGGTTGAAAGGCTGAAGGAAAGCCCTTCACATACCTGAGACAGATGTTGATTCCCAGCTGTTCCACAGATGATAATACAGCACTCTTCACGCTCTTCTCCTCTGCTGCTGCAAAACGGGAGATTAAAGAGATAGAGGTGGCTGTTATCAAGCATCGAGGCATGGCGCCCATAGTGGGAATGATGTGGGCTGGGAGTCTCTAGATATCACTGACACGCTGGATTACAGGGTACAGACCGAGGAAAAATGGCGGCATACTTGTGGAGGTGCTACAGATGTGATGTTGTTGCCGGGTGACTTTTGCAGATGGATGTTTTTTTGTTTAAGTATATTTTGGGGCTTTTTTGCCTTTACAGTACATTATGAGAGGGACAGGAAATGGGAGGCAGAGAGAGGGGCCGCCTGATGCGGGACCCGAACCGGGCCGACTGCAGCGAGGACCGCAGCCGTGCACACTCCACATACACTCCACTATGCCACACGGCGCCCCAGACGGCCGTTTATTAACAGCAGCCGTCGGCGTTTAATTGTGATGTTTTTCTTCTCTGAGTTGCTGCGGTGTCAAGGTGACTCAGGTAATTTTGCTAACAGTCAGCCTCTAAGTCGTCATCTCACATCGATGGAGTCACAACTTTTTTTTTTAGGAGTGTGATTGAGTTTTAGAAAAAAAAAAATAGATTGAAATTTGGAGCAAGTGTGTGTGAGAGGAAGAGAGAGACAGCTCTTTATCTGAGGACTGGATATGTGTGTGAGTCTGCGTCCTACTACAGCAGCTGAAAAACACTGGAGCAACCAGGCAGCTTTAAATCTCTCTATCCCTCCCCAGCTGTTCTCATGGGCTCTTACTTAGCACCATTAAGTGAGCAGAATCATAAAAATATATTAGTTTTTCAGAGTTACAGTTTGTAATTGTTGCAGAGAGGGGGAACGACGGATGAAGCAATAAAACTGCAGCAGGAGTGATATTTTGTTTTGGGAGACGTTTCCACTGCTTTCCTGGGGAAGGGGGAGGGGGGGAGGAGGGGGGGAGGCAGAATATTATTACATTTGTGCTAATGCATCCCCTGCTTCAGACAGTTTGTGATGAGCAGAGGTGTTATACACACGGCGTCAGTGTGGCAGGATAAACTTCAAATCCAATTTACAGGCTAATGGTGCAGAAATATCGAAAAGCGGTGGGGGGGGGGCATATAATACGCCCGGCTCTAATCTACATATCGAGGTGATAATTCAATATTGTTACTATTGAAAAATCACAGCTGGACAATGTAGATTAATAACAGGGCTTCAAATCTTGCATTAATTGAGAGAAAATGGCTTCTGATGAGGCCACGAAGCAGCAACTGGCTCTGTGCTTCCTCTCTCACCCGACTCTCTCACCATTAACATCTCTAAAAAACCTCTTGCTGATGGCAATTACTGTCTAATGAAGATGAATGCTCTCTTGTTATATTTATCCCCTCCTCCTCTCCCCCTCCTTTCTCTCCAGCTTTGTGCCACCGGAGTCTATTTTACACTTTGTAATAACTGTAATCACAACCATTTAACTTTCGTTAAAAAGAAGCCAACCGTCATCTGTGACATAGTTGCGGAAAATCTGCTTTTAATTGCCGAAGCGAAGCAACAGCGAAAGTTATGAAGAGTGATGTCGGAATCTGCCGCTCTCCCGTTTTCCAGAATCGTTTCAATCCTCGGCGCTTCAGATGAATTAAAACAAAGCCTTCAAATAAAGCAGCCTGCAGAATTAAAGGCTCGTGGAGAGCGAGTCATTGTTGTGAGACACATTAAGAGGGAATCCTTTGAGATGATGCGCAACAACATTGACACAAGACCGTGTGAGCGCATCCGCTATTTGTGCGCCTGAAAGATAAAAGTGAAGTTGACGCTGGATTCTTTTCTTTTCCAGTGAAAACACAAATGACCCAGCTGAAAACTCCAGAACAAGTGAGTCAGCGGATCTTTCCCGTGAGGAGTGTGTTATGACGGTGGGATCAGGGTCGTTGCAGGCTCAATAAAAAATGAGCAGGAAGAGATGGAGGGGAAAAACACTCCGATGTTCTCAACATTATGAAATCACCTCGATCAAGGAAGGAAACATATCTACACGTTGCATGATTGGACAGACGTCGCTTGTTTTGTATTCTGTCTGCAGTGGAAGGTCTTATCAACTCTACTTTTCAGTTGGATTCAGAAATAAGGAAATACTTTTTACCTTAGATGTGTCTTTCCCTATTATATAAATAAAAAAAAGCTTCGAATTTGCAACTTAACTTGAAGAGTCAAGTTTTAAACACACGAATATCCCTCCAGACATGTTTGTGCAGCAGTTTTCACATATTTTTCAGACATTTTTTTTGAATTATCAGATTCTTTTAAGCCTCAAACTGTTATTTAAAGAGGAACTATGCAAGATTTAAACAGCTTGATGGTTAACAACTGGTCAAAGGGACAATGGAGGCTCTCTGCCTCCCACCCAGTGTCTCTTGGCCGACAAACCAATCTTGCAAGATCAGAGCCTCCGACCAGATGTCCCAGCTCTCGTCTTGGCAGCACTACGACCACAAACACGACCCTGTAGCCCATAATCTCTTGTTTATGACAGATAAGACTACACAAATATACACACTGAAATGTTTTCATGGTGTCTGTTGCTCTTCCTGGTCTAAAACAGTCTAAAACACAAGACGAGTCTGTTTAAAACTAAAGGCAGAGTGTGGTGCAGTGATCCATTTAAATGAGAAAGTGTTAAGATGTTACAGCCCTATGAAAAAAGGGTGCTCTCTCTCTCTCTCTCTCTCCTTATTTCCACTCGCCCCAATTTGGACAGGTGGGTGAATTAAATGAGATTGGTGGACGGGCAGCTTCAGGAGTCAGGACCATGAAGGGTGAGCAGATACAAGTCAGAACGCTCAGCTGACAGAGGTTAATACTCGGCAAATGAGTCTGTTCTCTCCGTACAATGGGAGCACTCGAGTAGGGCAGAGTGGCTGAGACTGTAGTCAACGTCAATCACACTCTTTCTCTCTCACACACTCACGCGCACGCACGCACGCACGCACACACCCACACACACACTACATGTAACTGGCAGATTGCAGAATTCAACCAGACCCTGACAGGTTCCTGGTTCCCTTAGAGGCTATTTGGTGGGAGGAGAATTAGACGGTCAAATTGAATAGCTGTTTTGTGTGTGTGTGTGTTTGTGTCAGACAGAGACAGAGAGTATGAAACAGAAAGGACACCAGAGAACCTTTGAAAGCGATGAAGAGATGTATAGAGACTCAAACAGCGGTTCCATGACAGGTTCTTGTTGACGGGTGAGATTTTAGACGACGGCCTCTGAGACGCTGCGCCGAGGTGTTTTATTAATGTGTCTGAATAAAGCAAACCACGACAACTGCTCATCACATGATTTGGTAACAGACCTGTCGTCTGTTGAGTCTTATTTCTGTTGTTTGACCTCACTTCTCACTTTGTGTATAATTTTACAAATTCGTTAAAAGTTTCCTCCGCTCTTCTGCAGCCGCCCTGTATTCCCTGCTCTCCTCGGATTAATAATAAAAGTTGATTAAATAAACGTTATGTAACCACTCCATTCTTCAATTAAAATCTATTTTCAGGTCCGGGACAGAATAAGTCGAATATATTAACTCTGGCAACAGCGTTGTGTGTAAATCCGGAGAGGACTATTCCCCCATA